>OY744517.1:63683932-63708932 GCA_963556195.1 Sepiola atlantica | reverse complement strand
TTTTTCAAACTGAATGTATAAGATAAAAGAGGGGCGAATGCGACCAGAAATAGTGACAAGAGTGGAGATGATCAATGTAGACCTTGGGGTTACTTTCGACAGCCCCGCAAATTTCGCTTACCCCCTATACTTTCCCATAGTCTTCACATTTCATGAGCACTACTTCTGACAAAGTTTAAAAATTGCTGTTTTCTTGGTTGGATTTTGTTTTTAGTAGGTCGCATGAGTAGATAGTCAATCCTCTCATAGTATTACGCATAATTCAACTGTCAACCATCAATCTATCCATCTAATTAACCCTTATCCTTGAGTCGTCTTCAGTCTCAATAATCGGTGTATCATTAGTAACAAACAAATCTGAAGGCTGTAGGCTACATCTTTATACAACTAGTACATTATTATTTTATCTATAATCCCCCCACACACCCCAAAATATTACAGCGTAATCACGTCGGAGCACTAGTTCTCATTAGATCACCGCAGTTAAGCTATGTTGAACCTTGTCACTATCAGGTAAGTGACCATTTGTGATTACCAGCCGCTATATCTCGGGCTGACGGCGACACCTCCCTGCAAAAAAGCAAACTTCAAAAACACAAGTCGTTTCCTACCCTGACAAGGATGTACATGCAACCGAGGACCGCTCATGAATTTAATATCCCCTAGAAACTTCCTTCTTCGGCAGAAGCCGGTTAAATCTGACACAGGTGAACAAGGCATTATATACTAAATTAGGTACACCCCAAAATACATGTTCGTATTATATAGATTTAGTCGAGACCAAAAGGCAGCAAAATGTTAATGTTTTGCTTAATAATAATAATTAAAACTATTATAATAAAATGTGCTGTGAATAGTTATACAATTAATTAAAATCTATTACATATTCGATGAACTACCAATAAATAAATCAACTTTTAAAATATCTATTTGCCTCCACAATTGATGAATAGCCTTAAATGTATACGTAAGTAGGCGATGCATCAACTTTGACCAAAGCAGATAACGAGTCATCTTTTCCATATAAGAAATTAGAAGAATACCTGCCTCAAGACGGGAAAACTTAATTTACCTAACAAAACAGTTTTGCACCACTTTTATGTTCACTTACGGGGATTAAAATCAATATATAATAATAATAAACCTTATGTCTGAAATCCGTACTTTAATGTTGATCAAAATCCATGACATGATTTTGATACTAGAAGACTTGCAAAGTTTACGGCTCAGGCTTACAGAGTTTAATAAACATTGAAATTCAGGGAATTTTGTTTAATTTAGTGACGAATGACAATAGATAAAATTCAATACAAATCTGAAATATTTTAATTTTCAGATGTGAGATTGCGTCCATACTATGTCACCTAATACTCTTTAATATACACCAAAAAAGTGAAATTTTTAGAATATTAAATTTATGTCTAATACCTAATATTTGAATTTCACACAGATTAGTAATATATAAATTCTCATGAATGGCTTCCATCCCCTTCTTGCCTCTGCATAAAATAAATTGAGCAATTATAACCCACTTTTACGACTCGCAGCTCTGTTATAAAATTCATAATGATCGGTTCATTAGTTTAGGAGTTTATTGTGTACAAAAATATATATATATATAAACCGATACGCTTTTTCCTTCAATAACTACAAGACACCTCTTCAACTAGCGATTGCCATGGCAAATAACACCATACCTAAGTGTTCAAAATTCAAACTCCACAGGTAACATGAATTGGAACAAATGCATTGCTGACATTGCCAAGGCTGTTGTAAAGAAGGTGGGCTCCCTCTACCGTGCTAGTAAACTTCTCACACCTGACATTATCCTATATCTCTACAAAGCCACCATCGGCCCATGCATGGAATATTGTTGCCACATCTGGGTTGGTGCATCATCCTCTGATCTCTCCCTCTTAGACAAAGTTCAATAAACAGTCGCCAACTTAATAGCTCCTTCACAATGCACCAACTCAAGCCTCTCTCCCATCCCCGCAATGTTGCATCCTTGTGCCTGTTTTACATGTACTTCAATGGATTGTACTCCGATGAACTTCCTGCTCTGGTGCCCCCTCTGCGTAAATACACTAGACCAACTCAAAAATTAGCTAAATCCCATTAATTCACTGTGGAGTTTCTCAGATGCGGGAGAACCTTCTACTCCAATAGCTTCTTTCCTCGTGCTGCCGGTCTCTGGAAATCTCTCCCTGCTCCCAATTTCCCCAACTGTACCGAAATGCAAAATTAAAAACTAATGTAAACAGACATCTCGCTGCACAGTTCTCAAATTAGGATGACTCCTAAACCTTACACCCTAATTCTTAGTAGCCCCTTATGTCTATAGTGAGGACCTGTTATGTTTGGGATGAACTGTGTTAAAAAAACAACTTTATATGCAGGCATCTCCTAAATGTTAGAATGTACAACAAAAGTGCGCAGGATACTCACTGTGTTGCCTCAAGGCAATACAGTTAGTATCCTGTGCACTTATTTATAATAAACCGTTCAATAGTTTAAGAATATATATATATATATATATATATATATATATATATATATATATATATATATATATATATATATATATATATATATATGTATATAATATTCATAATTAAATATTAAATTATTAATACTTACAAACACTAGCGTTTCAAAGTCAGCTTAGAATTTGCCAGCAGTCGCCATATCCACTCAGCCATCGCAAACTGTCACGTAATTAAGGGAAATTAAAATATATATGTATCTATGAGCAGGCACAGATAAATCATTAGTCGAGAGTGTTCGACGAACGTATTCGGAACTTTGCATTAGAGCTTTTTGACAGTCTAGTTTTAACATCCCACAGAGTGCTCAACTTTAATTTCTTAAAGGGTTTTTTATTTATACAAACATTTACAGACGCAACTATGTTTCGATCTGTAGTTATTAAAAACTAATGGTAATAATATTATGTGTATATATATATATATATATATATATATATATATATATATATATATATATGTATATATATATATATGTATATATATATATATATATATATATATATATAAGATGATTTAATGAATCAGAACATTCCAATTATTCAAAGAATTAGAACAACAGGTCTAGTATGGCGTACGGTCGTTTCCAAAACATTCTGGAAATACTTTAATTTTTATTTTTTTAATTTTTCAATTTAAATTTTTTTGTTTAGAAAGCCACTCCAGAACGTCACTTCATCAGCGCCATTAGCAGCACATCTTACTGAAGATTCAAGGAAGAAAATAACAAATTCCTCTTAGCGGAACATCTATCGACAGGAGGAGATGCAGGGACAAAATTAGAAAAAGGAATAAGTTACAAATATAAAATAAAAATATAAAGATAAACCGATAATAATAAATAAAACATTATGAACATCATAAACATTATCAAAATTATAAAGATTAAATGAAAATAAAATAAATGATAAAGTAAAGTATAATATTATATAAAATATAAAATAATAATAGAATATATAAAGGAAAAAAGGATGAGAGATAAAAATAAAAAATACAAAATAAAATATACAATAAAAAAGCAAAAAGGAAAAACTATAAAAAAATAATATAAAAATAATAAAATTATAAATAAATAAAAATCAAAAATATATACAAAATAAAAGAAAGTATAGTAGAGTAAAATAAAATTAATTTAAAAAAAATAATAATAAAACAATAAATAAATAATGAAAATAAAATAAAAATAAAAAATAAAAAATAAATTTTAAAAATTTAAAAATAAAAAAATATAATAAGAAATAAGAAATAAAAAATAAAATTAAGTATAATAATAGAAATATAGGGAAATAATATATATATATATATATATATATATATATATATATATATATATATAAAGTATATATAAAAAATGTTTATAAAATTAATAAAATGAACAAAATTATAAATAAGTGAATAAAAATGTTTTTAAAATAAAATAGTTAACTAATAATTTAGAATTAAGGCAAAATTAGAAATAATGAAGGTATAAGTAAAATAAAAAATAAAGATAAGAATAAATAACAGAGTTACTAATAAAGAGATGATAATACAATTTAGAAATATACAATGAGAATATAGGATAAATATAAAAGAAATAATCAATAATAATAGTATGAATTAAGAAATTAGAACTATAAATAACAAATAAGATAAAAGCATATACAAGTTTCGAACCAAAGTTGAATATTGTCAAGGCTCATTTTCTAGAGGTTTTTTAAGAAAACATCTCGCAGGGAGATGATTAGGGTAGGAGAGGAGTAGGGAGAGCAGATGGAAAGGTATGGACAACGGTTAATTTTAGGGGGAGAAACACTCCTTATAAAAAAAAATATTATATGGGGGAGGGGTCAAGGGTAACTAGGAAATAAAGGGATGTAATATAATGGGAGTATGACTGGGACTATACTTACATCCGTGCACAGGCAAGTGCATAAGTACATGTGAGATAAGAGTGGGAAGAAAAAAATTTAGGGGGAGAAAAGGACCTTATAAGAAATTATCATAGGGGAGGGGTCTAGGGTGACTATGAAATAAGAGATGTAATAGAGTGGGAGTATAATTGGGTATATCTATCTCTCTTTCTCTCTCTCTCTCTCTCTCTCTATATATATATATATATATATATATATATATATATATATATATATATATGATTATTTAAAAAAAATATTATTATTACTATTATTATTGCTCTATTTGATATTGAGCACTTTTTATAAACCCGGTTGAAATTCTTTGGATTACTTCCCTGTGGATGTTATACCTGGATTATATATATATATATATATATATATATATATATATATATATATATATATATGAATATATCCACATAACAAGCTTCATGCTGTATGTACTGAATGTATGTATATAGTTGTATAAGGGAAGGCACCCATATCAGTGTGTCTGTTCATCGGTCTGTCAATATATATATATATATATATATATATATATATATTGTGTGTGTATTTAGGCAGCATTATTTAATTTAGGCAACCTTTGCAAAACATAACAGAATCTCTTCTCCATAGTACTTTTTGCGTTTTCAATTGTTCTAATAAGTTACTTTTGTGTTAAAATCAAACAAAATAATTGATGTTCCATTAGCCTTTTCGGATATTCGTCGAATCATCTTTAGGTGACACACATCAAATGGACGAAAAGCTGGAAAAAATGAAGAGAATTTCAAAAAAACAGCAGAGAGCAGCATATGGTAAATCATTTGATGCCAAAAAAACAAACAGGTGCAGTTCGGGAAGAAAGTTTACAATTTGATTTAGCATACCAGGATAAAGTGTAACATACAATAAATAACATAATGTATGAAATCAGTAACAATATTTTAAAACCTTTAACGTTAATACAAGTTATCCTTTTCGTTTATTTGTGTTTGGTCACTAATTACGACCCTCTCTTGAGACTGTGATTTCAGCTAGTAGCTATATAATTGTGTATGCAATGAATAGCAGTATGTATCAGAAATGATTCTAACGCTAGGCTTATGTGATGTTTGTTTTATTTTACTTTTACACCTTGTCTTATTTATTCATTTACAAGTTTTTTTTTTTCATTTCCTTGTTGTGCAAGCGTGCGTATAGAAATTCCAGTCAGAATGATGAATTCAAAGTTTGCCTGACAATCTTCACACAAAGACTATCAAATTATGTGGCTGCAGGCAAATCAGTGTCTGCTATCACACTGCACACGACTCATGCACAATAAGGAGATCAAAGAGAGCTATGACTAGAAAAGACAAAAATGAGATACTGAAATTTGCAAATAGGACAAGACTGTTTTAACTATCGTGTCTGCACTGATTATAATTATTAGCTAACCTATCCGTCTACGTCGGGTAAGTTTATTGTATACCAATTATTCATCACTAACCAAGGCCAAACCCAACTCGGGTATAAGGGATTAGGATTGTCAGTTGGATATTTGAACAGTACTATGAAAGGATTCAGAACGATGTTCAATAAATTCAGAGGGCAACTAGACACATATTTGCTGAAATTGGACTTTAAAACAACCATGTTGTAGTATGTAGGGAGCAGCCCTGCGGTAACGTGTTCTACATGTGTGAGGTTCTTGGAAAGAAACTCTATTCATCGAAGTGTCGTTGGATGTTAGGTAGACAGAGGAACAAAGGAGAGTTCTTGCTGTGAAGGTTTTAAATGAGGAATCAGAAATTAGAGCTCAGTCGAGTATCTACCCTGGAAATACCGATCGAGTAGAGAAAGACTAACAACGTTCAATTACGTGAGAAAGAAGGTATTTTGTATTCTGGAGAGACAAGAAATAATTCTCTGAGCGGCACTTCCGAAGATGTGGCAGTACCTTCCTTAAATCCGTTCATACAACTTTCCGAAAGAGTTTTCATAGTAGTCATTAGCAACGATATCTCGCGGGTAAAGCAAATGGGTTTCCTTGGCGTCTGAGTGACAGCAAGTCTCCTTAGATATTTCAGTATTCTTTGTTCCATCCAATTATTATTGTTATTCGCTTAGTGTTCTCGGGGTGAGTTTATACCAGATTCAGACCGGCAGAGTCTATGTCATTTTTTAGGATGGTTTGTTCTCTTTCAATCTTAGGTACGGTCCTGTGCAGTTCTAGGAAGTTCACCTTCCCAGACGTTGCTTTCTCGCCCTTTGAGAAGGGGCTAGTTTATTGCCAATCGCCTAGGGCGCCTTACCGGGGAATGCCGAAAGGGGTGCCTAGGTAATTTTTGTTCAGCCAGAGAAAACTTTCTCTAAGGCGCTGGATTTTCAAATCCCACTTTACTAACGATGTTTCTAATCTTCCCGCCGATTTGTTAAATTCTATATTCTTGCTTACCTGTTCAAAGTCCAGTGGAGATTTTAACTTGAAGGTGCCTGTTCTTGAATCCAAGCTGAATACGTTTTGCCCCAGTCAGAAAGCAGGTGATAGGACACAGTTCCATTTACACCCTCGTCCTTGTCTTGAGCTAAAATGCTACCAATGGTAGAATTTACTGGCAGATCCTCGGGCAAATCAAACGTATAGATTGTCTTGTTAAATATGGGCACATTGTCGTTGATATCCAAAATGTTGATCTTCACCATGGCTGTAGCTGTATGGAGACCATCAAATGCTTCGAGCTGCAGGGTGTAACGAGGGACAACCTCTCGGTCAAGGAACCGACGTAGGGTTAGAATTCCTGAAAGAGAAGAATACTCTATTTGAAATCAAAATAAAGATAAATAAAAGCTCACTTGATGTTCTCGCACCAACCGTTTAGAAGTAATTACTCGCTGCTAACGACCACTGGTTTTCTCTGGAACTTAAGTGATAATAAGGCTCTTTGGGTTCTCTACGTTCTCTTACAGTCAATGTATGGATGTCATTATCCCTTCTTGATCTGTCCATCCTCAAATACCCTTCACGAACACTCTGCGTGGTAACAGAAAAAATAATCTACCGTTTACACAGTATTAATGAAAAAATATACGCTTACAAAATAAATTAATCTATAAATAATCTGAATTATTAAAAATAAGAACGCAATACAATGCATTTTAATTTTATTAACTTTAAAAAAACTTTTCAATTAAATTTTCGAAGATACACTTAATCATCAGAATTTAAAAAAAAAAGCTTCAACAACAGACGAATTGAAAACACACAAAAAAAAGCGATGAGAAAGAAACTGAAAAAAATCGAAGGTATTTTGATTCATCTTTATTTTTAATTCTGATTAACTACGAAAATTTAATTGAAAAAAAAACAAACTTTTAAGTTAATAAAATTAAAATGCATTGTATAGCGTCTTATTTTTAATAGTTCATATTACCATATAAACAATGCTTTCTAAACAAGAACACCATTTTTAATTCAATTTGCACCGCCATGTGCCGCGTTCCCTCATCCCACATTCACGTCAACAATAGACGAATTGAAAACACACCAAAAAAACGATGAGAATAAAAAGAAAAAAAAGAATGTATTTTGATATATCTTTTTTTTTTTAATTCTGATGATAAAGTATATCTCCAAAAATTTAATTGAAATTTTTTTTTTTTAAGTTAATAAAATTAAAATGCATTGTATTGCGTTCTTATTTTTAATAATTCATATAACTATATAAACAAATCTGTCTGAACAAGAAGACCATTTCTAATTTAATCTATAAATATTTTTGGCAAAAAATAACATAAATAGAGTTGATGTAGCGTGGAAAATGATAACAGTATCATATACATATAATGAAATGAAATAATTTGTATTATTTACATTATTCGGACTACTGTTCTCATCTTAGATATGGTTCTCACAATGTTTTGGTCAACGTAACCTCGGGGCTTCTTCAGGTGTGCCTTTACGAACTCGGGTATCTTTATGTGCGACTCGAGAATCGGGACGGAATTTCGAACAGAAGCCATTATTTAATCTAAGAGGATGGCTTTCCTTTGTTCTCGTCAGCCATGACCGGGTAAAAGTCTTAAGTATTTTTTTTTCAAAATTCAAACATTTTTCTTACGCGCGTTTCACAGTAAAGTCAAGTCTATATAATTACCCTTGACCTTGCTGTAAAAATAGTTTAATTTTAGAAAAAATAATCGAAAAAAAAAAGGGGTTTCTTTATCGGAAGAATTAAAAAGAAATATAGGTATTTGACAAAATATGATAAAAAAAATGGAAGTGACTACAAAAATTATTATTTGGAATTGATTTTTCCCGTGGTCATTGGAATGCAATTTTACATTTATATATATATATATATATATATATATATATATATATATATGTATTCATTTTACTTCAGTCGAAGTTCTCAAAAATCAAGTACCCCTTCTTGATCTTTGTAGGAGATACATAAATATTCGAATATTCCAGTAAAGTATTCCTTTATCTCTCAAATGTTGAGTTAGAAAAGAAATGAAGAACATTAATTTTTCTCTCCCCAATTGACCAATTAACTATGTTATAGTATATCTTTCTTGTAGTTTCTTGGTTTAATAAAATTCTAGGACAAGAATTCATCGTGTTTGGTGGAGAATTCAGCTTAGTGCTGTTACTATAAGCAACATCACTAAGAGAAGGTGCACTATTCCTCGTATGCGCCAATGAATAGCCGTATCGAAGGGATCTAATTTGGGGTTTGAATACTATGTTATTTTAAATATTTGGTCAAGGTTCAATTGTAGGGTTAACGTATCCTTATATCAGGTTGTCCTGACATACCCTTGTACAGAGAGACCGAAGACACTTGAGGACGGTGTCTAGTAGGTAATTCAAACTGTCCAATTGGTAATTCAAACTCTCCTGTGATTAATTCAAACTCTCCTCTCTCTCTCTCTCTCTCTTGTATATATATATATATATATATATATATATGAGAGAGAGAGAGAGGTTTAACAAGTTCTTATAAACAACATTAAAAGACAGGCAGTTCACATGCATTAACAGATTTAACATTTTAGAATACATAAGACAAAATTCGCTTAGCACGATAATACAATAGCTCTCGCTTATCTTATATATATTACTAATGGAGATTTAGTATATGTCTGTCTAAAGCCAAATCTATAATATTACCTATAGTATTGTACTATTTCTCAATGCTTAATTCAGGAGTAGTGTAGTATATGTTATGCTGTCATAAGACTATATTTTCCAGGCATTATTTTCTCCTTTTGCGGGTAGCATACGTCAACAAGAAATTATCACAATGGATTGTTCATTAGCAAACTTAACACTTACATCATACATACTAGCCTAAATATGCGACTGGAGGGGCATATTATTGAGAGTATATGTAATTAATGAAAGACTTTCTCAATTTACCTGATCGCGTCTCTGCGTGTTTTGAACTGCATTTCAACTGACTTGAGTCACGCAATTGCTTTAAAATTCAATTATTTTCTTTTCCGTTGAACATTAGAAAATATATTTTTATTTTTATTTTCCGCATTCAATCGAACTTCTTGTCTATGTTTACAATTTATTTAAAAAAATAAAAGTTAGGAGAGAGCTTAGAAACAAAGACAAAATATTGGAACAGTTCGAAACAAAAAAAATGATTTTTAGAAATGTTTAATTTACAGTCTGACTAACATGATTTCTTTTGGATATTTTTGAATAAGGATCAACAGTTTAAATAGAAAAATAATCACTATCTTATTTAGTTGAAAATGAATGAACACATTCTGTTGAACTACATCTTATATATAACTAGAAGACACCCTCCCAGGACGGGTAAAATGAATTTCACAAATAAAACAGTTTTGCACCACTTTTATGTCCCCCTTATGATGAGTAAATCCAGATATGATAATGCTAAGTCTTATGTCTAAGAATCGTTATTCTAATTTCAATCGAAATCTATAACATGATTTTGATTCTAGAAGACGTGTAACGGCTAGGGCTTAAGAAGAACTTAACATTAATGGAGTATTGTTTCATTAGTGTCTAATATAAAATTAAATTCAAATATAATACAAGTGTATTTTCGAATGACAGCTTATGCCCATATTACACTCCCTACACCATCTTAAAATACTAATATCATTATAAACATATGAACATACCTAACTTTATCTAGATTAACAGATCAAATAGAAACACACAGTTTATCTTATTTAGTGGAAAATGCTTGAATGAACATATTCCGCTGAACTATATCTGTATATATAATATAAAGTTAAATTTCCCCTATTCTGTTGGCTGGAATAGCTTTTTTAACAATATATAATTAAAGAAAGCTGTTTTATCAGACTAATATAGCAAATATTGATTTTCTCTTTAAAAAGGAAAATATACTTTCAATGGATTTCATCGATTTTCATTTTTAATCCTGATCGATATTTCATTTTTAATTAATGATAAATAAAGGAAAGGGAACGATTTTTTACTCACTAACTCGTTTGAACTGTAACTCGTTGCATCGACACCTGGAAATGTTAACAAGTTATAATTTTCGTATGTATATGTCCCAGACCCTATCAATTATATTAGTTTTACTTAAAAAACTAAATGAATAAATTGTTATGCTTTTTCAATTCTTTTTTTTATTTAATTCATTGAAAATATGACCACTTTTGTATTTATTTCGATAGTGAAGCACTCTGATTGGATAAAAAAAGTTTACCATTATATTATTAAACGATATTATGGGATAACATCCCTTTATCAAGAAAAATTGAGGACAGGTTCGTTTTTGTTGTTTCCTCAGTTTTCTGTATCTATTGAGTCTGAATATCTGACTTGGCACGTGGTATCATTTCCGCATTTTTAAAAATCGCTGGTTCACTCATATATTCGAAGAATTGTTTCAACAACAGATAACACCGAAAATTAAACTACCCCCCAAAGACACGGAAGTAATACCACATGTCAGACTACATATTCCAATAAAATAGTACATAGTAAAAAATCATGATTAAAGAATAATAAAAAAGGCGAAAATAGTTAAATATTCACTATTAATTAAACACAGCGAGGTATAACTCATTAACATTTCAAAATTTAAAACAAATAATAGTATTAATAATTTAAATCCACACAAATGACAAATTTAAAAATGTTATCACACTATAATTAACACTAAATTGCTATAAAAAGAAGAAAAAAGTGAAAATAGATTAATGCTTCCTATTAGCAAAAATATGCGACTGGAGGGAGCATATAGTTGCTAGTATATTTAATAGACTTTCTACATTATGATAATCATCCATCAGTACATTCAGTTTCACAAATACACTCGAAACTCAATCGGTATATCGTAATTAAATTTACCTAAGATTGAACGAAAAATTCAAAATGGCGTATTAGTGGGTTCCCCGACGTTTGAGTTTTTGATCTCTTTTCTTGGTTTTTGTTTGCTTTCACCCAAAAATGAACTACTGTATAGTGTAGGTTTTTTCAAGACACTTTAATCCAAGAACTTTTTACTCTTTGTGAATTTTTTCTGATGATTTTGTAGTGTTGCAGAGACGATATTGACATAAAAATGTTGTTTGGCACAAAACAAATGAAACGGACCGTAAAAAATATATCTCACAGAAATGTTATGTTTTTTGGAAATGTGAAAAAATAAAAATTATAAAATAATACCATGGTTATTGGAATATAATATGAACTGACTTATATATGTATATATATATATATATATACATATATGTATATATATATTTATATACATATATATATATATACATATATATATACATATATATATATATATATATATATATATATATATATGCGAGAACGAACGAGAAGGAAAGAGAGAAAGTAAGAAGGAGAGGGAGAGAGGAGGAGAGTCTGATTAGTCTTTGTTAGGATGATACATAGATGTATGTGAATATTAGAAATATTTATTTTGAATGATTATTTAAAGCTTTATTCGAAGAGAGAGCCCTCTGGAAGGTAAATATTAAAATAGTTAAAACTAAAGTGATATTGTAAAGGACGAACTCTAATAGGAAGCGTATAATGTTCGTTAACTGAAGAACAGGAATAGTTCTTCTTATTGCCTATGGCTGTTTCAGCTCTGTGTAAGTAAACGCATCGGATGGAATTGACACGTGATTTTAATCTGGTGTTCGAATCTTGCGATCAGTGGTATATTTGTATATAGTCACACTGATCAATCTTGACAGAGATGAAAAATATATGTATAGGGATATTAAAAATATATATTATAAATTATATATTTATATATATATAAGCTGTCAAATCTAAGTTAAAAAGCCAAGTTTTTTCTACGTGATTTGTTGAACACTGTTAAGACGGCTGATTATGTTAATCCATCTGATTGGACGTAAATAGGGTTCATTTCTCTACTTGTCGTATAACAGTTGGAATTGGCTTCATCGGTTTGAACGCTCGAAATTGTGTTCAAAGGTGTCGTGTTCCAATGTTCAAATGTTCAAATCGTGCGACCGGTTGTAGCAGTTAACTCCACACTGAAGATTCCGCGAAGATGAAACGTATACGTATATGGATAATAATTACATATTTATTGTCAAATATTTATTTATCGTCCCCTTTTAGCCGTGACCTTTAATTAGAAATAATATAAGTGGTCTAATCTTAGCTTAAAATGCAAGTTCCTTTCTACGTGATTTGTTGAACACTGGGAATACGACTGACTATGTTTGTCCGCCTGATTTGACATAAATTATGTATTTTCGTTGTTAGTTAATTTGGCTAGTAGAAATGTTCTTTTGTGGGGACATTTTTGAAGACCTTGGTTTTGATGTATAGAAATGGACTAACAACGAAAATACATAACTCACTGATAGCCCTATCTGTACATAAGTCTAAAGAACTTCAATCATATGTAAAATATAAGGGCTGTTTCTCCCCCGCCCCAAAACCTTTCCAATTCATATCAAATTAATTTCTTATATACAATATAACAACCCCCTCACTCAGATATACTATATTATACTAATCACATCCACATCTCCCCTACCAACCCAAATATAACCTACACTCACACTCTCGTAATCCCTACCTATCACAAATAAAATAAAGTATTAGATATCACATTATATTCAAACAAATTTTGTTAAACATTTAAATATATTAAATATATTAAGTTTTACTAGTTAAATACCTAGAAATATATTAATCGAATACCCTTAAATAAAGTTTAAAAATATAATAACCGATTCACACAGACGCTCTGATAGGCTTCTAAACGTTATTAGATATAAGCTAACAGAGATAATTAAATACAAGGGTCCCACCCGAACCCATACAGACACCACACATGATGATAGCAAGCCTATATTGACCAATCCACTTATATTGATATCCCTTAGGAAACTTTTTGCACTGCTACAGATATCCCTGTCATTAACATCAAGCCTCGACATTGCTAATAAACTAGAATTATAACAATAGTTTGATGCTAAAATATAATGATATCTCAAAATTATAAAAAAGTAATATAAATATAACACTTGAACCCTTTAATAACAGGAATATACCCCCACCGAAAATCTAACCCACTCATGACCACTAAACTACACCACACACAATCACCCATAAATATCAATACATCATAGAAGCAGAGAAACATACAACACACATTATAAACTGTTAAGTTATTCTAAATAATACTTACTTACGATTAAGACCGATATTAACATACAGTCCGCCCCAATTGACTCGGTAAATTCTCCAAAAAGCACGAAAGTGTGATAGTTTTAACAACAATAAAAAGTTAGTATATTTCAATGAAACCATGGCACGTCTCTAAAATATGTAACATATCGTTTTTAAATAAATAATTTGTATATTTGCTCTTATATTTATATATGGACGCTCAACAATAATTGAATGGAAAAATGAAAATAATACGACAGGACAGTACATGTAGAAATTTAGACAACCCGTGGAGATTATGTCTGAATGAGAAATTTGAAAGCCTAAACTTTAAAGAAACCCCAAAATCGATTAAACTGTAAGCGTGAGATAGCAAACAGATGCATGCACAAAATAAAAGTTACCTTAGGCAACAATACATCAATACAATACATAAATACATATACAAATAAACAAAAAATAACTAAAACAAACTAAACTAAACTAACACCTAAAAACTTAAAAGCAAAAACTTAAAATAGAAATACAAGGAACCACGTGTTAAAATAAGATTACCCATTATATTGACACAACAAAGAAACAGGGATAGGCCACTCTATAGAAAACAGAACAATAGAATAAGAAATAAGAAAGTAAAACTAACCGTACCTTTCTTCGTGAGAAACCCAACGAAGAATCTGATAGGTTAACAAACTAGTCGTGTATAAAAAATCATCCAGCAAAACTAACTCCATGCATTTTAGCCTGAAGATTTCTCCGGGGATGAAACGCGGGAACCTCTGTGTAGCTTAATTGCCATAAATATATGTTCATACCTTACTATATATATATATATATATATATATATATATATATTATTTATCAGCCCCCTTCAACAAGGCAGGGCACTCTTGGGTGAATTTAATAACAAGCAGTGCAAATAGCTACATGCACGATCCGAACTCCGTTCGTAGATCACTCTAAAACTGCTTGGGTAAATCTAGCCGCCGATTCGCTATTTACATTTAAATTCCTCTCTATTTACTAACTAATTGGCTATGGCCGATGGGATAAGACTACGAATCAGTGGCGATTTGTGATCGGGGTTCGCGCCCACCGACTGTTGAGAATTAGTTACTACACTGAAGATTGCGTTAGCATGAAACATCGATGTCTGTAGGTATTAAAATATTTAATAAATATATATATATATATATATATATATATATATATATATATATATGGGGATACCATGTTGTAGTGGGTACGGCTGACAACAACTGTGTCAAGTTCCAGTTATGTCAAAGCTACAGCATGGTTTTACTAATGCCATTGGGAGACATATGTATACATATATCATCTCTTTAAATATCGATCGATTACATAGTAGGATATGTTAGACTATCAAACATTGGTGGTGTTATTAGCATATCTTGAAGGGTTTAGTATTGGCGAAAAGTCTTGAAGAGTGTCTTTTTTGTTCCCAGACTTGTTGGGATAATGTTGCTTAACTGTAATATGTATTGAAGCTTGATTTAATATACAGGGTGTTTCAAAAGTCTTGGGAACATAACGATTTTTAATAACTCAAAAACTATTAGGAGTTGAAAAATGAAATTGGTACCGTTGGAAAGGTTAAAGTTTCAAGTTTTGTGGGGAATCTTCAAAGTTGCTCAATATGAGCACCATTCGTCACACGGCAGACATCTAGTCGATAGTCCATTTCCTGCCAAACGCGTTCCAGCATCTTGACGTCAATGGTTCCCACAACTGCCGTTACTCGAGCCTTTAGTGCGTCAATATCTCTTGGAAGGGGCGGCACATAGACGTGTTGCTTGACAAAGCCCCAAAGGAAAAAGTCACACGGGGTAAGATCTGGATACCTAGGAGGCCAGGGCATGAGAACGTCATCACCTCGCCCAGATCTCCCAATCCATCTACCAGGCAGCCTTGTGTTAAGAAACTGCCTTACTCTAAGACTCCAGTGTGGTGGTGCACCATCTTGTTGAAAAATGAAGTCATCAGATTCTGCTTGTTCCAACTGAGCCATTAACCAGTCTTCCAGCATGTTGAGATAGGATTCACCAGTGATAGTTGCCTCTTCAAAGAAGAACGGTCCATAGACACCTTTCTTGGAAATTGCACAAAACACGTTCACTTTTGGTGAATCTCGCTCGTGCTCAAGAAGTTCATGAGGATTCTCAGTACCCCATATGCGAGTGTTATGCGTGTTAACTTTGCCATTCAGATGGAAGGTCGCCTCATCGCTAAAAACAAGCTGGTCATCAAAGCCGTTATCTTCCAACTTCTCTTGCATTGCAATGCAAAAGTCACGGCGAAGTGGCTTATCAGTGTCCTTCAACTTTTGGACTAACTTGAGCTTGTAAGGTACCATTTGCAGTTGTTTCCTTAAGACACGCCAGACAGTTGCTGGAGCAAGCTGAAGTTCCCTGCTGGCTCTTCTCACTGATTTACGGGGGCTCCGCTGAAAGGCTGTCCGAACTTGCTCAACTGCATCTTCTGAAGTTGAAGGGCGACCTGTTCGCTTACTTGGGCACAAACACCCATCTTTCACAAATTTAGCATGCCATCTGACAATGGATTTCCTTTTAGGGGCTTCTTTTTTAAATTTCCTGCGAAATGCACGCTGAACACATGTCCACGATTCAGTCTTTGCAAATTTGAGGACGCAAAATGCCTTGTCTTGTTTAGAGAACGCCATTACTGCACCTGGAAAGATAACACGAAAATCATTAGTACGACCAAAAACTTGATTAAGCAAGCTTTAAAATGGCACCAGTTTCATTTTTCTACCTGGAATAGTTCATGAGATATACGCATTTGTAATGTTCCCAAGACTTTTGAAACACCCTGTATATAAATATATATATATATATATATATATATATATATATATATATATAGAGAGAGAGAGAGAGAGAGAGAGAGAGAGAGAGAGCGAAAGAGAGAGAGAGAGGGGGAGGGGGAGAGGGAGTTAGAGAAAGCTTTAATTTTGGAAAAATAAAAATTCAAAATTCAATATAAATATATTAAAAGAATGTTGCTTGCCTGTATAATTACGGTATAACGATTGGCAAAGCAGAAGAAAATGATACTTGTAGTCATTCGATGAAATATAAAGACTAAGATAATGAAAAGAGCAGATGAAAGTTATAAATGCATTGTTACTTCGGTTACTGGAATGCACCTATTATATATACATCTATATGCTCTGAAGCTTGTAATTCAACTTAATTGAGCTTGCAATTTTAAACATTTTCAGATATTATAAAAAACACACATTTTTCTTGTAGAAGCTACGTATATATATATATATATATATATATATGTGTGTGTGTGTGTGTGTGTGTGTGTAGGTGTGTGTGTGTGTGTGTATTCCTCATCACAGAAATATTGTTTTCAGTGTTTTAATACATCTTGACATCCAAACACTGGCAGTTATTAAACAATTCAACGCCTAAAAGAAAATTAATCTAAAAACCAATCGTATACGAAACATATGTACGAGTTTGGCATTAAATGACCAACCAACGGTTGACATTCCGTAGAACCCAACAACCAACCGACCAACCTTTTATTTGCTATGATGGCCGTCAGATGTCTAGAATAAGTTAAAAGTAGTGTCTTGCACAAACCAACTTAATTGTTTTCCACTCTTGTTGATATATATATATATATATATATATATATATATATTATGGAAATTTCTCCAGAAAAGACACGAAGCCGCTTGATGTAAGGAGTTAAAAAATACTACTTCGAAGTTTTAAGTGTTAGATAGATAGATCCTGACCGAGAAAAGAACAATTTTTCTCCTTGATCAGAAACATCGCTCATGGAACGTGGGGACTGAAGGATAACATAAGAGAAGAGAGAGTTACGAGGTTAGCGAAAGTAAACTCAACGTCCACTTTCTTCTCTCCATACATATATATATATATATATATATATATATATATGTGTGTGTGTGTGTGTGAAAAAAGACAAACGGAAAACAGGTTAATATGCAGGAGAAAATAAAAAACAAGAGATTTGACCGGTTTCGTTCGTATTAACGAATGTCTTCAGAAATCTTCACTTTTTCTGAAGACGATCGTTAATACGAACGAAACCGGTCAAATCTCTTCTGTTTTCCGTTTGTCTTTTTTTCACACGTTTTGTCTACCACGGCATTTCATTTTCATGATTTACCTTACCCCACATATATATATATATATATATATGTGTGTGTGTGTGTGTGTGTGTGTGTGTGTGTCGTATACAGAAGATTAGAACAACATTAGTGCAGTCGATTTTGAATCTAACAAAAGAGAACAGCAAATGACCGTTCTTTCCGGACCCTCCTCAGCCTCCGATGTGGAAAAAGCGACTCGCTGTCTGAGGTTGTAACGATATTTCAATCTTCATTCCCTATCTTTTATCGCTTGGGATTCATATTAATGTATTTACGGACATTTGCAGCATAGGAAATTATAAATTAAAAAAATCCTTTCCGGATCTATTAATTTAAGCCGAGGTTACGATATACTCCGATCGCGTACGGCTTTGATTATGACCCCGCAAAATATATACAAATCTTGGTTTTGTGTTTTAGAAAATAATACAAATAAGTGGTCTATTATTTAATAAAAAAAACATACTATTTATTTATTGATAATGTTACAGAAGACCAGGTCAAATTAACACGATGACATAGATGTCAAGTCTTGAGCGGGTTCAGATCGACAAATAACGTTCATTTGGGATTTATTTCTATTCATAAACAACTCGCTACAGTCATATTTGATCTCGAAGCTGAAGATAAAGGAAGTTATTTGTCTATAAATAGAAATAAAAGCAAATAAACTTGATTTGTCGATAGGGACTCGCTACAGGCTCCTATATTCTTAAAACTCGACATTGCATTTAGTTCTTTTAAAAATAATATTGGTGTAAACTTTATTTTATCAATACATTTGAACTTCACATATATATATATATATATATATATATATATATATATATATATATATATACATATATATATACATATATATATACATATATATATATACATATATATATACATATATATATATATACATATATATATACATATATATATATATATATACATATATATATGTATATATATATATATACATATATATATACATATATATATATATATACATATATATATATATATATATATACAAGTGGGAGATATTTCAATTACTGACTGTGAAAGCAAGAATACGTCAGAAAAGCCTAGTGTTAAATACAATAGCTGATCTTATTAATTATTTTTAAAATGTTAATGATTAAATATAAACGTGTTTAAAAATATTTTAAATAATACCTATAATCTACTAAATATTATTATTATATTAAATTATTTGGAGGCTAGAAATAAATAAATCTATGTGCTTTCGGTGACTCGGTAAAACGGAAGTCTCCTGATTTACGGATATATAAAGTATAATGTAAGAAAGGGAATCCAAAATAAGGAAACATCGATAGCTGAAACCCCGAAAAAAGATAATAATTGGACGAAACAACAAATTACGCTTAGTGAAATATATATATATATATATATATATATATATATATATATATATATATATATATATATATATATATATATATATCCTAATTCATGAGTATTTTAGCTCAATATTTAAGCTGATGATGAATGATTAAATTACAAACAGCGAAAATCATAAAATGTGTATATGTTGCGACAAGGACAAATTGAAATCAGAGTTCCATTTGAAAAAAATGGGTACGATGCTGATAATGCGTACTGATCGTAAGTTAGCCTTTGCATGGCTTGTTTCTTCATTGTTTATACTTTGTTCATATATAATTAGAACTGAGGATAGCCACACTAGGAAATACATGCACAGGAGCATTTTACATATTTCTTAGCCGAAACAATTGTATGCTGAATCAAAAAACAATGATGTGAATATGTCCTTCATAACATTCGATATGGTATAAAATTCAATACAAAATATTGTATAAAACATAAATCTAGCCTAACACTATTGAGCTATTACAATTGATTTATGCTATGAAATTGTAAGTATCTATCTGTCTATCTACCTATCTACCTACCTATCTCTCTCTTTCTCTCTCTCTCTCTCTCTCTCTCTATATATATATATATATATATATATATATATATATATATATATATATGAACACACAGAGAGAAAGAGAGAGAGAGAGAGAGATACATAAAAATAAGCGTGTTTTTAAATGGATTTTGTCTCTATAATTCGTTATTTGTACTCTGTCATGAGATGATTTTGCATTTTATATTTCGGGATTTCTCTATTTTTCTATTTTATTTTATCTATGCAACCTGTTAGCTTAAATATAAATCTTTATATTACAGCTAACTCACACACAGACATACACACACAGAAACGTACGCACACACACACACACATATATATATATATATATATATATATAAACATACACACAAACACATATATATATATTTAATGTGTATATGCCTTATTTAGTTGAGATGGAAAATTTTAAATCAAATGTGACAAGGAATTCTAATAAGTCAAAAAAAAAAAAATAACTAGCGGCATACCAAGGTAGATATGCGGAGAAATGGGGTAGAAACACTTGAAACGAGTGGAAATAAAACGGCAGGATACATTTAAAGAAAGAATAAAATAGAACAAATAAAACTCCCCAAATAACCAAAAAAAATCGTAAATGTTCTTTTCGCAAATAGAGAAACAATTCAATTTAGGGCGCGCCGAATAAATCCATCCATCATCTTCTCATGTCAACATGGCCGCTGGAAAGTAATGATGAAGACTTTAAACTCTTCAAAGGCTACCAAATCATTTTTGCAACCCCATCATTCGCTCGAATCATATATATATATATATATATATATATATATATATATATATATATATATATATATAATAGAGAGGGGGAGAGAGTGAACGAATGATACCTATATGATACTTGTCTTTTAATATCTGTCATCATTTCTTTATTGTTTATATACACATATAGATATAGAGATAGAGAGGGGGAGAAATAAGTATCTGTGCGGTCGTCAATTACAAAAGGGCAAAAGCTAGCGACGATAGAATCCCCTGCTGTGGCTGCAGAGGAAGATATTTACGAGGCGGTCTGGGGTCACTGATGTTCGATGGCAGAGCATTGTTGTCAAGCAAAATTGAAGTAACCGTAAAAAAGTAGCGGATATCAGGGGTGAAAGTTGACCGGGAGCCGAAGCAATTGATAAATGACCAGTAAAATTGGTATTACCGTATGGACTGGACATATCAATAACTATTACCCTCCATCTCGTTTATATATATATATATATATATATATATATATATATATATATATATATATATATATATATATATATATAAAGTGTATGTGGGTGAGTTGTGTGGTGGGTGGTGAGAGAGAAGGAGAAAGCGGACCGGTTCAGCCAACCACTGGGTGTCAACCCCTGCTGGCGAACCCGGATTGTATATTTTCACAGCGGCCTCCTTAGTTTCATGTGTTGACACCTTACTTATATATTGTCGCAAACAATTATATAGAGACGTTCGAAAAGGTAACAACACATTAAAAGTACGTATTGCGCATGTGCACGAAACAGGAGATTTTCCAAATTTCACTTTGTTATTGAATTAGAAAAATTAATCCTTAATAAATATATAATTCATGGAGAAATAGTCGAATAGGCATTAATATTAGTAGTAAATCTCCGACTGTTTTTGATGTTTGATGAGATAGTTGAATAGCCGTCTATTAATTTGTAAAACGAATAGTGTGTGTGTGTCTGTATATATATATATATATATATATATATATATATATATATATATATATATATATATATATATATATATATAAGGATAATATTCGTTATTGTTTATTATCTTTGTACGTATACGTTTCGTCCTTTTTCAATCGGGACTCATCAGCATAGATATATGAATATTCACTACCGGTCATGCGATACGAAACTCCGGATAACAAGTATTTTTCAACTCAAATCCGACATATTTAACCACTGGGCCAACTGTAAACAGCGAATAAACGATGATAATTTTAACACGTTATCGGCGGGCTTAACGACCAGAGTGTTATTGTTTTTTTAAGGGAACGAACGATGCATTATAAAGCTATATATATACTCACATATGTATATATATAAAGATATATACTCATAGATATATATATTCATATGTATATATATATATATATATAAGTATATATATATATAATATAGATATATATATATAGTATTATATATATGTATTAGTATATATATATATATATATATATATATATATATGAGTATGTATATATATATATATGAGTATATATATGTGTGTGTATATATATATGAGTATATATATATGTATGTATATATATATATCAGTATACATATATTTATATGAGTATATATATCAGTATACACTCTAGTGAGAAGTATTAATGCAGCTGTCAAAATCATACCTTTAATGCATTCTCCTTCATAAGTTAAACACCGGTGACGTCGGCTGCCAGTGAACCCAGCTTGGCATAATAGGTGAACAACTAGTTATTCACGGCGGCCGCGTGGGTTAATGCGTCCGAATTTGAGTTAAAAAAATTGACAAATGTTCCAGGGTTTCGAATCCTGCGACTGATTTGAATAATTATCCGTATACTGACTATTTCGGAAAGATGAAACGTATACGTATGTAGATACAAAAGTTTTTTATTTATATATATAATATCAATGTTACTACAGTTAGAAGTATTAAATTAACGAAAAATTTGAAAAGTTGTCAAGAAACCAGATGACACGATGCGAAATTTATTTTCATCCCACGTCGTGTTATCTGCTTTATTAAGTAAGTCTCAATAATTATATATATATATATATATATATATATATATATACATACCTACATGCATACATATGTGTATATATATATATCAATATATATATATATATATACACATATATATATTCATATACATACATACATGTATATATATATAAATATATATATATATATATTCATATGCATACATATGTGTATATATAAATATATACATATATACACATATATATATATCAATATATATATATATATATATATATATATATTGATATATACATATACATACATGCATATATTGTTTTTTTAAAAGAAAGCACTAATTAGCAATCCGTCTGACCAATTGAGGTATGATTATTACTCATATATAACATAAACATATATCACATTATATGTTATTATAACATTATAACATATATTACCATATATAACATTTATCAACTTCATACGCATTACTATATTATTATCATGATTATTACTCGCCTATATTTTCGTCTTTCCCTTTCGCTGTTATTGATAGGAACATGTTGTATTTCGCGTCAGTTTCTTTCTGATGAGAATACATTCACAGGGGAAACTTCATTCTTTTGAAAATCGTTTCTCGAAGAGCAGCTCCCTTGGAAGCATGCAGAAGTCTAAGATAGTCTAATGAATTAAAAACGATACAAGTGTTGAAGCTATTTACATTTGATAATTTTCTTAATAGAAATTAAATAAATATTACCGCCAAAAATAGTTATAGTCTCATAAAAATGTTGTCATATTAATAATTTAATGATAAAAAAATAACGTGATAATTAAATATTACTTTAAAAATAATCCCGGCAGAACCAAGTAGACACATCTCTCTCTCTCTCTCTCTCTATATATATATATATATATATATATATATATATATATATATATATATATATATGTGTGTGTGTGTGTGTATGTATATGTATGTATATGTATATGTATGTATATATATATATATATATATATATATATATATATATATATATATATGATGATTGCCACTTCTTTACAGAAGAAGGCCATCCTTATAAGATTGCAATGCCCGGTTTTGGACACACAGATGGTTCAGCAGGCCTAGCACAATTTTTACAAGTCTTGCTGCAGATATGACATACAAGACTCCTGGTTACCGGTTTTACGTGGCTATATAAAACTCCTGTTTGCAACTTGGTTATTTGTCTCTTACCATGGAATCTCATGTGACTCAGTAGACCAACTATTGACAGACAGACTTTGCTACATAAGTAACATACATATTAAGGTTGAAATGTAGCTGGGACGTTTGGCACTGATTGCTTTCACAACGTACGTTTAAAGATGGAGTACTCAATACGCTTTGCCTCAAATCTGCCACAGCTACACTTGCGCCAGATCGATCGCTTCAGAGCCGTCCACTCTCAGTTCTCCACGTTCATATTAAGGGTGTTCAGGTTGTTTCTTATTACATCTTTAAAACGTAACTTAGTTTTGCGTTATTCATGCAGCAGTTCCCAGATAACAGTTGCATAGGGAGTCTGTAATCTCCCATTCTAAGTAATTGCCCTGCCCAGCGCATCTGACTGCATATCTATCTCGGTGTGTGCAAGGAAACCCACATGATCAGCATAGAGGAGACCCATAGAACGGTTTTTAATGTCTTCGACTTTGCATTAAATCGGGCTAGGTTGAAGACGCTATTAGTGGTTTAGAAACGTATGAGAACACCGACATTAGAATCCTTAAAGGCGTTGAAGATGTCCGTTGCAAAATATATAGAGAACAACGACAGATCAAGAATGTCATCCTATTTTACACCGTTCTCAATAGTTATTAGTTCAGAGAGTGCACCGCCGAAATGGGTGCGTTCCTTTATATCCTTGTGAAGTGTTTCAAGCATTTGTACTAATCCTGGTGGGCATCCAATTTTACCGAGGATATTCAATACTGCTCTATGATGGCGTCGAGATCATTTGTCAGGTCCATAAAAACTTGATAGTGCCATTCGTTGTTCCATTAACTACT
>OY744517.1:63576432-63681432 GCA_963556195.1 Sepiola atlantica | reverse complement strand
AGGCAAACAGGTCACATAAAGGAAACGTGTAGCTGGCATGCATATGCTTTTTATTTTACGATCCGCCAGAAGACGACCAAATGTAGGGTCTACCCGTCACACGTTTTGGGTCATTTCTATCCGATCTTTTGATATTATGTTTGTGAAAAATGTACGATTCAGAAAATGTCAACTTTATGGATCATATCAAGTATCCTGACTTAATTTGGAAGTCGAGTCGCTGAAGAAATTGTAGCCGCCATGTTAAATAATGAAATACTGCAAGAAACTATGTTTGTTAATTGCATTCTCGAAAACCGAAATTAATATAACTGTATACGTAATAGGTAGAAATAACGTAATCCGATATTTTCGAAAATCAGCAGAATTAAAGGAAGCGTCCTTTAAATGTGTGCGTAATGTTTTGTATTATGTATTAAATTAATAGCAGAACAATAGTAAATATTAACGGACAAGTTTTTGAAAAGTACACGTTGTTTATCTGTTCTCGGTTTTGAGAGGAGAGTTGCAGTAGTAAAATTATAGGGGGAACATTTTTTCTACCCCTATATAGAGTATGTTTTGGGGAGAGTCGAAGATGATGTGCCAAACGTAATATTTAGTGTTAGCAAGAGAAAGTAATCACAAATTTACTAAAGTATGCTCGAGTGAATAAGCGTAATATAGTGGTGAGTTTAGTAGCCAATGATGCATGTGGTTATTTTCCTATTCTTCACAAAGGTACAGGGAAAAATCGTCTTTACTTCATATACTAGAAGATTAATTACATAAAGCTTTATCTGAAAAGTGCACTAGATCTGATGTTGTTTAATAAT
Organism: Sepiola atlantica; assembly: GCA_963556195.1. NCBI lineage: Eukaryota > Metazoa > Mollusca > Cephalopoda > Sepiida > Sepiolidae > Sepiola > Sepiola atlantica. The sequence goes on along the minus strand of OY744517.1, from coordinate 63,680,617 downwards.
AATAATAATAATAATAATAATGATAATAATAATAATAATAATATATTCATTCTTTAATAATGATATATATATATATATATATATATATATATATGTATATATATAGAGAGAGAGAGATAGAGATAGAGAGAGAGAGAGAGAAGAGGAGAGAGAGAGAAATCGTGGAGTGGATATTCTTGAAAGCATTGTGGATACGTATAATTTAAATTATTGAAAATGATAACTGTTAGATTCCATATATACTTTTATTTTGTTCATTTTAAGCTTGAATTGTTCGACTATATACGTATTCATCAGAGCTAAAAGACATTGTTTGTTACCGACTTTAGTAACGCGTAACTGCAACACGAGCTCTTGACTGGGACACATCATTCTGATACCGTCGTAACATCGTCGAACATTTTCAGTACAAAATAGAAAATAAAAAATAAAACATTGCATTGTATGGCTTTCTAAAGGTTATTATTTTTGATAATTCAAATTATATATATATATATATATATATATATATATATATATATATATATATATATATAAGGTATATCTGCTCAAGGTCAAGTAAAATTAATCCCCCGGATAAAACAGTTTTTCACAAATTTTATGTACCTTAAAAAGTCTAATATCAATGATACAAAACTTTCTGTCTAGAATCCTTTTCTTCTTTTTAAAGAGAATCCATTACATTATTTTGATTTAAGAAAATATCTTACATTTCAGGCTTTGACTTAAGGGGTTTTAAACAGAAATTTAAATTCAAGGAATTTGATTAGTTGGTATCTAATCATTATGGATGAAATGTAATGCAAATCACAAATAAATGGGTGTTTGTGTCCATATCATGTCCCCTAAAATCTTTTTAAAATACTAAAAATAAACTTAAATTTGGGGAATATTTATGAATTATTGTCTAGTAGCTATGGTTTTAATTTCACACAAATTGGAGGTATCTGAATTTTCTCAAATGCCTTCCCCCTTTGCTTAACACTAAATCAAACTAAATGTAGCATATATTATGACCCTTCACGCTAGCATCTGTGCTCGGAAAAGTCATAATGCTCAGTTAATTAGTTTAGAAGTGAATCAATACATACATACAAATATATAAACATCTACACATACCTAACTTCATATATAAATATATATATATATATATATATATATATATATATATATATATATATATATATATATATAGATAGAGAGAGAGAGAGAGAGAGAGAATAAATATGAAACTAAAAGTCAACTTTTAGTAGAAAGAACCTATAGTGAAATGGTAAAAGTTCAATATACGAGATAGAGCAATTATACGAAACTTTTTCTTCTCCATCGAAACTTCCTTCCATTGGACACCTTATCGGCGGACATTTACCACCTGGACTAACCTAATATCTTTTTACACGAACTTTTTTTCACCCATCATTTTCTTAATATTTTTTCAAATGTTGAATTTTGGCTTTTCTATTGCCAACTTATATATCTGTATAATTCCTCTGATGATAAGATGTCGATCTTTGAAAAGCTTTGGCTTAAGGAAAGAATAATAAACATACTTTTATTACAGAATATACGTTGCATTGAACAATCGAAGTTTGAAATAAATTTGGACATCTGTGCCTGTTTATCACTCTTCGTTTATCTATCTTTATATATATATATATATATATATATATATATATATATATATATATATATATATATATATATATATATATATATATATAAAATAAGGTTGTAACAAACGTGTTATCAGTTTTTATAGGGCAATAAACCCAAAATTACACATTTCTTCAAACATTGATGTAATCCACATTCTTCTCTTTTACGCCTTTCCAGTTTGCAAAAGCGTTTTGGTCCCCCGCCCATATATTCTTGAAGGTTTGATCTAAAAATGAAAATCAACTCATTTCAGATTTCTAATCTTGACGACTTGAAGTCTTAATTCACTCAACTGATTTTGAAAATTTCTAAAGAGATGCTGATGTTAAGAGACTATGGTGGGGCATACATACTTTCCAAGATATACATTTTGAAAGAAATCCTTGGAATTTTGACTAGCCTTATCCTGATGAAAGATCAGCGAGATCATGAGGAGCATATTTCCTAAACTTTGATTGCTTTACTCTGCGTTTTTTAATCAATAAAGGATGAATAGTTATTTACCTTACATTTAAGTCCATTCTTAGTTTCACAACTTTAATAGTCAAGTGTTTTTAACAATGACTTCCAATGTGCCATAGTCAATGCGCCATGATATTGGGTGCCCTTCTCTTTAGAAATCCTGCAAGCTGTTGTTACCGTTTCTGAATCGTGTAAACAATCTCCTGTCGATGAATACGTCCGCATACGATGCGTGTTTTGGAGTATTTTCCCACTATTACTTATGCTATTCCGTTTTAGAAATTCATACAAAATTATATAGGAAATGTTTTCTGAGCTTGGGGTAACCATAGTGGCTCATAGAACAACTTCAATTAAGAGAATATTTTCTATAATCTGGATAAATATTAAATATATTAGTTATTTCTGGATACTTAAAATGTGATTGAGCGGTTACACACTTTTAAATCTGACTATAGATTTAGTTTAGATAATATGACAACCTTACATAAGTATTCATACATACATACATGCATACATGTATACATAAATACATATATACATACATACATGCATAAATACATACATAAATACATACATAATGCATAAGTACATACATACATGTATAAATAAATACATACATACATACATAAATACATACATACATGCATAAATACATACATATATACATGCATAAATACATACATGCATACATACACCCATGCATGAATACATACACACATGCATAAATACATACATGCATAAATAAATACATACATACATACATGCATGAATACATACATACATGCATAAATATATACATGCATATATGCATAAATACATACATACATAAATACATACATGCATACATAAATGATCAAATTTCATTCTATGATTTACTGACAAATTCGGAAGGAAATAAGCTTTACACATATTACTGGGGAACTCGAACGTAAACGCAGGTAATACAGTCTATTATAACCAAATCCTACTTCATCAAAAATATGAAAAGAGACGACAAATCTGGGTTAATCTTGAAAAAATCGAGGATGGCAAATTGGCAACGAGAGATCCTTAAAACTAAACAAACAGTCAAATTTGGATATAAAAGCCAAATATATTGTTTAAAATATTTTTAAAAATCTAAAGTATAAAATCAGAAAACTTTCAAATTCGAAAATCAGATAAAAGCGATGTACACATTTAAGTATCAGATTCCGGCGTTCCTTTTGGTCAGATAATTATAGATACATACATACTTATATACATACATATATAGTGGTCTTTACAAAAGTCCGGTTAAACTTCACTGCTTTTCTGTCAACGCCTGGAATGTTATGCGTGTAGTCCGACAACTATTCTGATTTAAATGTTCAAATATGTGTTCAAATATGTATTCAAATATGTGTTCAAATATGTGTTCAAATAATACTATTACTCAATGTATAAGCCCGATGTTCAGTCTTGTTCAGTCAACCGCGCACACTTTATGGACGTAGTCGTTCGTAATCTATGCCCATGCGTCGTTTAACGACATTGTTATCGCAAATTGTGCATACCTTGTTCGTAACATTAGTTCACACTTTGTAATCCAAAGAGTTGAACTCGGGCAACTTGAGTAGCCAGAAATTCTTCAGACAGAAATTCATATGTGATGCCAACCACTCTTGCACGACTTTGGTCTTTTTTAAAGAGATAGATTGTTGTGTGTATTCTTGTTAATTTTCTTAGATAAAGCAGGACTTCTGTGGCCAAGATATGACTGCAGTCGGCGCCAGTTAACATGTAGCGAATTACGAACCGCGAAAGCGATATCTTCTCTTTTCTAATTAGAGGCTGTGATAACGGGTATCATCGTTCTGTTTATTCACGACCAGATTGGTCGTGAAGGAATTGAGAATGCGCTTCACATGCCTCGTCAAATCGTTAAGAAGTCGACGACAGCGCTTATGACGTCATTCCCGCATGCGGACAGTCTATATTTTTCACGCAACTCAAGTTCTTTCTTTTATCTTTCTTAACATATTGATATTGTAACCGCATAATGAACCTCATTAATAATAAAACTTATACATATTAACATAGGTAAAGTCAAAGGCTTAAGCTTAGATAGTATCCTAACTAGACAAGGAAAACAACATCTCAAAGTGACATAAATGAAAGGTGAACTAAACCAAGTCCAATCAGATACCTATGAACACTGCAGGTATTAAATATACTCTATAGTTAGGACTTTAGGCAACCAGTCAGAGTGCTAATGTTTTTTAATGACAAATTGTGCATTCTTGTATAAGAAGGATATTATAACCAAGCTTGTTAGCCAAACTGAACTGTTTGATTAGTCGTAATCATATTCTAAGGCCTTTTAGTACATCTTCATATATATATATATATATATATATATATATATATATATATATATATATATATATATAAACATAATTTTAAAGGAACAATATAAAGATTGACATACAAAAATAATGAGAAGTATTTATTAAGTTGGTTATTTTCATATTGTGATTGTCTCTGTTTTTTAGACGTCAGTGGTTCCATGATGATTCCATAGTGGTTTTGTTCTCTGACTTGACGATTGTCGAAATGTTGATGATTCTCTTTTTACGTTGGGCTGATGAGGACTCTTAATAGAAGATTTGTCTCAGAAACGTACGTACATTAAAACTGCTTTGAATCTTTCGAACTTCATACTTTATTATGAATATGCCATAATGTTGTATGTTTTTAATTTGTGATATATATATATATATATATATATATATATATATATATATATATATATACATATATATATATATATATATATATATGTGTGTGTGGGGGGGTGTGTGATACGTAGAAGGCAATACAATGCAGAGGTGTGACGGATAGATACAAGTTAAAGCAAATAAGACATATAATGGTGGAACAAGTTAAATATGTTCACTCTGAATACAATGTATACATACACACATCTCTCTCTCTCTCTATTTTTTCACAAACACACATATATCTGTCTATCTACACACTGTTACAATGTTATGTAATACCTGTATCAAGATGGTCTGGTGGAAACTCGGTGGAAACTCGGTATGATATAATATTTCGGGAACCCTTCCTTTCTTTAGAACCGTGCTCAACTCAAGTTCAAGCGTGAAAAAAGATATGTGAATGTATGTATACATTGCATTAAGTGTGAAACTATTTAACTTGTTCCACCATTATATGTCTTATTTGCTTCAACTTGTGTCTACCTGTAACACCTCTGCATTGTATTACCTTCTCAGAATCACATTTCTATATACAACTAAACAATGCTTCAAGCAAACTACATAAACCTCTTATATATATATATATATATATATATATATATATATATATATATATATATATATATATAGAGAGAGAGAGAGAGAGAGAGAGAGAGAGAGAGAGAGATCTTGGTTTCATTCGGTGGAGACAAATCCATAGAGTGCTCGATGATTTAATAGCAGCGCAATATTTATTTATTTCTAATACAAGAGAAGTAATGGTGACTCATAAACGGGAGTCAGTTTCATCTTGGAAGTAATTAAGTGTTTTTTCTAATCAATTTTTATGAATATATTCTTTTAGGATATAACTTTTTATTTGTATTAAAATTCATAAAAGCTGCAATAATTTGATTTATGGCCTTATAACTATTCAATGCCAGTTAAACTGCATAAAAGTGTTACGTTAATCCATGTTCGTCATTTATTTGTGTTATACATATAACGTTAGGTATGTATAAATATGTATACGTACATGATTCACTCCTAAATTAATTAACCAATTATTATTAATTTTCGAACAAACCTAGTTGACGTACGGAACTAGAGACCCTTTGTGAAAATAAAGAACCTTCAATTTTTATTAAAGTTTTACAATAGATATTAGACATCAATTATTTCCTAAAATTAGATTTCTTTGGATCATTTACACAAGTTATTAAGCAATGTAAAATGGCCACATCTTTCCATTGGAATATTCAAATATTTAAAAGTTTCAATAAATTGTATTCACTGTTATTGAAGATTAATTCAGCAAGATTCCAATAATTACCAGCTTAAGTTTTTATTTTAGACATGTTCTAGAAACAAAACGATATAATTGATTTTAATCAAAATTGGAATAAGGATTCTAGACATACGTTTAATATCATTATATATTGATTTCAATATTTGAAATGATACGTAAATGTAGTGCCAAATTGTTCTGTTCGGGGAAATAATTTTACCCGTCCGGAGACTGGTAACTTTTAGAATATATATATATATATATATATATATATATATATATATATATACTAAAGGATACAATCGCTTGAACTTGAGTTGAGCACCGTTCTGAAGAAGTGAGAGTTCCCGAAATATCATATCATAGGAAGTTTCAACTAGACCTTCTTGATACAGGTATTACATAATATTGTAACATTGTGTAGATAGACAGATATATGTGTGTTTGTGAAACACACACATATATATATATATAAATATATATATATATATATATATATATATATATATATATATATATATATACATTGTATTAAGAGTGAAACTATTTAACTTGTTCCACCATTATATGCTTTATTTGCTCCAACTTGTGTTTATCCGTTACAACTCTGCATTGTATTACCTTCTAAGTATAACATTTCTATATACAAGTAAACAATGCTTCAAGCAAACTACATGAACCTCTTATATATATATATATATATATATATACACATATATATATATATATATATATATATATATATATATATATATATATATATATATGGTAAACAGCAGATGATCCTTTTTTATTTCATGATTACAGGTAAAGTCTTCTGTTCATGATGTATTGTTATATAGTTGAGGCTTTTCTTGTATTCATGAATTTTCAGCGGTAAGCCTGCTTATACAAGTGCTAAGTATGCAATATGTTGATTCTGTAAGTATCTGCATTTTCTTTTGTTTATATATATATATATATATATATATATATTTAATTGTATAAAACAAATTATGTTTTCTATTGATGTATGTTTTTTCTATACCTGTACTTTTTACAGCCTTCCATTCCCCTACTGTGTCACTTCATATGTTCGATTTCATTGGTGTGTATATTATTAGGAGTAGATTGTACCTATAATATCTGAACCCTCCCTCACATTTTCTAATTGCTGTATTACGAAGAGAGAACTATAATTTAGTCTTGATGCTAAGTTTTAACTTCGAAGTTGGTGTCTATACCCTGTGCTGGTGAAGAGACTTGATATCAATAAAAATCCATATCGTCTCAGAAACGAGCGTACACGAAACTGATGTTTATGTTGAATTCTTGCAATGTATGTAAATGAATATGTCTTCAATTTGCTAACCTCGGATCTATAATATATATATAGCAATAGATAAAGTGAAAGAATAGAATAAGGTGCGAAGAAAATTTTATTACAGTTCAATGTTCAGGCACAGTTCTTTAAAGTCCTTAACTCATGAGTTTTCAAAGAAAATCACCTCTTCAGAGAACCATTACCGCAATGACATTCGTGCAGGTAATAAAAATTAAACTTTGAAAATATATAAAAAAATATATATAAAAACACATAAAGGTATATGAAACATCAAATATATCGACCCAAAACATACTTTTCATACAGTTTATCCATGTCAACAAGTTTAAAATAGCTTCAGGCAGGGCATCAAAGAGGTTTATTAAGAAATAATCCAAATGGTGAGTGGTGGTCCCAAAATGCAAAAAGTTGTTCAGGCGGGAAATTCGTAAATTAATACAATGATAAGAAAACGATATAATTATATAAAAAGAAGACACAAAACATCGATGTTATTATATTAATACAAAAAATAAAACATAATAAATCTCAATTATACAAGTAAATACTGAACGTAAAATTTTACTTAATGATAAGGACTCTAAGTATAACAGAGCTCGCATTTTATAACTCATTACCATACAAACTTTATGACATAATCCATATTTTGTAATAATGGTCCGAGACAAATATTATTTATTCTTGTGTATAATATGGTTAATGTTTATTTTTTCGAGGCATGATTACAAAATATTGATTATGTCATAAATGTTGTATTCTACTGAGTTGTAATATATATGTATATGTATATATATATATATATATATATATATATATATATATATGTATATATATTGTAAAAAAAGGAAGATGAAGATAAAAAAATTGCATGAAATTACATAAAATAACATAAAGTTACATAAAATTTATACAAATGTTATTACATCGAAAGTTCAGATGCAAGGAGTTACATTAATCCTTAAACCAATCTTTGTTAAAAAAAAACTGTCTTCAATTCTACAAACTTGTGCTATTTTGCTATCTACACCATAGCGCGCCCTTTTATCTTCGAAAATGTCTACTCAATACTGCTAATTTTTCTCTTCCCGGCCATTTATTTCTTTATCCCAAACCTTTCTAGTTTTATTCTTCAATTTTTCAAAGTGAAATAGAACTAGGTAATATCTATTTATTATAAATTCCACATTACCAAATGTTATCCTCTGACGAGAAGAGTTTTTTCTTTAAAAAAAACATGGTTTAAGGATTAATGTAACTTCTTGCATCTGAACTTTCGATGTAATAAAATTTGTATAAATTTTATGTCACTCTATGTTATTTTATGTAATTTTGTGCAATTTTTTATCTTCATCTTCTTTTCTTTGAAATTGATTGCTCTACTCAACGTATCGAGCGTTACTGTATCGCGATAGATCACCTTACTATACTTCACTTATCGTAAATTCTATTATCATTAGTGTATATATATATATATAGTGATATTCGCCTACACAAAGTTTCGAGATCATCCGGGAACTTCCAGGCACAGGAATCAGCCATCGGTAATCACCTCGTTAGTACAAATAGTTGTTCTGACAAGTATTCCGATGGGTGGTTTTCTGTTTTACACAGTGCCAGGTCGAACTACCATCTCAATATTATTGAGGCGTTAGTCATTAACAACTCTCGACCTAGCCTGTGTAGACAAAATATTTTGAAGCATCAGTTGGAGATCTTTAATGATTCAAAGCCACCATAACGTTGAGAGATTTACCTTCTTTTTTTTTCCTCTCAATCGTTTCCTCCAACTGAAATAAGTTTTTCCCCTCATATCTCTTTCGACTTTTAGTTTTTAATTTACCATTCTGACGTTTCCTCTCAGAGGGTCAGACGAAAAGACCTTAAGGTAATTTTAACAATTTTCCTTTTTTTTTCCACTCGTCTGTTTCATTGATTATAATATATATATATATATATATATATATATATATATATATATATATATATATATATAAGTCAGGTTCATATTATATTCCAATAACCATGTTTTTATTTTATTATTTTTATTTTTTCACATTTCCAAAAAACATAACATTTCTGTGAGATATATTTTCTTACGGTTCGTTTTACTTGACTTGTGCCAAACAACATTTTTATGTTAATATCGTCTCTGCAACATTACAAAATCATCAGAAAAAATCATAAAGAGTAAAAAGTACTTGGATTAAAGTGTCTTTAATATATAGCTTTATTGTATGTATTTATAATATTATAAAGTAATAGATTACGTATATATGTTTTCAGTATTCGCTATAACAGTGAATAAGTTAGAAAAGCTTATTCGTCGTATGAACATATTTTTTATGGTAAGCAAGCCAAACAGAAACGTTTGTTATATTCAAATATATATGAATTGTTTTAATTGCTAAACAAATACGACCATATTTCGAACGTTAATTTATCAGAGATTGAAATATATTTGCATTAGTCTAGCAATTCGAATATTCTTTGGTTGTGATTATAAACGTTAAAGAGAAGAGAGTGATACATGAATAAGCATATGTAGAAATAGATAACAGATAGTAAAAAACACGGGTACTGGGGTTAGGAAAGAGAGAGGGCGTAAAATATGGAAAAAGAGACATAAGAAAAAGCATAAAGAGAGAGAGAGAGCGTGACTGAGAAAGAAAGAAAGAATAAAAGAAAGAAAGAGATAAAAAGAAGAGAGCAATAGAAAATATAAAGAAACGAAGAGAAAAGAAGGAGGAAGGTTATATTCGAACACAAAGTCCCAGATGACCAATGAACGGCCAGATATGCTCGAATGTGAAATCACCATGGGCAACAGTTTAAATTTAAACATCGGAGTTTTCATTTCTTGATGTTGTTTTTGTTGTCATGTTCCATTGTTGAAGAACAGGAAAGAAGATGGGTGGTTATTTATTTGGTTTTTTTTTTGTTTTTTTGGTTTTTGAAGTCCATGGACTACTGGAGTTTGCGTGAAGTAAGGCAGTTGACCTCTGTCAGGGGTCAGGGAGACGTCAAAAGACATGGGCGGAAAAAAAAACTTTGAATGTCCAACCCCTTAGAAAATAAAAATAAAACATTAAAGATGACGTACGTCAGGCTCTTAGCTTAAGGATTAAGACCCATCCACTCAGCTCAATATTAATTGTTGTCCATCTTCGTGTCTGCCTTTTCAACACACATCCTTCACCAAAATAATTGATTGGGTTATCTCTCCATTCACCCTCGCTCTCTCTCTTTCTCTTTCTCGCTCTTTTTCTCTATCTATCTATCTATCTATCTATCTATCTATCTATCTATCTATCTATCTATCTATCTATCTATCTATCTCTATGTATATATACCCCCTCTCCCACTCTCCCTCTCTCTTTCTCTCTCTCTCTTTATATATATATATATATATATATATATATATGTGTGTGTGTGTTTATTCAGAGACAGCTGTTTCGTCGTATCACATGTAGTCATAATAGGGGCAGCCGCTTCAAATTGTAATTCGAAACCCGATCGCCTTGACTTGAGAGCGGTAATCATTGAGCCATCACGTAAATATATAAATGCTTTTCTTTTATACATACTAATGAGTCACCGCTTAACAAATCCTAAATGCCACTCGAGGATAAGGGTTAACATTTTTAGTCAGGTGGAATGTAAAGCAACACCTTGAAGATCAGAGAAACTGGACAGAATTGGAGTATTTAAGAAAACGACTCGATAAGAATTTATTAACATTTGACTTGAAAACGACCATGTTATAGTCATCTGGGAAGAAGCCCCGTGGTATTATGTTTCACGGACGGGTAGTTTTTAGAAAATAATTTTTCCTTAGAGAGGTTCCGTTTAGTTTTAGGTACATACAAGGAGGGAGGAAGCGAGATTCTTTAAAGTGGTTTTGCTGTGAATTTTTATACAGGTAAAATCATAAATTATAGCTCAGTCAAGCACCTCCCATTAAAATAAAGATAGAGCAGAGAAAGACTAGCAAGGTCTCTCCTTTGAGGAAGTGGATGTTGGAAAGAGAAGAGTGCATCCCTTACTAGCTTTCAAGGTCGATTTTGTACACTGTCGAGCCTTATATATTCGCAATTATCGGCTACCTAGAACGAACTATTTTTTATCTTGAAGAGTTCTGCATTCAGATGTCAATCTGTCATCATTAAAGAAAGTCCAAAAAGCCTCCTTCTTTATATCATTGCGCAGGAATTAGGTCACATGAATACGGTGAGACGATTCCTGAGGAAATCTGCATTAAGGAAGACACGATTCGAATGTGGATCCCCAAGCCTGTAATGAGCAACAGATTTAAGGAACATTAGCTGTATGTGACGAGGTAAGTCGGGAAAACAAGCTAAACCATTTTAACCGCCGCTCAACGTCATGTACGAGAAAACACCCAGAAACCGCACCCCGAGAACCAAGTCTTCCATACGAATTCCTCTGAAATTAACTCTTTTAATGCTCTATTACAAAAATTGTACATTACAATGAGTTCGAAAGTACAGTACGTTGGACCTGAGTTTAGTTTCGTTTACTGATGTGTAGACAGCGACCTTTGACGGACCTAACGTTTTGGAAAATAGGTTTTATTTCGGAGATGAGCTCCACCAACGATTACCACGTTAACGACAAGGTGGAACAATAATTTTACGGGCTAGTATTACTGTTGGCAGACAGACTTGCTGACTCACTCAGGATACATGAATGTGGTTAAAGTGTCCGCAGTCTCCTACTGCAATCTCCTAGTGGAGGCCCAGAATCCTTGACAAAAAGATATGCCAATGTCACTTCTAAGGACTCTCGTATTCATACATGGCAACGTCATGGGGGGGGGGAGTAAACAGAGATACGATCTATTTTTTTTATCAAATAAACCTTTCCTATATATTAAAAATCGAATTGTGCCAAAAAAAGATTTGTTTACAGTATGCGAAGGTAAACCGGAACAAAACGAATGCGTCCACTTAGTCTTTCCTTTTTCTGGGGTCTTTAAAACCTAATTGATCCAATTTCACTAACAAACAATCCGCGTGGTTCGGGGATTAAATATATGTTTTATGCTGATATTTATTTTTATATTTTACTTAAAAATAATTTAGATGATACATTTAAAAAATATTTGTCAAAAATACAGCGATATAAGGAATAATCCGCGCGATCCGGGGATTAAATATATGTTTTATGCTGATATTTATTTTTATATTTTACTTAAAAATAATTTAGATGATACATTTAAAAAATATTTTTCAAAAATACCGCGATATAAGGAATAATCGACGGTATAAAATATGGTTAAAAGCAAAGCGAAGCTCTAGCTCTCGGAAGAGAAAGCACTGTGATTCGGCTATAATAATAACCTGGTTGGTCTCGTTTGCATTCTTTCATAGAGATGGGCGCCTAATAAAACACGAAATAACTGTACCTAGCCCATTACGAAAAGAGGCAAAAGTAAATAAACCATTTGCCGCCTCTGAAAGTTAGAGGGTAACGTCTGGGAGAGTCGCTTCCTGTTTACCGACCGTCCACCAACACTGGATGTGATATTACATTGATGTGCTTTGAGAAGTCCACCTCCGCCAAAAAAGACCGCTCAGGACTGGTATTAATATATATATATATATATATATATAATTAACTTGTTACAAATATCCAGGGGGTATGAATCCGAAGGAAGTTGAAACCGGGTTTATGAGAGTGCTCAATGAAAATTCAGAGCAAAATATATATTTTTTGATTTTATTCCATTAATTGCGACAAAACAGGTTTTGTTTCATTGGCGCGAGTAGCTACCAACTCGTCGGGCGAAAGGAATTCAAATGGCTTAAAATTTTAAGTTCACTCTAACGGGAGATTGAAAATTGAAAATACATTGGAGGGGATTTTCAATTTTCAATCTCCCGTTAGAGTGAACTTAAAATTTTAAGCCATTTGAATTCCTTTCGCCCGACGAGTTGGTAGCTACTCGCGCCAATGAAACAAAACCTGTTTTGTCGCAATTAATGGAATAAAATCAAAAAATATATATATATATATATATATATATATTGAAAAGTTATGAAATTATATTTTAAAAATATATTATCAACATTTTCTAATACGAGAAATGTATGCTCGATATTGAGAATAAAGCATTATTATAGTTGAAAGGAAGTTAAGATGATCACACGCATACACACACACACAAACACACACACACACACATATATATATATATATATATATATATATATAACATTCAATACAAATTATAATTTTCTTTTTATTCTTTCTAATTTTTGAATGTATGTTCATTATTAATGAATATTTAAAACAGTTTTATAATTCTCGTTTCAAAGGATGAACTCATCTATTTACTTTATTATTTTAATATTATTATTTTCTTTATATTTAAAGCTGATTATTAAAAAAATCATCCCATCACCTTTGGAATAAAACAATATTTTCTTTGAAAAACCCAGGATTTCAAGGACATACGTAAACTCACGTCTGAGAGTTTAAATTACCTACTAGACACCATCACCGAGTGCCTTCGGTTTCTCTGCACAAGAGGTTGTGAGGACAACCTGACAAGAGGATACTTGCCCTACAAGTAAACCGCGACTAAATATTTAAAATAACATGAGGGATGTTACCTCATGTAACAACACTTAGCTGGATACTCCACAAGAAAAGATGAATTGTTGTCCTGGAATCCGGCAAGACCAAGAGACCACAGGGAACATATTCTATAACATAGTAAACTGGTAAATTGGGGAGAAGAAAATTAATTAACTTGACTTTTTTTCTTACTCAACGTTTTACATGTAAAGAGAACTTTAATTGAATATTTGAATATCTTTATTAGAACTTTATTTAGACAATTTTTGCTTTAAGCATGTCTTAAAATTTTGTTTCAAATTTTAAAATTAATACTTACCAATAATTAGCTATTCATTCTTTTTGTCCTGCTGAGGATGAAAGTCGTTTTTTGAAAAGCCACGGTTAAAAATCGTTTTATTATATTCCTTGTAGAAACACCTGATGATTATAATAAGAGTGTAACGTATGTAAGTTTTCTTTTACATTTTTTAAATATTTTCTGAGAAAATTGACAAGAAAGATAGTGAAGAGGTCTGTGGTCTTTAACGACGCTTGTATAAGAAATGACTTGCTGCCGAAATATATATATATATATATATATATATATAATGTGTGTGTTTTTCGTTCAAGTTTTAAGTATTGCATGGAAAGTTTATAAAATTGAAATAAAAGCCAAATCAGCAATACAAGATTAATTTATTTTTTTTTTCTTACATTAATCCTATCGATTACGGAATAAAATTCCTTCTTCAGGGGTGACCAGTATTGAGTCATTTTTTTTTTTTTTTTTTTCATCAAAAAACAAGAATAAAGAAACTTATTTCTTTGTTAATTTGACAAACGTCTTAGATGGTACGACGTAATCGCCTTGATGTTATGAAATGGCGGTAGGATTCAAAACCGGTGACGAACGAGAGATGCGTTGGCACGCTGTCGAGTAATGTGTGTGTTTTTCGTTCAAGTTTTAAGTATTGCATGGAAAGTTTATAAAATTGAAATAAAAGCCAAATCAGCAATACAAGATTAATTTATTTTTTTTTTCTTACATTAATCCTATCGATTACGGAATAAAATTCCTTCTTCAGGGGTGACCAGTATTGAGTCATTTTTTTTTTTTTTTTTTTCATCAAAAAACAAAAATAAAGAAACTTATTTCTTTGTTAATTTGACAAACGTCTTAGATGGTACGACGTAATCGCCTTGATGTTATGAAATGGCGGTAGGATTCAAAACCGGTGACGAACGAGAGATGCGTTGGCACGCTGTCGAGTAATGTGTGTGTTTTTCGTTCAAGTTTTAAGTATTGCATGGAAAGTTTATAAAATTGAAATAAAAGCCAAATCAGCAATACAAGATTAATTTATTTATTTTTTCTTACATTAATCCTATCGATTACGGAATAAAATTCCTTCTTCAGGGGTGACCAGTATTGAGTCATTTTTTTTTTTTTTTTTTTTTCATCAAAAAACAAGAATAAAGAAACTTATTTCTTTGTTAATTTGACAAACGTCTTAGATGGTACGACGTAATCGCCTTGATGTTATGAAATGGCGGTAGGATTCAAAACCGGTGACGAACGAGAGATGCGTTGGCACGCTGTCGAGTAATGTGTGTGTTTTTCGTTCAAGTTTTAAGTATTGCATGGAAAGTTTATAAAATTGAAATAAAAGCCAAATCAGCAATACAAGATTAATTTATTTTTTTTTTTCTTACATTAATCCTATCGATTACGGAATAAAATTCCTTCTTCAGGGGTGACCAGTATTGAGTCATTTTTTTTTTTTTTTTTTTTTCATCAAAAAACAAGAATAAAGAAACTTATTTCTTTGTTAATTTGACAAACGTCTTAGATGGTACGACGTAATCGCCTTGATGTTATGAAATGGCGGTAGGATTCAAAACCGGTGACGAACGAGAGATGCGTTGGCACGCTGTCGAGTAATGTGTGTGTTTTTCGTTCAAGTTTTAAGTATTGCATGGAAAGTTTATAAAATTGAAATAAAAGCCAAATCAGCAATACAAGATTAATTTTTTTTTTTTTCTTACATTAATCCTATCGATTACGGAATAAAATTCCTTCTTCAGGGGTGACCAGTATTGAGTCATTTTTTTTTTTTTTTTTTTCATCAAAAAACAAAAATAAAGAAACTTATTTCTTTGTTAATTTGACAAACGTCTTAGATGGTACGACGTAATCGCCTTGATGTTATGAAATGGCGGTAGGATTCAAAACCGGTGACGAACGAGAGATGCGTTGGCACGCTGTCGAGTAATGTGTGTGTTTTTCGTTCAAGTTTTAAGTATTGCATGGAAAGTTTATAAAATTGAAATAAAAGCCAAATCAGCAATACAAGATTAATTTATTTATTTTTTCTTACATTAATCCTATCGATTACGGAATAAAATTCCTTCTTCAGGGGTGACCAGTATTGAGTCATTTTTTTTTTTTTTTTTTTTTCATCAAAAAACAAGAATAAAGAAACTTATTTCTTTGTTAATTTGACAAACGTCTTAGATGGTACGACGTAATCGCCTTGATGTTATGAAATGGCGGTAGGATTCAAAACCGGTGACGAACGAGAGATGCGTTGGCACGCTGTCGAGTAATGTGTGTGTTTTTCGTTCAAGTTTTAAGTATTGCATGGAAAGTTTATAAAATTGAAATAAAAGCCAAATCAGCAATACAAGATTAATTTTTTTTTTTTTTTCTTACATTAATCCTATCGATTACGGAATAAAATTCCTTCTTCAGGGGTGACCAGTATTGAGTCATTTTTTTTTTTTTTTTTTTTTCATCAAAAAACAAGAATAAAGAAACTTATTTCTTTGTTAATTTGACAAACGTCTTAGATGGTACGACGTAATCGCCTTGATGTTATGAAATGGCGGTAGGATTCAAAACCGGTGACGAACGAGAGATGCGTTGGCACGCTGTCGAGTAATGTGTGTGTTTTTCGTTCAAGTTTTAAGTATTGCATGGAAAGTTTATAAAATTGAAATAAAAGCCAAATCAGCAATACAAGATTAATTAATTTTTTTTTTCTTACATTAATCCTATCGATTACGGAATAAAATTCCTTCTTCAGGGGTGACCAGTATTGAGTCATTTTTTTTTTTTTTTTTTTTTCATCAAAAAACAAGAATAAAGAAACTTATTTCTTTGTTAATTTGACAAACGTCTTAGATGGTACGACGTAATCGCCTTGATGTTATGAAATGGCGGTAGGATTCAAAACCGGTGACGAACGAGAGATGCGTTGGCACGCTGTCGAGTAATGTGTGTGTTTTTCGTTCAAGTTTTAAGTATTGCATGGAAAGTTTATAAAATTGAAATAAAAGCCAAATCAGCAATACAAGATTAATTTTTTTTTTTTTTCTTACATTAATCCTATCGATTACGGAATAAAATTCCTTCTTCAGGGGTGACCAGTATTGAGTCATTTTTTTTTTTTTTTTTTTTTTCATCAAAAAACAAGAATAAAGAAACTTATTTCTTTGTTAATTTGACAAACGTCTTAGATGGTACGACGTAATCGCCTTGATGTTATGAAATGGCGGTAGGATTCAAAACCGGTGACGAACGAGAGATGCGTTGGCACGCTGTCGAGTAATGTGTGTGTTTTTCGTTCAAGTTTTAAGTATTGCATGGAAAGTTTATAAAATTGAAATAAAAGCCAAATCAGCAATACAAGATTAATTTTTTTTTTTTTTTCTTACATTAATCCTATCGATTACGGAATAAAATTCCTTCTTCAGGGGTGACCAGTATTGAGTCATTTTTTTTTTTTTTTTTTTCTTCATCAAAAAACAAGAATTAAGAAACTTATTTCTTTGTTAATTTGACAAACGTCTTAGATGGTACGACGTAATCGCCTTGATGTTATGAAATGGCGGTAGGATTCAAAACCGGTGACGAACGAGAGATGCGTTGGCACGCTGTCGAGTAATGTGTGTGTTTTTCGTTCAAGTTTTAAGTATTGCATGGAAAGTTTATAAAATTGAAATAAAAGCCAAATCAGCAATACAAGATTAATTTATTTTTTTTTTCTTACATTAATCCTATCGATTACGGAATAAAATTCCTTCTTCAGGGGTGACCAGTATTGAGTCATTTTTTTTTTTTTTTTTTTCATCAAAAAACAAGAATAAAGAAACTTATTTCTTTGTTAATTTGACAAACGTCTTAGATGGTACGACGTAATCGCCTTGATGTTATGAAATGGCGGTAGGATTCAAAACCGGTGACGAACGAGAGATGCGTTGGCACGCTGTCGAGTAATGTGTGTGTTTTTCGTTCAAGTTTTAAGTATTGCATGGAAAGTTTATAAAATTGAAATAAAAGCCAAATCAGCAATACAAGATTAATTAATTTTTTTTTTCTTACATTAATCCTATCGATTACGGAATAAAATTCCTTCTTCAGGGGTGACCAGTATTGAGTCATTTTTTTTTTTTTTTTTTTCATCAAAAAACAAGAATAAAGAAACTTATTTCTTTGTTAATTTGACAAACGTCTTAGATGGTACGACGTAATCGCCTTGATGTTATGAAATGGCGGTAGGATTCAAAACCGGTGACGAACGAGAGATGCGTTGGCACGCTGTCGAGTAATGTGTGTGTTTTTCGTTCAAGTTTTAAGTATTGCATGGAAAGTTTATAAAATTGAAATAAAAGCCAAATCAGCAATACAAGATTAATTTTTTTTTTTTTTCTTACATTAATCCTATCGATTACGGAATAAAATTCCTTCTTCAGGGGTGACCAGTATTGAGTCATTTTTTTTTTTTTTTTTTTTCATCAAAAAACAAGAATAAAGAAACTTATTTCTTTGTTAATTTGACAAACGTCTTAGATGGTACGACGTAATCGCCTTGATGTTATGAAATGGCGGTAGGATTCAAAAGAAAAACACACACATTACTCGACAGCGTGCCAACGCATCTCTCGTTCGTCACCGGTTTTGAATCCTACCGCCATTTCATAACATCAAGGCGATTACGTCGTACCATCTAAGACGTTTGTCAAATTAACAAAGAAATAAGTTTCTTTATTCTTGTTTTTTGATGAAAAAAAAAAAAAAAAAATGACTCAATACTGGTCACCCCTGAAGAAGGAATTTTATTCCGTAATCGATAGGATTAATGTAAGAAAAAAAAAATAAATTAATCTTGTATTGCTGATTTGGCTTTTATTTCAATTTTATAAACTTTCCATGCAATACTTAAAACTTGAACGAAAAACACACACATTACTCGACAGCGTGCCAACGCATCTCTCGTTCGTCACCGGTTTTGAATCCTACCGCCATTTCATAACATCAAGGCGATTACGTCGTACCATCTAAGACGTTTGTCAAATTAACAAAGAAATAAGTTTCTTTATTCTTGTTTTTTGATGAAAAAAAAAAAAAAAAAATGACTCAATACTGGTCACCCCTGAAGAAGGAATTTTATTCCGTAATCGATAGGATTAATGTAAGAAAAAAAAAATAAATTAATCTTGTATTGCTGATTTGGCTTTTATTTCAATTTTATAAACTTTCCATGCAATACTTAAAACTTGAACGAAAAACACACACATTACTCGACAGCGTGCCAACGCATCTCTCGTTCGTCACCGGTTTTGAATCCTACCGCCATTTCATAACATCAAGGCGATTACGTCGTACCATCTAAGACGTTTGTCAAATTAACAAAGAAATAAGTTTCTTTATTCTTGTTTTTTGATGAAAAAAAAAAAAAAAAAAAATGACTCAATACTGGTCACCCCTGAAGAAGGAATTTTATTCCGTAATCGATAGGATTAATGTAAGAAAAAAAAAAAAATTAATCTTGTATTGCTGATTTGGCTTTTATTTCAATTTTATAAACTTTCCATGCAATACTTAAAACTTGAACGAAAAACACACACATTACTCGACAGCGTGCCAACGCATCTCTCGTTCGTCACCGGTTTTGAATCCTACCGCCATTTCATAACATCAAGGCGATTACGTCGTACCATCTAAGACGTTTGTCAAATTAACAAAGAAATAAGTTTCTTTATTCTTGTTTTTTGATAAAAAAAAAAAAAAAAAAAAATGACTCAATACTGGTCACCCCTGAAGAAGGAATTTTATTCCGTAATCGATAGGATTAATGTAAGAAAAAAAAAATAAATTAATCTTGTATTGCTGATTTGGCTTTTATTTCAATTTTATAAACTTTCCATGCAATACTTAAAACTTGAACGAAAAACACACACATTACTCGACAGCGTGCCAACGCATCTCTTGAATCCTACCGCCATTTCATAACATC
Organism: Sepiola atlantica; assembly: GCA_963556195.1. Lineage (NCBI taxonomy): Eukaryota > Metazoa > Mollusca > Cephalopoda > Sepiida > Sepiolidae > Sepiola > Sepiola atlantica. Next base: position 63,660,283 of record OY744517.1, on the reverse strand, counting down.
AAGGCGATTACGTCGTACCATCTAAGACGTTTGTCAAATTAACAAAAAATAAGTTTCTTTATTCTTGTTTTTTGATGAAAAAAAAAAAAAAAAAAATGACTCAATACTGGTCACCCCTGAAGAAGGAATTTTATTCCGTAATCGATAGGATTAATGTAAGAAAAAAAAAAAAATTAATCTTGTATTGCTGATTTGGCTTTTATTTCAATTTTATAAACTTTCCATGCAATACTTAAAACTTGAACGAAAAACACACACATTACTCGACAGCGTGCCAACGCATCTCTCGTTCGTCACCGGTTTTGAATCCTACCGCCATTTCATAACATCAAGGCGATTACGTCGTACCATCTAAGACGTTTGTCAAATTAACAAAGAAATAAGTTTCTTTATTCTTGTTTTTTGATGAAAAAAAAAAAAAAAAAAAAATGACTCAATACTGGTCACCCCTGAAGAAGGAATTTTATTCCGTAATCGATAGGATTAATGTAAGAAAAAAAAAATTAATTAATCTTGTATTGCTGATTTGGCTTTTATTTCAATTTTATAAACTTTCCATGCAATACTTAAAACTTGAACGAAAAACACACACATTACTCGACAGCGTGCCAACGCATCTCTCGTTCGTCACCGGTTTTGAATCCTACCGCCATTTCATAACATCAAGGCGATTACGTCGTACCATCTAAGACGTTTGTCAAATTAACAAAGAAATAAGTTTCTTTATTCTTGTTTTTTGATGAAAAAAAAAAAAAAAAAAAATGACTCAATACTGGTCACCCCTGAAGAAGGAATTTTATTCCGTAATCGATAGGATTAATGTAAGAAAAAAAAAAATAAATTAATCTTGTATTGCTGATTTGGCTTTTATTTCAATTTTATAAACTTTCCATGCAATACTTAAAACTTGAACGAAAAACACACACATTACTCGACAGCGTGCCAACGCATCTCTCGTTCGTCACCGGTTTTGAATCCTACCGCCATTTCATAACATCAAGGCGATTACGTCGTACCATCTAAGACGTTTGTCAAATTAACAAAGAAATAAGTTTCTTTATTCTTGTTTTTTGATGAAAAAAAAAAAAAAAAATGACTCAATACTGGTCACCCCTGAAGAAGGAATTTTATTCCGTAATCGATAGGATTAATGTAAGAAAAAAAAAAATTAATTAATCTTGTATTGCTGATTTGGCTTTTATTTCAATTTTATAAACTTTCCATGCAATACTTAAAACTTGAACGAAAAACACACACATTACTCGACAGCGTGCCAACGCATCTCTCGTTCGTCACCGGTTTTGAATCCTACCGCCATTTCATAACATCAAGGCGATTACGTCGTACCATCTAAGACGTTTGTCAAATTAACAAAGAAATAAGTTTCTTTATTCTTGTTTTTTGATGAAAAAAAAAAAAAAAAAAAATGACTCAATACTGGTCACCCCTGAAGAAGGAATTTTATTCCGTAATCGATAGGATTAATGTAAGAAAAAAAAAAAAATTAATCTTGTATTGCTGATTTGGCTTTTATTTCAATTTTATAAACTTTCCATGCAATACTTAAAACTTGAACGAAAAACACACACATTACTCGACAGCGTGCCAACGCATCTCTCGTTCGTCACCGGTTTTGAATCCTACCGCCATTTCATAACATCAAGGCGATTACGTCGTACCATCTAAGACGTTTGTCAAATTAACAAAGAAATAAGTTTCTTTATTCTTGTTTTTTGATGAAAAAAAAAAAAAAAAAAATGACTCAATACTGGTCACCCCTGAAGAAGGAATTTTATTCCGTAATCGATAGGATTAATGTAAGAAAAAAAAAAATAAATTAATCTTGTATTGCTGATTTGGCTTTTATTTCAATTTTATAAACTTTCCATGCAATACTTAAAACTTGAACGAAAAACACACACATTACTCGACAGCGTGCCAACGCATCTCTCGTTCGTCACCGGTTTTGAATCCTATCGCCATTTCATAACATCAAGGCGATTACGTCGTACCATCTAAGACGTTTGTCAAATTAACAAAGAAATAAGTTTCTTTATTCTTGTTTTTTGATGAAAAAAAAAAAAAAAAAAATGACTCAATACTGGTCACCCCTGAAGAAGGAATTTTATTCCGTAATCGATAGGATTAATGTAAGAAAAAAAAAAAAAAAAATCTTGTATTGCTGATTTGGCTTTTATTTCAATTTTATAAACTTTCCATGCAATACTTAAAACTTGAACGAAAAACACACACATTACTCGACAGCGTGCCAACGCATCTCTCGTTCGTCACCGGTTTTGAATCCTACCGCCATTTCATAACATCAAGGCGATTACGTCGTACCATCTAAGACGTTTGTCAAATTAACAAAGAAATAAGTTTCTTTATTCTTGTTTTTTGATGAAAAAAAAAAAAAAAAAAAAAATGACTCAATACTGGTCACCCCTGAAGAAGGAATTTTATTCCGTAATCGATAGGATTAATGTAAGAAAAAAAAAAAAATTAATCTTGTATTGCTGATTTGGCTTTTATTTCAATTTTATAAACTTTCCATGCAATACTTAAAACTTGAACGAAAAAAACACACACATTACTCGACAGCGTGCCAACGCATCTCTCGTTCGTCACCGGTTTTGAATCCTACCGCCATTTCATAACATCAAGGCGATTACGTCGTACCATCTAAGACGTTTGTCAAATTAACAAAGAAATAAGTTTCTTTATTCTTGTTTTTTGATGAAAAAAAAAAAAAAAAAAAATGACTCAATACTGGTCACCCCTGAAGAAGGAATTTTATTCCGTAATCGATAGGATTAATGTAAGAAAAAAAAAAAAAATTAATCTTGTATTGCTGATTTGGCTTTTATTTCAATTTTATAAACTTTCCATGCAATACTTAAAACTTGAACGAAAAACACACACATTACTCGACAGCGTGCCAACGCATCTCTCGTTCGTCACCGGTTTTGAATCCTACCGCCATTTCATAACATCAAGGCGATTACGTCGTACCATCTAAGACGTTTGTCAAATTAACAAAGAAATAAGTTTCTTTATTCTTGTTTTTTGATGAAAAAAAAAAAAAAAAAAAAATGACTCAATACTGGTCACCCCTGAAGAAGGAATTTTATTCCGTAATCGATAGGATTAATGTAAGAAAAAAAAAAATAAATTAATCTTGTATTGCTGATTTGGCTTTTATTTCAATTTTATATATATATATATATATATATATATATATATATATATATATATATATATGCATGTATGGGTGTGTTTTTTTGAAGGCTTACCAATGCATTCCGCTCAGGAGCCGAATCAACAACACGAAAGACTTTTTCATTCAAAGATTATTCATTTATCATTTTCAAATGAAACTGTTTAATTTGAAAATGATAAATGAATAATCTTTGAATGAAAAAGTATTTTGTGGTGTTGATTGGGTTCCTGAACGGAAGCTTTGGTAAGCCTTCAAAAAATCACATATACATGCTCTGTCCCCTGTAATCGAGTATCATCGAGCTTCTTTTTATTGGCCTAATCCCGGTCTTCACTAAATAATCTATTTTCTAAGTGAAAAATCCAAATCTCTCTCTCTCTCTCTCTCTTTCTATATATATATATATATATATATATATATATATATATATATATATATATATATATATATATATATATATATATATATATAAGGATAGATGAAAGAAGAGTGATAAACATGTACAAATGTTCAAATTTATTTCAAACTTCAATTGTTCAATGCAAGGTATATTCTGCAATAAAATTATTTTCATTATTATTTCCTTAAGCCAAGGTTTTTCTAAAGGTCTGCCTATACTCTACAGGGATAAAACGAAAACACCTCTGTGTAGTTTAATTGCCATAAATATATTTTCATAGCTTACTATATATATATATATATATATATATATATATATATATATATATATGTGTGTGTGTGGGTGTGTGTGTGTGTGTGTGTGCTTATTTGTATGTCATGTGCATTTCATATCTCTATTCGTTTTTCTCTATTCGTCTAGGCTTGTCAATACGTAATTATCTATCTATATTGTCTATATTTATATGTGCATATCTATCAGCTTATATCCTTGTTCAATCTCTTTCTCTCTTTCTCGTTTGTTCTGTATGTGTGTTCCTTCCGCTATATTATTGGCCCAAAGATATTTTATCTCGCGTCAGTTTTTTTTTCTGAAAAATTTTAGAGAGGCGAAGTTCTCTTCATTCACCGAATATTCGTATGGAGTTATGGGAAGAATTCATGTCATGGGGTATCTCCCCCGAATTATCCATTAAAATAATGTTCTGATACAAACTTTAAAAAACTTCAAATCCACCAAATTATCGCAAAGAAGTCAGCTTTTTTTTTTGCATTCTCGGACAGAACATACCTTTTAGAGTGGATAATTTTTGCTTATCACGGAATACACAGATCTGTTAAATCGTGTAACAAGTTAATGCCACTTAATTACAAATAATTATTTGTTCTTTGCTAATAATCAATTAAAATCATGTACTAAAACAAATTTTATAAAATACAAAGTCCTTAATATTACTTTACATTTCTAAGGCAACATTGATTTGGTAAAGAATATATATATATATATATATATATATATATATATATATATATATATATATATATATATATATAAGATGTCATCAAAATTTTTCAAATACTTATCCAAATACACATGTATTTCATCCTTTTTTGGAAATCATCTCTGAGGAAGATGATTGTTCTGCCGGTAACATGATTCGAAATCTAGACACAAGTGACATTTATTTACGAGTCTGAACCTTTAGCAATGCGGCTAACCTAACAACCATGGGAAAGGGAAAAATTAAAATCTATTAATATCAATTCAAGCCGACACATTTGAGTTGGCTGTCATAACAGTGTTCAACAATCCAGTCGGACAGAACGTTTATATATATATATATATATATATATATATATATATATATATATATATAGTAAGCTATGAAAATATAATTATGGCAATTAAGCTACACAGAGGCTCCCGCGTTTCATCCACGGGGGGAATCTTCAGGCTAAAATGCATGGAGTTATTTTTGCCGGGTGATTTTATATACACGGCTAGCTAGTTAACCAATCAGATTATTTGTTGTTCTCTCAGCCAATCGTTGGGCTTCCCGCGAACAAAGGTCTTGTTGGTGTTTCTGCGTATATCCTGTTCTATTGTTCAGTTTTCTATAGATTGACCTACATCCTGTTTCCTTTGTTGTGTCAATATAATTGCTGAATATATATATATATATATATATATATATATATATATATATATATATATATATATATACTAGAAGAATAGTTGTTAAAGGACAGGTAAAATGAATTCCCAGAACAAAAAAGTGTTGCACCACTTTTGTCAACTTACAATATAAAAATCAAGGTAAAATGCTAATTAAGCTTTTGTCTTAAACTCTTATTCTAATTTTGACAAAATCCATTACACCATTTTGCTTCTAAAACTATCTAAATGTAAGGCGTACAATTAAGAGGTCTTGAAAAGGGATTGAACTTTAGGGTATCTTTCTTAATTTGTGCTTAATATTTATTGATCAAATTCAGTGCAAATCTAAAATATTTCAATTTTCCAATGGATAGTTGTACACATATCATGACATCCTCTGAAAACATTGTTAAACATACTCCAAGGAAACTGAAATTTAGAAAATATATACTAATTGAGTCTAATACCTATGTTTTTAAAATTAGGGTATCTAAATTATCATGTAGTGCTTCCGTCCCTATTTTACCTCTTTCTGCATTAAACTGAATTGGACTAAATATTGACAACAACACATACACTTACGCCTAACAGCTGTTTTACAAATTAATGATGATCATCTAATTAGTTTACGTTGAAATTTAATGCAAAACATAAAAACATATCAACATATGTAATTTTATTATCTATATATATAATTTCTATATATATTTATTTGTATATATTAATATAATCATATTATATTTTACTTAGCTTATTTAAAATTTTATATTTAAGTTTTTAATTTAAACATTTAATCTTTAATTCTATTTTAAATTTTAAACTTTAAATTTTAAACTTTTTATTCTAAATTTTAAATTTTTCATTTAAATTTTTAATTTTTAATCTTTCAAATTTTATATTTAATATTTTTTATATATGATCTTAATTTTAATTTTTATTTTTTATTTTAATTTTTAGATTCTGGCGATATTTATATATACTTCAACGTCTATATTTTATTCATTTACTCATAGATTTATATATATATAAATTGTCTAATGCTATAGTTATTATATTCTGTTATATTTTATAGTTATCTATTAACTGTATTAGTCATAACAATGTAAGTTTTTTAAATTTTATTTAATGATTGTCCTGATTAAAATCAATAATTGATATAATGATATTAAATAAAATATTAAAATGATAATTATCGTGATTATTATCTTGCTTATAGATTTTTATAACTGTCCTTACTTTATTATTTTAATTCAATGAGTTTTGATACTGAAGTTATTTATCTACCTCCCACAAGGTAAGATGTGACACAAGGTCGGGAAAGTGGGATTAGATAAGCCAGCGCTCGAGAGGTTTGCACTTTGGCCATTTAAAAATTGCCTGGGCAGCCTCGTCGGCATTCCCCGGTAGGGGCGCCTCAGACAGTAAGCAGTAAACTTACTCCTCCCCAAAGAGGGGAGGCAAAGCCTGGGAGGGTATACCTCCTAGAACTGCACAGGACCGGCAAGCCCTAATAGACCGGCGTAAATCCAGACCCAAAGGCCCGGACGATACCGGTCTATTAGGCGGGGTAACAAATCCCGGTTAAAACTCATCATATATGTTCACTATTATCGGTTTTATTCATCTTTAAATCATTTAAAATTCTAATTTTACTTTATTTTATTTATTATTTTTATTATTTTTCTATTATGCTTTATATATATATATATATATATATATGCGTGTGTGGGTGTCCTGTTTTTGTGATGAAGCGCACGGTGTATGAAAACAAATTGCTAATCATTTTTTTCAGTGACGACATTCTAAATAAATTGCGTGTGTGGGTGGTTTTACCTATATCTACTTAGATTTCAATTATTATCTATTTATAGCGCTTTCTATCGGTGGGAGCAGTTTCTCTTTCACTTAATAAAAAGGTAAGTATCCAATATTGACATTTCGTTAAGGGTCACGATCTTAGTTATAATAGTCAATATCAGTAATGTCCATTGACATTTCGGGGTAGATACTTCATTCACCGTTTTCTATGCTTACCTCCCTTATAAGTGTAAAGTGAAACTCACGCACACACACCCACGCATATATTCAGTCAGTGGCGCGGGATAGCGCAAGGATAGACCCGCTGACTGTCAGCGCGAGGCTTGATTTTCGATCCCGGCTTGAGACACTGGCTGGTCTAGTCGCACGGAAGAGTTGTGATACAACGAGACAGTCTATATGTGGGAGAATATATATATATATATATATATATATATATATATATATATATATATATAGTTGTTTTAAACTTTATGACTTGGATGAACTGTATAAGTTTAGCTATATAGTATGTTTTGGGCGGATATATTTCATGTTTTTTATACTTTTATGTATTTTTACGTAAAATGTTTTTATATATTTTCAAAGTTTAATTTTATTACTTGCAGTAATGTCATTGCGGTGGTGGTCCCCTGAGGAGAGGATTTTCTTTGAAAACTCATGAGTTAAGGACTTTAAAGTACTTTGCTTGAACATTGAATGCTAATAAAATTTGAATCGCACCTTATTTTATTATTTCACTATATATATATATATATATATATATATATATATATATATATACACCAACGTCATTAAATAACACGGAGTGTTTTTGCTCGATTAGTCTTCTTCTTTTTTTTTAAATTTTTCGAATAGTTAATACAGTATTTCGGTCAAATTGGTGTATTTTAATTCCGTGGGTTTCTTGTTCTATTTTTCTAGTTTTTTTTTCGCGAGTACTTTCGATTTGATTTATCAAAAAATCATGAGGCGGGTATTTTTGGTGTGTTTACAACTATGACCTTACTATTGAATTGGTTGTTTTCTTATTTGCCTAGTGCTTTGATTTATTTTAATAATTATTTTAGCTCTGATGAGGTTATCTTACCGAAACACAGGTGCAGACTTATAAGCAACAGAAATGTTTTATAATGAATATATATATATAGTAGGGTGTGAAAATTAAGCCAATTAAGCTACACAGAGGCGTGCGCGTTACATCCCAATAGAGCATCGTCAGTCTCGAGCACTGTTAGAGTAAATACTGAAAATCTATACATAATATATTTTATCTCCTTATAATAGTATACGTGTATACATGAAATAATTTTTCTCTCTCTCATCTCTCTCTCTCTCTCGCTATATATATATATATATATATATATATATATATATATATATATATATAGAGAGAGAGAGAGAGAGAGAGAGGGGGAGGGAGGTATATAGTTATAGTATATATACTATTGACTATGATAGACATTCTGTATATAATCGGTATATCTATTATTCCTTCCAAAACTGTAATTATCTTTCGGGTGTGAGTTACGAGGTTAAGGATTTACGGAAAATTATTATGTCACTTAACACAGTCACTTTCACCGAATAAATGCTGAGTGCACCCTTGACTTTCACCACAACATTTGAATGTAGAAAATAATAAAGAAAATGTCATATGGTGTTATTAGCTGGGTGTGAAGTTCTTCATTCAAAAACCGGGAGTTCTTACGAGGTCAAAATAGAAAATAGTTTCTCTCATTACTTCATTCATTAATTTCGTATGAATCAGATGAGTCTATTGTTGCCATTCGTTTCTCCGATTTCTTTCTGGTTAGAATTATTTCTAGAAATACATTGGGTACTTACACGAGGAACCACATGAAGGTTGCCAACATCTTAACTGAAAGTGTTTCTATGGAACGCCCTAGATTCGAACCTGGCACGCCCAGGTCATCAGTTTGTGTCGTTAACCACTTAGCCACCGTCAACTCCCTTTTCTGTCTTTACCACCCTCTCCCTATCTTCGTCCACCCCTTCTATCTTCTCCATATTTCGCTCCCTCTTCTTTCTCTATCTCTTTCTGTTCTTCCTCTTTCTCTTTCGTTTACTCACCCTCTCGCTTTCCCCATCTCTCTCTTCTGCCCTCTCTCTTTTACTTATTTAAATCATCGCGTTCCTCTCACAACTTATCATTGGCAACCCTGTAATGAAAGCCAATATAAGGATTATCACTGTTACAAAGTTGCCAGATTAACTATTTGCCGGTAACGTGTTAATGTTCTACAGTATTATTATTTACCTCCTCTTCAAGAGATTAGGCACAAGGCCAGTTTTATCTTGCTCCCACAAGGTAAGATGTGACCCAAGGTCGGGTCAGGAAAGTTGGGCTTGAAAAGCCAGCGCCCGAGAAGGTGAGCACTCTGGCCATTAAAAATTGCCTGGGCAGCCCCGTCGGCATTCCCCGGTAGGGGCGCCTCAGGCAGTAAGCAATACACTTACTCCTCCCCAAAGAGGGGAGGCAAAGCCTGGGAGGGTGGACCTCCTAGAACTGCACAGGTTATTTGACGTTGCGTGGGAACTCTATTTTTTAGATATATTAAAATAACCTGAGTATATGACTTGATCTGGACCAACCGCATGAACACTGTCGGCGAGTCGTAGTTTGCCCACCTCTGATTCCACTGTGAGAATATAAATAATTCGAAACTGAAAGTAGTTAATTAACTTTTTTTGACACGTCACTAACAGTTATTCTTTCGTGAAAATTGTTTTGTGGCGCGATCCTCAAGTGTTTGCGCTGGGAATGGGCCGCTTAATCTGAAGTATCTACACACACGGATAGTAAAAGCTGTAGAAACGTTGACACTTAATCAGGGGACAATGCATGCAAAATGGCCCTGTCTTCTTCAGTCTCGTTAGAAGATGAGGAGAAGAGCGTAGAATAAAGAAAGGGCTCCCGTATACAAATAAACCTTTCCTGTTGGTCACTAGTTACATTGCGCTCTTCCCTATCCCCCAGCAATATAATAGCTCTTTAATTTACCCTGGTCCAATTGTGTCTGCTGAGAGGGACATAAAAGAAATGGTGGATTTCGTCGGCAAAAACTGAAAACTACACTAGGAAGGGCAAAAACAGAACATCTAGCAATTGTGATAGACAAACATTCCAGTAAGTATAAATTTGAATCGATTGTCCTTCTTTCGTTCTTTCTTTTTTTTACTCTCTCTTTCTTTCTCTCTCTCTCTCTCTCTCTCTCTCTCTCTCTCTCTCTCTGTCTCACTATATATATATATATATATATATATATATATATGCAACTGCCACTTCTGCCCTAATGAGGGTAGAAAACCCGAAACGACGTCGTCTGAAGGTATAACCCCCTTTAATATTATATATATATATATATATATATATATATATATATGTAAATATATATATAAATATATATATATATAATATATGTATATATGTGTATATATATACATGTGTATGTGTTGACGATTTAATTCATTTTTCAAGCCAAGTTCTAAACAATGAGCATACACAAACTTATCATAGTTGTGTATAGCTGTTTTAAGGCAGTTATACAATGAATCATGACATATTTAAAAACACAAGACGATCTTCAAAAAAGATTTTCGTAGATGCAATACAAAAATCACAATCAACATCCATGACCAAGAAGTAAAAAATTTCACCAGAAAAAAAAATCACAAGAAAAATCCATCGTTAAAATGCACTGTAAATGGCATTGATTATCAAAATTATTTCTAGAATAAAATGCATATTATCAAATCCAAATGAGAGGTAAGCAATAAATAAAAATTAGCCATATTTGTTTGTAAAAAAAGCTTTGTCATATTAAGGGGAGATAACTATAGTAAAGTGAGGTAAATCGTAACTATTTAACTGTTTTAATTATATATATTAGCAAACAGTTATTGTAATTCATTTAGATTCAGGAATAACTACTCCTCACATAACATTCTATAAGCAATACACATAATCATATATAGACAATCGTACATGATATCATATCTGAATACCCAACTGCATATCGCTCGATATATATATATATATATATATATATATATATATATATATATATATATATATAACTCAATGTATGTGCGTAAATTCTAACATGGAATATTTAGAAGCTTGTCATGGCTCATAGTAAAAGAAAATTAAATCCATCCTTAAAAGAATATATATGTTTGAACTTTTTGAACATTATTGTCTCCACTTATTTGGTCTGTCATAGTTAAATAAGAAGGTTTCTAAACTTTCGATTTTTTTCTTTGGCTCATAATTATTGAACAATTCGATTATACATTGCCATGATAGTGTTGATAAAGAAAGATTCATATAAACTACAATCTTCTGCTCAGCTGTGAATGATAATAAAATTAAAATTTCAGAAACATATGTACGCAAGGACATATGTTGTTTGTGGTGAATAATGAATATACCATAGATTTGCATTTTACATATATATATATATATATATATATATATATATATATATATATATATATATATATATATATATAACTCAGTAAACCAGTATGACATATTCATTATTTTGCAATAATCATGTTCCGAAACATTACAATACTAGAATAATTAAAAAAGGTAAGTTACATAATTTACAAGTTTATTATCAGTGTTTAAAAAAAGGAATATAATAAAATGACCGTTTATACATGGATCTCGATCATACATACTAGCAAATATATGCTCCCTCCGGTCGCATATTTTTGCTAGGCTGCCGCGTCAGAAATGACGCTAGTATGTAATTTGGGTAATTTGGCTTTTTATCACTACAATTAATTTAATGATAAATAACAACATTAATAAAAAGAAAAATTAAATTTGCATTGTTATCGTCTGCTCGCTTTTCTTTCCACCCAATCGTTTTGCGCCAAATCCACATCAGAATTTACAAAATAATAAATAATAATAGTTTTAGTTTTTCAAAGAGAAAAAAGAAAAGTGTACCTAAAATCAAATTTCCAATGTAAAAATACAGCGAATACGACTTTAAAAACAGTTAGTTACTTGTCCAGTAAAAGGTGTCCCCTCCCAAGTTATCGTCTGCTCGCTTTTCTTTACACTCAATCGTTTTGCGCCAAATCCACGTCAGAATATAATAAGTAATATTTTATGTCTTTCAAAGCGGAAAAAAAGTGTACGTGAATTAAAATCAACAATTAAAAAACAAATACAGCGAAAACTATTCTAAAATCAGTTTTGTGTTGTTTTTTTTTTGTTGACAAAAAACCTAAATTCATTATAATGTATGTGTGTTTTTTTAAGTAGTAATTTTTAAATCAATTATTATTTTAATTAAACAATTTAATTCAATAAATTTGGTAAACTCAACAATTTAAAAAACTAAATACAGCGAACACTAATTTTCAAATCGGAAAAAAGGTGTATTTGAAAATTATCAATAAAACAAATCGGTACTCTTTTACTGCAGGACCCGCGATAACTTTCGAAGAAAAAAAAGTTTAGCTAAACTGATTTCTTTATAATGTGTGTGTGTTTATCAATTATTATTTTAATTAAACAATTTGATTCAATAAATTAGTGTTTTAAAACATAATGGCTAATAAGATTATGAAAATAAACAAACTCAGAACGTTTTAATAAAATAAATCAGTAAAGTATTAACGCGCCCGTTCAGAGGGAGGTACGCTGTTTAATCAGTTTCACGTAGAGGAACGTGCCTGTACAGAGAGAGGTACGCTGTTCAATCAGTTGGGCGTAGAAGAAATAACTACGTAACTCATTTTATAAATAAATAATAAAAGAAATAATTTTGATTTATAAGTAGCGAGCAAAATGGCGTAAATACATGTTGAAATCTGAAGAGAACACACATGAGTGTATATTTACACCTCCCTTGATATATATATATATATATATATATATATATATATATATATATATATATATAAGGAGAATATTTTGAAAAGCCTGGACAACGCATTTATTTATGTTTTATAAAATAAATTATTTATTTACATTTCACGTAACCGCGCGTTACACACAGCGGCATATCAACATTAATTGTCGATAACATCAATACGAATTTCAACTTGACTGCGATAAATATGTCTCAATAAAGAAGGATTAAACGGAAAATAAGAGGAAAAAAATATGCTTATACTTTTGACAAGTGTGTATATCACCGAAAGTACTCAGGTTTTTAAAGTAAATAAAGAATTTATTTTAAAAAACATAAATGAATGCGTTGTCCAGGTTTTCAAAATATTTTTTAAAAATATTCTCCTTATTATTGCCATTTCATCAACGCTTGCAAGTGTTACTTTTCATTCTCTCTCTCTCTCTCTCTCTATCTATATATCTATATATCTATATCTATATCTATATATATATATATATATATATATATATATATATATATATATATATATATATATATATATATATTCACGATATATATTCACGATCCGAACACGTTTGTAGATCACTCTAGCTGCTTGGTAAATCTAGCCGCCGACTATATATATATATATATATATATATATATATATATATATATATATATATATATATATATATATATATATTAACTTTTACTTACAGACGACGTCGTTTCGAGCTTATTATTGCTCTCTTCAGTGTAAGGGAAGTGAGAATTTCAGACAGTCATGAATGCGAACCTGGTTCACAAAGCCACTTCTGGATCTGCACGCTCCACTCTATCCTCACGGCCATATCTAATTACCACGTGATACGAAGAATTTAAGTTATATTTATGCCCATTATAGCGTAAACATCAAGACATACAAGAGAACTAAACGAACTTACTCGAAGTTTTGCTTTATAGCTTAGTGAATGTCTATATTAAATATCTCCTCACAGTGTTCAACTTTTTTAAAGGGTCTTTTTTATGATATTCATAAAAAAATATTAAATTATATTTCTACCTACAGACGGCGTCGTTTCGAGCTATTTAATCTCTTCAGTATATATATATATATATATATATATATATATATATATATATATATATATATATATATATATATATATATATACAGGGTGGGCAAAAATAAGGGTCCTATTTTTAAAAATTCATAACTTTTTTATTTATTGATTTTTTTTTTTTTTTTTAGAATAAGTAAAGGACCCCTTCCGAAGCAAGCATGAGCCGTATTAGCCCTAAGGAACGTACCCTCATTTAGAAAACATTATTTTTGCTTAAAAAACTCAAAACAGTGTAAAAAACAATACTTTAGTTTTTGTAAGTTTTAAGAAGTGTTTTTCGGCTAAAATTTGTTTTGTTTATTTCAAAAAATCTCGGAAGGGTCAGTCTACACACACATAAAGTTTGGTGAGTTTAACTTTTATTTTGTAGAAGTTATTCAAATTCAAGTTATTCAAATTTAAAGAGAGGACCCTTATTTTGGCCCACCCTGTATATATTAGTTCATTTTACTTGAGTTGAAGTTCTCAGAAATCCAGGGACCCTTTCCTGTGGCCGACATTTAATCTCTATATGAGATACCTGGATATTCGAATATTCTATTAAAGTTCTATTTTATTTCTCAAACATTGAGTTAGTTAAGAAGTTAAGAACATTAATTCTTTTTCTTGTGGTCTCTTGGTCTTAACGGATTTCTAGGACATGAATTCATCTATTCTGGTGGAGTATCGAGCTAAGTGTTGTCACTTGAGGTAACATCACTAGGAGAAAGTTAACCATTCTTTGTGTGAACAAGTGTATAGCCGTGCCGAGAGAATCTAATGTGTGCTGCGAATACTATGTTATTTTGAATATTCGATCAGGGTTTACTTGTAGGGTGAAGTATCCCCGTGTCAGATTATCCTGACAAATCCTTGTATCGAGAGACAAAAGAATCTCGTGGAGGGGGTCTAGTAGGTTATTTGAACTATATAATGTATATATGTGTGTGTGTGTGTGATTCTATGTACCATTATAATTGATCCCGGTTTATAGGGGATTTAAATGCCCGAATATTTTACATTTATCCTTTCACAGCCTTTTCGTATTTCGAAACTTTCTCTTCCCTCTTTCTCACCCTCTCTCTCCCCCCACTTTGTTGTTTCGCTGTTTCTTCTTTATGTTTCACTTCTCTTTTCTTACGTTTTTTTTTGTTTTTTGTTTTTTATTTAGTCACTAACAACTTTCATTCAACACTAAACGTAATGGACGCAAATCACTTTACTCATGTAAGAATATATGTCAGTGGGTCGAAGACATACTGTATTGTCTGTCGTTTTAATTCAAGTAATCACGCTCGGTTGTAGACTTGATCGGCTGTTGTCTTGTGGCTCGACTCAACCGAAACAAAGCTTGACACACACGCGCGCTCTTATCCACACACATATGTAGATAGATAAGAACACATTAGGTGAAACAAAATTAGCTTTTTAACTCAGATTTAATGACCACAGATTTACCATCAGATGAAATTCACTCGGAAATCATTTGACTCAAACACAACATACAATAGATAACATCAAATACTAAAGTTATGTGCACGTATTTATGCAATTTAACAGCATCGAAATGAATATGAAAACTTAACCACACAAAAATAATTCTGAACAACTTCGACGTAGATAGTTACGTATATATATATATATATATATATATATATATATATATATATATGGGAAATTAAAAAGGAAAAACCAAACGATATTTTTTATGTATTCATCAACGTTTCGTCTTTATGTGTAAGACTTTCTCAGGATGATAATTTTAAGAAAAATATCATGCAAGTACATAGAAATATTGGGTTGACATGATCGGTTAATGAGAAGAAGTAGTAGCCACTACTGGGAGCGTAGGACCAAGGTCCGGGCTGAGAGAAGTCGGTGACAGGGAGTGAAATGAATGTGGATGGCTGTGAGTGAAAAAGGGGACGGGTGGAAGTGTTAGTGAATTTGTCTGAGGGTGGGAGAGAAGTTTGCTAAATGGTTGGATAAATTGCTTCAACCTGTTCTTGAAATATATTCGGCCAACTGTATTAACGATTCATTCACTTTTGCTGATTATATACACAATTGCCCTTTTTCTGCTGAAAATAAGTTAATGTTTTCTTTTAACATCAGCAGTCTTTTTACATGCGTGCCCTTACGATATTTGTGCTGATGTACTATATCGTGGTTTCTTAGTTGGGTCCACTATCTCTGAGGAGGTCTTTGTAGAACTGGTGCGGTTTTCTATAATGTCTGTCGAATTCAGTTTTGATAATATCATGTATCAGCAAATCGACGGCATTTCTATGAGGTTATATCTTCGTCCTGCGTTGGCCAATATCTTCGAAGATTTTCATGAGCATACTCTTTTGGCCCGTATAAATAAACCACTTACTTAGTTCCGATACGTTGATGATACATTTTGCGTGTTTAACAATGAGTCAGATTCCATATTATTCCTTAATGCACTCAATCAATTACACCCAGCCTTACAGTTCAACTTTCTAGTGCATAAATCTGATTTATTGTTACTTACATCTGTTTACCGCAAACCTACATTTACATGTTTATATTGTTACTGGGACTCTTTTTGCCCCAAACAAAAAAAAAAAATCTGATTAAAAATCTGGTTCATCGCGCTTAAAGATTTGCTCTGAATCCCTTATTGATTCGAAGATTTAATTTATTAAAGACGTTCTCACCGAAAATGGTTACCCTCTCGATATTTTAAATTCTAATATCGTTACCAAGATCACGCACTTTCATAAGCCTTAACTTTTTGGTCCTCCAAAATGTCCGCCGTACATCAGATTACCATGGTTCGGTAATATTATCATAATATTTGCTAACTAAATGTCTGCAGCTGTTCGTCGTTGTTATCAAGCTTCGAACCCTAGAATCGTTTTTTCAGCTCAACCTTGTTAAAATCTGTACACAAGGATGTTCTCCCACCCCAACATATCAGTAATATTTTTTAATATCAATTTAAATGTCAGTGCGATGCCGTATACGTGGGAAGTACAGTGCAAAGGTTTGAATCCAGAATAAAATAACCCCGTGCAATACGCCAGGGCCGACTAAATAATTTCAATAATTTAGTCAACACATCCGGGTCAGCTATTGCTCACCATCTTATAGATAGCGCCGAATGTGTGTCGGCTTACACTAGTGATAGGTTTTTCTGTCTAAGTAGATCACATTCGTTATTGCACCTTAAAGTCCTTGAAGCAATATATATTAAGTCATTAAAACCCTCCCTTTGTAAACAAAAGGAGTGGCTTCTAGGACTCAATCTGATCGACTTGTGACCCCCTCCATTTTTTCCCTACACTTGTCACTGGTCTTCATTTGACTATTTTAAGTTTTTAATCGTAGTGCATGAATTATTTCCACGTATTTACTCTGATGAGTGTGGACGAAAGCCGGCTTAGTAGATTTATGGGTTGATTTTCCCCTCCCGTTTTAACACTTTTCAATTTCATTCCGCCTAAAAAATATGTAACAAACGTTTATATTCCTTGCCCATATAATTTTTTGTATCACTAGAATTATATATATATATATATATATATATATATATATATATATATATATATATATATATATATATATATATACAATTATATAAACAATAGTATGGCCTTACGTCAATCAACCAACATTCCAATGCGTATTACCGCATCTTGTCAAGGGCAGATTTAAAATGAATTCAAAATCAAAGGAGAAAAATTCGTCTCGCTCTGGGGAATCTCAAACCGAACTCTGCATTTGACCAGATGCGGTAATACGCATCGAAACGTTGGTTGATTGACGTAAGGCTATAATATTGTTTATGTAATTTTATAAATGCTCTACTTGGTATTGAACACTCTTGGAAAACTTGGTTTTATATTTACTTTATTAACACATTTTAACTTGATAAATTAATATATATATATATATATATATATATATATTTCAGAGGAAACATTTTTTTTAATCAATGAAACGGGCGGGTTGAAAAGAAAACGATTGAGAGAGGAAAAAAAAAAAGTAAATCTCTCAACGTTATGGTGGCTTTGAATCATTAAAGATCTCCAACTGATGCGTCAAAATATTTTGTCTACACAATCGTTTTCTCCAACTGAAACAATTATTCCCCTCATATCTCATTCGATTTTCTTAGTTTTTCATTTATCATTCTGACGTTTCCTCTTAGATGGTTAGACGATAAGGCCTTATGGAAAATTTTAGCAATTTTTTTTTCCACCCGCCTGTTTCATTGATTAATAAAAAAAATGTTTCGTCTGAAATTTATCCTACGATGTTGTTGTACGCAAAATTTACTTACATATATATATATATATATATATATATATATATATATATATATATATATATGTATGTATGTATGTATGTATGTATGTATGTATGTATGTATGTATGTATATATTACTCCTTGATAAGTGAAATTTAAATAAAAACATATTTTATAAGACTATATACACAGCATAATCACGTTTATACATTGGTCTTCGTTAGATCATCGAAGTTAAGCGAGGTGGAGCCTGGCCAGTACCAGGTGGGTGATCATTTGGGAATACTAGGCGCCGTGTGTCATCTTCCCATCACCAGGATATACATGCTGCTGGGAACCGCTGGTGGATTTGATATTCCCTGTAAACTTTCCTCCTTCAAGGGAAACTGGTATAGCCCGCCCAAGACTAATACTACACCAGATATTACCCGTTTTATTATAATAAGGCGTTATAAACTTAGTGAGAAGTGTTTTCGCTAAAGGCAGACAGATACCTAATCTATCTAAATAGACAAATGCGAGCGTTGTTCCTATTTCTCGCATTAACGGTAATGCCATACGCCTTATTTCAAGCTAATTACAGTTTAAGCAATATCGGCACCCTACCTTTTTTATATACTGCTAATAGGTATATATGAATACGCGATCGTAAGTTTACTTAATTTGCATATTTATCTGCTAAAGTACATTTTATAAAGTAACTATTCTTTATTATTGTTTTTTTTTCATTTGGCCTAGGAATATTTTTTTTCGACATATGCTTATAATTTGTGTTCAAAGGTTCTTTTGGGGCCTTTTTCTTATATGGGAGTGCTTCATTTTCAAAGGTTTTCAATCTATTTATAAATGATGAGTTCATCCTCCGCCCAACACACACCACCAACTAGGTAAATTGATTTCTTCTTTCTTTTTATTTTTTTACGGTTATAATTCAAAAGATAAATATGCTTGTATCGGAATTACAAACTCGCAACTTATATAAAAAATGCGAAGGATTTTGTCCAGTGCGTACAAGCAAATTACGAATGAAATGTTTATACCTTAAAATGTTTGTTTAAAATATTTTAAGTTGCGAAAGTAGCGAGGCGGAACGAACCGACGAAGCCATCTTGTAAGGTATATAAAAGAGCAGGTGCTCCGCTATTCATCGTCACTGTTGCACTAACGCTCGATTCGAAAGAGATAGTTCCGCCTCTCCTGAAAGTGTGCCGGTGTGAATGAAGGTTTGCAATACTCCTCAACAGACATTGGTGATATCTACTGCCAAGGAGAAACTCCAGACAACTGAATATAATGCTGTTCTTTAAGTACGTTTTTTTTCTAAGACGAGTAACTTTATTTCTAAATTGATATTCTACATACACTTGTGCAACATGTGTGTGTATAAATTGTGTATAATGACCGCGATTGTCATAATGTATACCGTCGCGGATTATGAGGTAGGCTATGGCTAATTCAAATGCTATCGGATGTAGTGTGCTCATTTGAACATTGATACCGTTGGGAAAAGTCTTGATACACAATTAACGCCCAAGATATGTTTAAAATAGTAACTAACGTTCAACTCATCGTATGCAATTACTTGTTGACAATAAGTATTGTGTTTCCGCATTTAATGACAAAACATGGGTTTATATGCCGTAAAAGAGACAAATCCGACCGAACCAAATGATACAGTGGATGGAAAAGCTATTAAAGTAAAGAAAAAAGAAAACTTCCCTTTTATGTGTTTATAAAAAAAATATGTTAAGAAAACTAAAACAAAACAAAACATCACGTATTCTCTTTTCAGAAAAAAAGAAGATTACTCATCAACGAGTCGCAACAGCGACCGCACATCCTCTTTAAAGACAATAAGCCTGTGAGAAGAGTAATTATCTAGAGAGAGAGAGAGAGTGTGAGAGAGAGAGAGAGATGGGAGGAGAGAGAGATGGGAGGAGAGAGAGTGGGAGGAAGGGCAAGTATCGAAGACGACCAATTGAGCCTCTACGTTAAATATAGGTACGGCAATAATATGTAATTTGAAGCCGAGTTTCTTCTTTGGTTGGCAGAGGTCGAGCGATGTGAAACAATAAGAATCAAAATGTATTTGATATAAGCAGAATAAAAATAAAGGTGATTCAGTTGCCTTTTTTCCTTTCTTGTCGATCTTTGCTTTTATGTGCATAGAAAAAAAGGAAGATTCCTGACTATAAAACAGACAACGAGATTAATGCTGAGACATCATATATATATATATATATATATATATATATATATATATATATATATATATATATATATATATATATATAAAGATAGATGTAAGAAGAGGGGTAAACATGTACGAATGACAAATTTATTTCAACTTCGATTGTTCACTGGTGTACTAGGTAAAAACATGTTTATTATTCTTTCCTTAAGCCAAGTCTTTTCAAAGATTAAAATCTTATCATCAGAGGAATTACATAGATGGATAAGTTGGCATTGGAAAAGGCAAAATTCAAATTTATCGAAGTTTAAATAAATTTGTCATTCGTACAGGTGTATCCCTCTTCTTTCTGCTATCTTTAAATTTCTCTATCTCGTATATTGAGTTTACACTATTTCATTATAGGTTCTATTTACTAAAAGTATACTTTTAGTTTCATACTCTCTCTCTCTCTCTCTCTCTCTCTCTCTCTCTCTCTCTCTCTCTCTATATATATATATATATATATATATATATATATATATATATATATATATGTATAGTAAGAGAAACAGTGAGATATATAGATTAGTGATGGGGCGTTTCTAATATTTTTCCCAATTCAGATACAATTCCCGATGCTGTTCTTAATTCCCGATTCCGATTCCGATTCTTTTTAAATCTCTAAATATTTAGTTCTAGAGTAGTTGTTTTGTTTTGTTTTAATTTTTCGGATTACCTTAAAAACCCATGTAATATGTGCATATATTTTCACAAATTTGAAAATACACTTGTGAGGAGGGTGATCTATAGATTTTAGTTTTACTAGTAGTTTAAAATCAATAAGTATTTAGCATTATACTAGCAATTGAGAATTCGATTTTGAACGAAAACAAACAAACAAACAAACAAACAAAAAAAACAAGTAAAAGAATCGGTTCTGGCATCGGGAAATAGAAACAATTTTTTTTCGATTTTGATACCGATTCGAAAACGTTCCGATTTTTCCGATTTCCGATTTATATTCCGATTAACTGTTCCAACAATATATATATATATATATATATATATATATATATATATATATATATATATATATATATATATATATATATATATATATATATATATTTCAGAGGAGACATCTTTTTTTAATCAATGAAACGGGCGGGTGGAAAGAAAAGGAAATTGCTAAAATTTTCCTTTAGACTTTATCGTCTGACCCTCTAAGAGGAAACGTCAGAATGATGAATTACAAACTAAGGATATCGAATTAAATATGAGGGGGAAACATTTGTTACAGTTGGAGAAAACGAGTGAGTAAAAAAAAGTAAATCTCTCAACGTTATGGTGGATTTGAATCATTATATTCTCAACTAAAAAGACATTCGCCTATTTCCACTGATGAATTAACTAGCGTTAAAATCCAGTTGGGTGAATTAGGCCGGAGGTTTTCTGCTATACGTACTACATCAAGCGATTGTATTTGGCAGAAAAATCACTTTGAAACTGCGAAATTACTTAAGTCGAACTCTGATATTTATATCACTCGTCCAGACAAAGGATCAGGCGTTGTAATCCTGAACCAAGTAGATTATATCTCCAAAATGTGTAACATTATGGATGATAGAAATACATTGTTCAAGATGAGTGGTTTAAGCCATGATGACACTTTTCGTATGGAAATAAAAATCCAGAAAAGGCTTCTTCAACTTTATAAAAGCAAGTTTATTTCTAAAGAGATTTATGAGAAAATACGACCTATCGGCTCTCAAAGGCCTAGAATGTACGGCTTACCGGAGGTTCATGAACCCAACATTCCATTACGGCCTATTCTATCAATGTTGGGCTCTGCACAACATGCACTTGGTAAATAGTTAGTTGATATTTTTAAGCCCGTAATTACTTTTTATTCGGCCTATTGTATCTCAGATTCCTTTCAATCTGTGTCTTATATACACAAATTATCTCTTTCAAAGGATACCGAGTTCTTGGCTTCCTTTGACATTAGTAGTCTGTTTACCAATGTACCATTAGATGAAACCATTGGTATATGTGCAGATTATCTTAATCGGGACCCCTTAAAATCTCCACAATTTCCTGAACGAATTTTTGTTGAACTGATGGAACTTGCTACTAAATCAGTTTCCTTCAGTTTCAATAATATAATGTATAGGCAAATTGATGGTATATCCATGGGCAGCCCTCTTGGTCCATCGTTAGCCAACATTTTCGTTGGATTTTTGGAAAACCAATTATTTTCCAAAGTGACCAAGCCGACTTTTTACACGCGTTACGTTGATGACACTTTTGCTTGTTTTCCCTCACGGAGTGATGCTGAACAGTTTCTTTGTCTTGTTTGTGACTTGCATCCATCGTTGCAATTCACTATGGAGGTCGACGATTGTGGTTCCCTGCCATTCCTCGATGTGTTAGTGTCTAAAGCTGGTTCATCGTTTTAAACCTCTGTGTATAGAAAACCAACGTTTACAGGCCTTTATCTAAATTGGTTTTCCTTAACCCCAAGATAAAAAAAATCTTATCAATACTCTCACTCATCGAGCACTTATGATGTGTTCACCAACACCACTCGATGCAGAACTTGGTGAAATTACTGATATATTCTTTCTAATGGATATCCCATCAATATCATAAAAAGCACCATTGCACGCAAAGTTGCTATATTTAATGGTGGTAAATTTATTGGTCCGTCACATTGTTCTATTTATTTGAAACTTCCTTGGTTAGGTTCTGACGGCCTTGACATTGTCACAAACAGTTCTTCTTCTACTCAACGTTGTTTTCCAGCAACCATGCTGAGAGTAGTTTACACGACTCGAACCGTTTCTCTTCTTTTCGTAAGAATGTTTTGCCAGCTATTCAAAAGAATTCTGTTGTTTATAAAGTCCTGTGTCAGTGTGGAGCTGACTACGTTGGCAAGACATCCCAAAAATTAGAAATTAGAATATCCCAACACATACCACATGATATTCGTTTACACAAGGTTATAGGATCATCCGGGAAGTTCCAGGCACAGGAATCGGTCATCGGTAATCACCTGGTTAGTACAAATAGTTGTTCTGACAAGTATTCCGATGGGTGGTTTTCTGTTTTACACAGTGCCATGTCGAACTACCATCTCAATATTATCGAGGCTTTAGTTATTAACAATTCTCGACCTAGCCTGTGTAGACAAAAGATGTTGAAGCATCAGTTGGAGATCTTTAATGATTCAAATCCACCATAACATTGAAAGATTTACTTTTTTTTTCTCAATCGTTTTCTCCAACTGTAACAAATTTTTTCTCCTCATACCTCATTCGATTTTCTTAGTTTTTAATTCATCATTCTGACGTTTCTTCTTAGAGGGTCAGACGATAAAGCGTTAAGGAACATTTTAACAATTTTCTTTATATTTTCCACCCGCCCGTTTCATTGATTAAAAAAACTGTTTATGTAAAGGGAGTAAAAAGGAAATGGTAACTCTTCGTAAAACGTTAATGCCTCCGATTTTTGTGAAATTTAAAAATGAAGTATTAGGTAGGCATATATTAATGAATATTCTCCAAATTTCAGTTTCTTTGGAATTTTTAATTTTTTTTAGAGAAATCTAGTAAACACACATTATATTTGAAAATTGACGAGTACAACTTTCGATCCAAAAGTTTTATAGGAAGAATTCGGTCCGAATCGTGATGCGTGTTTTCAATATGCGTTCGTTTCGTTCGCTTTCAATAATGTTTACATCTGTTTCGGTCTGACAGCTCCTTGTAAGAGAGTCATCCATAGAATACGTTAACCGGAATACCTTCTACATCGGACACATATATCTTCGTATCATCGCTATTATTATTTTTTTCACCTTACTATTGTCTATTAGCTACTCTACCTATTCTACGGAAATGAAGAACGCACCCTTCACCTTCGCTTTATTTTTCAGGTGCGTTTTCATTGGCTATTCTAAAGACTTTTACTTTATATTCTCAACTGACAAAATGCAAATTAACACATTTTGATTCAGCGAAATTATACCTTCGTTAGCAATGCTGTTTTATTTATTTTTACTATTTTACGACATTATATATACTATTTTACGACATTATATACACTATTTTACGACATTATATATACTATATTTTTGCATAATAACAACATTTTAACTTCCGGCCAACTAAAGCTACTTTATTATCTTTTTATTTCATATAAACTATCGATTTACTCCGACTCACAGATATTTTGGTGAACCGTAGTATTTAAATTAAATACAGTCAATGGGTGCTTTCTTTAATGGTTCTCTCACTACACACTGTTCGATATAAAGAAACACACAATTTTTTTAATTTTGAATTCATCACATCTTCTAAGGTAACATGAGGCTATCTCCTTTCGATGTGGTATACGTATATTTCCTGTCGCCTGAGATGCTTTCATTCCTGAGCGAGTGCCAACAGAACCGACCCGGATATTTTAAAGTAAACTTAACTTTAGATGGTCACACAAACTATAAATTACTTTTACCAGTTTCGTTACCCACACTGCGCACATTGTTTCCGTCTTTTTTCTTCATATTGGTTACGATTAGCAATTATGTTAATGAAACGGCATACATCTTTTTAATTATTTCATACGTATCAAATATTATCTTCCTTCTAGTGTTTGTGTAGAGACACAATAATTCAACCCCTCGGGGAAAAAATCCCTACCTAAACGTAACGATGCTCTTTTGCAGTTATTGAATAATACAAACGCTTTGAGGTTCATTACTATTAATACATTAATATTTACAGAACATTAAAATTAATATTT
The DNA here is from genome assembly GCA_963556195.1 of Sepiola atlantica. NCBI lineage: Eukaryota > Metazoa > Mollusca > Cephalopoda > Sepiida > Sepiolidae > Sepiola > Sepiola atlantica. The sequence continues at coordinate 63,634,949 of OY744517.1, read as the reverse complement.
ATAGTTTAGTTGCAAATTGAGAAGATTTATTTATATATGGTTCAGAGCTGGGAGCATACTTTCGAAGAATTCCAGAAACTCATGCTCCCACCTCTGGACCAAATAATTTTACTATGGTTTTTGGATTTCAGAGAGAAATTCAAATATTAACTTTGGCCTGAGGTTCGAATCCTGTGAACACTCATCCTCCACACAGATGATTCCCGAAAAAAAGAATAAACTACATGTTTATGTTAATAAGAATTTAAAAAGTATTCATTGTTATTTTGTTTATAGCCCCCTTAATGATAGAACTGGCCCTTGAAGAGAAGTATAATTGGACTGCAAAATTTAAAGCATACTACGAAGTTCCTTCATACGAGTCGTTGAACACTGTTTTTATATCCTATGAGGCTGTCGCACCCAATACGTACCGTAATTCAAAGCAGCAAACTGTATGAGCAATACAAACAGCTCTATGGCCCTTTTGGTGAAATTACTATCAAAATAGGTGAGAGATTCATGATCTCCCTATCGAAAGGCCGTCAATGAAAATGGCAAACCAGTTGGAGACAACTATATGTCGACAAACAGCAAGAGGCATGGAGTGTAATAAAAATATTTGTAATTACCTTGTCAACTACCTTACATCAACAGTAAACCATACCCGCCAATAAATTTGCACATCAATTGTTACTCAATGGGAACTTCACCACCAAACAGCCAACACTAAATATAGACTGACTTTAATTATCCGAAACCACCGGATCGACGAAGGTATTCTCAGTTGAAAAGCCTAATAGTAGAACAAACGTCGTTTAGCCAGGAGCAAAGTGTAGTATCTGTTCCGATGGATACTACACCCTACAGACCAGTATTGTCTTGGCCTTCGAGGCTTTATTTCCGCCGGTATATTGATTTGTCCTGTGCAGTTCTAGGAGGTCCACCCTCCCAGGCTTTGCCTCCCCTCGTTGGGGAGTAGTAAGTTTATTGCTTACTGCCTGAGGCGCCCCTACCGGGGAATGCGGACGGGGCTGCCCAGGCATTTTTGTAGGCCAGAGTGCTCAAATTCTCGGGCGCTGGCTTTTCAAATCACACTTTCCGACCATGTGTCACATCTTACCGCTGTGGGAGGCAGATGAATAAATTGTACAGCCATCGGTCCAGATAACATTTACACAAAAAGATCGAGGTCTTCGGACCTCTGACCTCTGAGTTTTGCCATCTCATACCCAACCATTTCACCTTGAAAGATCTCGCACAATTCAATAACATATAACTGATTTATATAATCTCTATATTAATAAAATAATGAGACAACTTCACGTGTGTCTGTGTGTGGGAGGTCCTTACGACTAAATGAATCTGATAATCACATATTGCCTCATTCTTTAAAGTTACTATTAATCAAATGTGTATTTAAATCAAAAATGCACGAGCGTTAAATAAAATAATACTTTAAAAATTCTATTTATAAACAAAATAATTTAATTATGAAAGTAAATCCACCAGAATTAATTTCGGTTTCTTTGTTAACAAGTCAACCATTTAATACTTTATTAATAGTTTTAAAAATATGTGTTAATTTGTGACTCTTTGAAATTTGAAAAGAAATTTGAAAGCACCCAAACTGTCAATTAGAAAATCATTTGAACATTTTAACATTTTTTTAGAAAATCCTCTTGTATTAAAGAATTGGCTTGGTTGGTAGCTATTTACATCCATTTATTTTATAAATAGATATTACAACATTTAGTTATAATTTTATAACAATTTGGTTGAATAAATAATGTAATTTATTAATTAAATTGAACTGTTAAAAACCTATTTAAAAATAATAATTTGATAACAAAAAAAAACAACATAGTTAAAAAGAGGTAACAATTAAACAACAAATAACATAAAAACTCCAGGGCAATGCCGTGTTGATAGAGCTAATTATATATATGTGTGTGTGTAATTATGGATTTTTATGTACAACGAATATAAATTGTCGGCAAAATATGAGATATGCGCAAAATAAATCTTACTTTGATTTGAGTACTTGGAATAAACATTCCAAGAATCAAGAGAACAATATAATTTTTTCTCTTCTCAAACCGGATCAAAATTGAGCGCATGCAGGGAGTTATACCACTTGTTTAAGCTGTTTAAGCATCTGATCCCTAATGGGTTCGCTTCATCTGTTGACCATCCATTATCCTTCAATAAACTGGACACAGACACGTTTTTTAAAGCAACTTTATGGTATTGTCTTGATTCGAATCTGAAAATCCCGTATCGGCCAAATAACATTTAGTTTTTATATCAGCCAATATTAAAAAACAAAAACAATGTAGGAATTCTAAAATAAAATGAATGAATCATAAATTACAAATTTAGCCCCCCCCCCCCAATGCAAATCATTAAAAAATTCACAATCCTTTCTGCGAGCAAACTATATTTAGTACAAATAGACTTCACTCTATGGCTGAATTGTCACTCAAGTTGCAGTCATGATGAGTGTGAATGGGCTTCACACTTACCGGACAATAACCCTCGACCGCCTCTCTCGATTTTAATCTATGGGGGTATCCCAAAGATAATATCGATCAAAACAATCTCGAGATTATTTCTGAAGTGAAGAAGCACCATCATTGGCAAAATCATGAGTATTCCAAGAGAAAAGTGTGTTAGAGGTATTGACCATTTTGCAGGTTGTATCCAACTGGGCTTATTATTGAACGACGATGACACAAAGACAGTTGGACATTCATGACTCAAACTAAATGGAAGTTTCGGGAATAGTTTGAAGTTTATTTCAACCAAATATAGTTGGATTGCAGAAAGGATTGTGAATGTTCCAAACAATTATATGCGTAGATTTTTTGGATATATATATATATATATATATATATATATATATATATATATATATATATATATTCAAAACTATAACAGTCCACGTGCTAGCGTGCTTTCATACGAGAGTGGAAAAAACAAAAACAAACGACATCTCACTCGCCGGCTCACACCAACTGAAGCTGGTTTCCCAATTACATCGGAATTTAAAACACACTAATGAAGCTAATATTATTAGCGAAATATATGTATAACTATAAAAAAAATGACAGTTTATAGAAAAAATTTTTTTTTTAAATCGGTTCGATTTAGTCTATTCTTTTAAATAAAATAAATATTGCATCTATTACCAGCTTTGATGGTAGTTAATTTACCACACTTCTTTTTTACTAAATATATATATATATATATATATGTGATTTTATGAAGGCTTACCAAAGCATTCCTTTCAAGACACCAATGATCACCATTAAAGATATTTTTTCTTACAAATACTATTTATTCAAATTAAATGTTTTTTCCTACACGTGTTTCACTACCAAGCAGTTACTTGCTTGGCAGATCATCAGGGAAATTAAATGTCTGGAATACTGGTTTCAACTGCCGACAAAACACAATGTGGCGTTGTAATAGTTGAGGTCACTTAAGAAGAGAAGAGGAAAAAAATAAAAATAAAAATAAAAGTCAAACTTGAAAAGCAAGGAAGAACAACGATAAAAAAAGAAAGTCCTAGAAAAGTTTTAGAAAAGTAGCTTGTGCATTATTTCTTCCACCAAGCCAACAAGCAAATAATCGGTCCCAAATGAATGATTTAGTTCTTTTGCTTTCTTGAAGGGGGGGGGGGATTTATTCATCATTGTACCGGCCGATGTGAAAGTGTATTATCGCACATTGTTCCGGTTTTGTGGTTTTATTGAATGTATTTGGGACCGATTATTTGCTTGTTGGCTTGGTGGAAGAAATAATGCACAAGCTACTTTTCTAAAACTTTTCTAGGACTTTCTTTTTTTATCGTTGTTCTTCCTTGCTTTTCAAGTTTGACTTTTATTTTTATTTTAATTTTTTTCCTCTTCTCTTCTTAAGTGACCTCAACTATTACAACGCCACATTGTGTTTTGTCGGCAGTTGAAACCAGTATTCCAGACTTTTAATTTCCCTGATGATCTGCCAAGCAAGTAACTGCTTGGTAGTGAAACACGTGTAGGAAAAAAACATTTAATTTGAATAAATAGTATTTGTAAGAAAAAATATCTTTAATGGTGATCATTGGTGTCTTGAAAGGAATGCTTTGGTAAGCCTTCATAAAATCACATATAAATGCTCTGTACTCTGTAATCGAGTATCATCGAGCTTATTTTTTATTGGAACAACCCCGGTCTTCACTGAATGATCTATTTTATAAGTGAAAAATCTAAATCTATATATATATATATATATATATATATATATATATATATATATATATATATATATAATTAAGTAAATTTCGCGTACAACAAAATTGTAGGATAAATTTCAGAGGAAAATTTTTTTTGAATCAATAAAACGGGCGGGTGGAAAATATAAAGAAAATTGCTAAAAGTTTCCTTAAGGCCTTATCGTCTGACCGTCTAAGAGGAAACGTCAGAATGATAAATTAAATGATAAAATTAAATGATAAATTAAAAACTAAGAAAATCGAATGAGATATGAGGGAAAAAAAAATTGTTACAGTTGGAGAAAACGATTGAGAGAGAAAAGAAATTAAATCTCTCAACGTTATGGTGGATTTAGATCATTAAAGATCTCCAACTGATGCTTCAAAATCTATTGTCTAAACAGGCTAGGTCGAGAATTGTTAATAACTAAAGCCTCGATAATATTGAGATAGTAGTTCAACCTGGCACTGTGTAAAACAGAAAACCAGCCATCGAATACTTGTCAGAACAACTATTTGTACTAACCAGGTGATTACCGATAGCTGATTCCTATGCCTGGAAGTTCCCGGATGATCTCAAAACCTTGTGTAAACGAATATCACGTGGTATGTGTTGGGATATACCAATTTCTAATCTTTGGAATATTTTGCATATATATATAACAATGAATGAACATTCAAAGATAAATTTTGTATCTTTAAATAATGACCTATTGTAATAATTGAAAGCTCAGTATACTGGATTAAACAATAAATCAAGAAAAAAAATGATGTAAAATAAAAGTTGACAGAATTTAACAATTTATCAAAAGCTCGAAAACGAGGAAAAATCAAATCCTTAATCGTTATATTTGAAAACCCATGGATTAAAAATTTGATATTTTTTCTTGTTTCTGAACTTTTGATGATTTAATAACATTTGTAATTCTTATAACTTCTATTTCTATCATTCTTTTTATTGATATATATATATATATATATATATACATTAGAACAGCCTACGCGAGTTAACCAGCGTTTCAATGTTAACATATATAGTTGGGGCGTCAGAGTCAACTAAGCATTAAACTGTTCTCAAAATTAGATACAAAATAAAATAAAAAATAAAAATAATTTAAATAAGTTTTTAGAAATTAAAAAAGTTAATTGTTCTAATGGTTATAAAAGTTTTTTTTTATAAAGCTCTACTTTGAAAAATATAGATTCTTAGTCCATTTTATGAACTTAATTAATGTATATATATATATATGTATATATGTATATATATATATATATATATATATGTATATATATATATATATATTACATCAATGAGTAAGAATACCTAGATACACCGTGCAAAATTCTCAATTATTCTGGCACAATCATCTCTTGACGTTGGCCTTATTTAAGCTATAATGTATCTCTTTATACAGGAATTGTTTGTTTTTTTATGGAAATTATCTTTGATATAAGTCCGTTAATATCTCGGAGGGTAAGATCCGGTACGTCTGAAACACATTCAGTATTACACCTCCTGTTGATGAGACGCATATCATGAAACAACAATGAAATAAAGACCTACACTTGGTGGACAAATCTGGCATAGACTGAATTTATTAATACCAAATATAGTTGCATTGCAAAAAAGAGTTGTGAATTTTATTAACGATTCTATGGGTAGTTTTTTTTTTTAAGGGGGGGGGGTAACCCTGTGGGGGAAAACAAATGTCTGGTGTACAGATTTATGGGGTCTGGTCCCTTTCTTTATAATCGATTCTCAAGTCATTTCTTATCACATCTCGTCGCTTCAAGCTTCAAACTCTGTCCCCGACTTTCGCGCCTATCCTATATAGCGTGACGTCATCTTGATGGTGTTATCACAGTAGTCAAAAGACCATAAATGCCAGTTAACTGTCTTACCGTTGTTTTCTGTTTACGCACTAACGTTTCCCCTGCAAATTTGAACAATCAAATAAGTATTAGCGTACGTATCTTTACTATTTAACAAGTGACACCTTCGAATAAATTATGGTAAAATAATCGAAGTTTCAACTTACCTCTTGTAAAATTATTATATTTATTTTACTTTTTTGCATCAAGTTAGCATATGCGCACATCTAGTTACAAGGTGTGTGAAGGGATATTTTCTAATTGTGCGCGTTTGGGACTCCCAATCGATTTATCTCATTAATCCCTATCCTTTAGTGGCTTTCCACCTTTATTAATGGTGTCTCATTAGTAAATAAAGTCTTCCTACCTAACTCAGAAGCACCCTGCGTCTAGTGGAGGACACCTAGCCGCCCGAGAATAAGAATAGGGCGATCAAAAGTTCCAATGGTAAGATAAAACCGACCCAACCATCCGCGAATGTGGAGAAAAGAACCATTTGGTGCAGCATTGCCGTCTCTGCTCCCGACTGCCGAATCAGTTCAGCTTGAAAGTTTAACAATGCAAAGAACTGTGTAAAAAGTATGAAACTGTCGCGTTACTACATGATTCAAAGACACGCAAAAAAAAGCAAATACGTTTTAAAAACTCACCGGGAAAATATAATTGTGTTAATACTTCATACTCTTTATTTAACGTCTGCATCAGTGAACAGCCGGGGTTATTTTGAGCAGGTAAAATGGTTAAACCGAACTGGTTTTGAAACTGATTACATTTTTACAACAATTTTTGTTTTTCCTGGTGAACTAGATGTTCTCAAGTTCTAAATAGAAATTAACAATTAATTATTTTTGCGATATTTTTTTTTTCATGAAATTAATAGATTTAACTAAGTAAACATATATTCTATACAATAAGTATTCTTGTCTCTCCTTGTCATGCGTTAGATCAAAGGGTGTGCTTTATCGAGTAGTATGAATGTAGATTTCTATTTACATATAAACAAGAAGCAGACGAAAACTGATTTTTCAAGTTCATTTGACTACAAAACCCTGACCCAAACTCTAACCCTAACGCTGTCTCTAAAAACTCAGCAGATCACGTATTGGAAGAGCATTAAGTAAAAGTTTATTCCTAGGTTCTAAAAGAGGAACTTGAATGAATGTCGAAGATTAACTCGTTGTGAAAATAACATAAAATGTCAGAATTTAACAGTCATTTATTAATTAATAAATTATAAAAATGTGATTAAGATTCGCTGATTTTGGTGGATATTTTTTTCGATCATGGGTATTCATTTTGGCTTAGAAAACAAATGACTCTCACTTTCATTTCTCGTCCATATCATAAGAGCCTTCAAATATTTTCAAATTATAATACAAGATCTGAGAATGTGTCATTTTTGGATTATTCGTCCTACTGTTTTCATATCCGTTATTATATTCACAATTCTAGGTTCATCTTTTCGAAATTGGGGAAACAGTCTGGTAGAACTAGTTTTTATTACTTAAATTCACCCTAATCAAAGCACACTGCCACTGAAAAGTAAGGGGTTTCCATGAAGAAGTGGGCAGATTTATAACGGCATCTTAAATGGAAAGTTGTGCAGCGATATGTGTTCACATTATACTGGTATAGTCGGATAAAAAGGGGGGGGGGTAGAAAGGGAATTCCAAAGGCCCGTGGTTCGAGGAAAATAGCTATGAGTAGTAAGCCTTCCAGCATCTGGGGACCTAGAGATTAAGGGAGTTTGATTTTGATGCTTGTCGAGTTTGTCGAGCGTATTTACGTTGAGGGAGCGCAAATGCAGCAACTTCGTCGGAGCACATTTGATTGAATACTTGTAAAACAAACACGGGGAGGCAACATTGCGGCGATGGGGCAGGAGCTGGAGCTTGGTAGACAGTGTGGGACCTATTAGGTTAGAAACTCTTTTTGAGACTCTGTCCAAAATGGATAAATTAGTAGTTAGTGCACAAGTCTAGATGTGGAAACAATACTCCATGACTTGACAAATAGTGGCTTTGTAGAGAAATATGATATTGGCAGGTGTGAGAAGTGTTCAAGCCAAGTAGAGGGAGCCCAACTTTTTGCAGCAGACTTGGCATAACAGATAACAGGAATTTAGTTAAATACATAGAAGATACATGTATTTAACTAAATTCCTGTTATCTGTGAATTTTAGGCCGAGGAGTTTGAATGTTCGACTCTCGGGAAGGGTGCTATCGGCCATGGGGATATTTAAGTCGAATTCGAGAACTCGTATGGAATTTCGAACTGAAATTGTGATTTATGCACAGGAGGAAAATTTGTTTTCACTCGTTCTATGCAAGATGGACGAAGTTGTTAGTCATGCGCGTTAAAGAAAAGCGAGACCACATAGGTCGAAATATTGAGTATATAACAACCAAGATGAGGATAGTAGTCCGAATAATTCAAATAATTAAAATATCAATGTTCATGTAAACAATTTCAGAGCAAAATGAAACAAAATAATTCAATAGGTGCCTTCATTCAGAGATTATTCTGTGAAATTGCTAAGAGATAAATGCGGGAATAAAAATGAAAATTAATAAATTCAAAAAAGGGGGTAATAGGTTTTTATCTGTTCTTCGGTGACGTGAAATCGGGATTTTGTTGTAAGTTTTTAGTTGTTAGACTGTTGGATCCAAGGCGAATTACCGACATGTAATAGAACGAAGCTTTAAAAATATAAAACGTGAGATTGCCCCTTCACTCTCTCTCTTTCTCTCTCTCTCGTCCTCCCTCTCGTTCCGCCTCTCTCTCACTCTCGTTCCCCCTCTCTCTTTCTCTCTCTCTCTAAAGAGAATCTTACTTCCCTTGGAATTTGTTTTTAAGGTTGTAAATTAATTTTGATACATTTTAACAATAATGAACACACACATAAACATACACATAAACACACACACAAACACACACACACACACACATATATATATATATATATATATATATATATATATATATATATATGGTGAGCGAGAGAGGGCTGAAAGAAAGAAAAAGAGAGTTATGATCAACAAAATTAGAACATTATCTATTTTAGTTCCAATAATTCAAACACAACGATTATTTCCCGTACGATCGTTTCCAAGACGATTTGGAAATGTATTTATTTTGTATGAATGGGTGTCTATATGAAGGGATCCTTGCTTCTTTCAATGAACTGCTTTCCATGTGTAATGCATGTAAACATTTTTTTCTTGTTTTTTTTGTTTGATGATTTTCTTCCGGGAGTGATCTGTTGGCTTTCTGATGAGCTGTATAAACGAAAACTCTTGGTAATTATATGTTTATTGCCAGTTGTTTGTTTTTACGCGAAACAATTGCCAAGTTACAGTGAATTGGGCATAGCATTGTTTACTTAATATATAGTCTCGGAAGTTTCTCAACCATTAAAACTATATATAATAAAACCAGTTTAGTCCCAAGTCGTTCGGTGGAAAATCACTTTTGTAAGTCAATTTACTTTTTGCAGTTACTATATTAGTTAGCTTCCAAGAATTTACGCTAGTCTTAACATTATTTAAGGGATCATCAGTTGTTTACCATGAAAAAATGTTTCGTGAATTTAAAAACAAAACAGTATTTTATTTCATGGCTTCCCAGCAGAGTTGATCAGACCCTACTTCCCTTAAAAGACAAAAACAAAAACGTTCCGTATATTAAACCTAAGTTTTGTTCCAGATAGATGTTTTGCTAATTTATATTAGTTATTAAAAAAATGTCCTCCTTACGTGTGTTGTTCGTCTATGTCTAATAAAATGTATCCTTTAATTATATATTTTTTTGTATTTTAAAGTGTTGGGACGAATCCATTACACTACTTTTTGGGTGATTTATAGTTTTATTTTTAAAATATTTAAAAATTAAATATATATATATATATATATATATATATATATATATATATATATATACATACATGTATTTAAATAATGTTTTTAATATAATTAGTATATGTGTTATATATATATACGTTTATACATATTCTACATTATTTTTATTTAGATAGTTATTTATATATATACATACATATATATCAAATATGGCTATCTTATTTAATTTTATACTAGCATTCCTACCCGAGGTGACCCAGGGCAAGGGCAATAACATATACGAGTTAGAAAATCGGGCATTTTTCTATTTAAAACTTCTCTTTCTATCTATGTTTCTCTCACATTTGTTCTTCAAGACCCCCAATAGAATGACTATAACAAAATTAACGTGTCCCTATTCTGTCCGAAACGATGCTGAAAACGAATATATCAGTTTAGTGAGTGTGTCTTGTGTAGTTAATAACTTTTAGTTGGTAACACCCACAAATAGACAGCTGTCATTTATATAATAGATTCATCTTTTATAATTTAATTCATAGTTTTATTTGGTACTACTCCAGATGAAGCGCCGAATTTCCGTGACTGCCCGGCGGATACGATTTTTTTTTGTTTCATTTTGTTTTCAAATATATGTATTTTTTTCTTTTGTGTTCTTCGTCTTATATTGTCGTCTGCCACTCTTCCATTTTTACGACTTTAAGTTTTGCTTCAGCCTCGTTTTCGTCTCGGCAGCTCTCGGGCGCTTCCGCGACCTGCCCGATCGTTGTCGCCGAGCAGTCACGGAAATTAGGCGCTTCATCTGAAGTAGTACCTTTTATTTTATTATGTGTATTAATTAATTTAAACAACAGGGGTCTAAATGTTGTAAAAATGACGTGAGGTTCTTTGAATTATATTTCCGTTTTAAATAACCTTAAAGAAAGTCGATTTGCCGATAAATATAGTACATATTTTTTTTATTGATTCTCTGTATTATCTTATCTCCAAAGAGGTGATATGTCATAGAACAGATGTAACAAAACTTTTTATTAGTTGTATGCATTAAATAGTCTAATTTGTTAAAACACAGACTAGATAAGCAATAAAACGCCTAATGTCGCAGCGTTAAATTTCTTTTTTCAAATATGACGTGAGACGCCGTTTAATGTATTGACGTCTTAAATAATTCCAAAAAGGGTTAATTTGCCTGAAAAGCAAAAAAGATAGATCGAGTCGCTCTGAATTCCAATACTTGCTGTATTCATATGCATGACAGCGTGTGGCGATCGTAAGCTTTGCATATCTCATGATCTCAATAAGCCCAAATCGGCTATGTGTCCAGCTGCAGTTCACAGGTGTGACCGATGTGAGGAGTGGCCGAGAGGGCGTGGGTGTAGAATGTACAGTGGAATGCGAGGAACGAGATGATGCAGTAGGAAATATCCCAGGACATCAATAGATTTTATTTACGCTAACTCGCGCACATGTTTATATATATATATATATATATATATATATATATATATATATATATATATATATATATATATATATATGTGTGTGTGTGTGTGTGTGTGTGTGTGTGTGTGTGTGTGTTGTGAATACTTATCCTTATTAAGAAATGATCAAAACGCAAACATCAAAAAGGCATCTACTTATCATATTCGCGGGTAAATGTTATTAATCCACCCTTTCTAAAATTATGGAAGTATGCGAAGATAAAAAGAAAGTAAACACAAAAAAAGACGACGTCCTTATTCGTTTCTTTTTTTTTTTTAAATGATTTCCGTGTTTATACCAGTGTTATGACCTTGTATATTATTTAGATTTCATCCACTATTCGACGCATTCCATCCTTGTTTTTTTAGGGCGACCAACTAGATGTTCAACAAGTTCCGAACTATTTCTAAATTGCAAGTAAAAAAGGCAAATTGATTATTTCTTTCTTTTACTTTCTTTATCGTCACATTTAAAAGATAAATAAATGGGTTTCGAAATTACCAAAATGTTAATGTGTATTCATCTATATGAATAAATAAGCAATTTTTTTTAACATAGTTCACCCTAAACAAGACAGGTTGCCACTGTAGACCTAAAGTGCTAAGAACTAGGGTGAAAGTTTAGGAGGTTATCCAACATTGGGAGCTGTGCAGCGAAGTGCTTGTTCTCATTAGTGTTACATTGTTGCATGTCGGTAAAGTCGGTAAAACGGAAGCAGGGGTGGAGTTCCAAAGGCCGGCAGTTTGAGGAAATAAGCTATTGGAGTAGAAGGCTCTCTCCAACATCTGAGGACCTCCACAGTTAATGGATTGGATCTAGCTGATTGGTCGAGTGTATTTACGCCGAGGGGGCACCAGAACAGCAATTTCATCGAGCACATTCCATTGAAGTACCTGTAAAAAAACACAATGATACAACATTGCGGCGATGAGACAGGAGCTGGAGGTTGGTGTTTACAACAAAGTTATGAAGGAATTGTTTTGTTTTTTGTAATTAATATTTCAAGTATTTCAAGTTTCAAGTATATAAAGTAGTGAACTTTTCTAAAGCGATTGCGAACTTTGCGAAGCGATAGGGAGCTGGCAGGGCCAGCTATTTTATCATAAAGCCGTGAAAGGCTTTAAATTCTGATGATGGATACAGGCGGGTATTGTGCTACCTATCTATAAGCCTTATACCAACCTGAATAATTACTCTGGAGCACTTGTAATAAATCATTCTTAAACTAGATCTAAATATGTTTTAATACATCTTTAATAACGTAATAGCTCTACTTGATGGAACTGATAAGTTATTGAGATTATATTTATTTTTCAGGTTTGGAATAATTCGGATAGATTACACTGAAGTGAGTTTTCTGAAGAGATTTTAAATTAAATGGTTTATATATTTTTACTTACAGGAGTCACTCTTAAACTAATCAACCGATCATTATAAATATTTTAACATAGATGCTAGGCGTAAGGGGTCAAATATTGTCTATATTTAGTTTAATTTAGTTTCATACAAAGGGGGTAAACAGGATGTGTGGGAGGTGACGGTGGTTAAGTGGATAACGACACGGAGTGAAGCCCTTTGTGTTTCTAAGTTCGAATCCAGTCGGTTCCACAATATCACTTTCGCTTCGGGATGTTGGCAACCTTCTCGTGGTCCTTCTCGTAAGTACCCGATGTCTTTCCAGAAAGTTTTCTAACTAGAAAAACACCGGGGAAACTAATGCCAACACCAGAATCATCTGATTCACACGAAAGAAGAAGAACAGGATGTGTAGCCACTGATGAAAAATTCAGATACCTCCAGATTCTGTGAAATGTTAGCTATATATATTAGATATCGATTAATAAATATTATCCAATTCTAAGTTTATTTAACGGCTTTTAGGGGGCAATAATAATTTTAATAAAAATTCAAATATTTCAGATTGCATTGAATTTGATCTATATTTATTCGACACCAATTAAGCAAGATTCTCTGAATTTTAATTTCATCTTAAAGGCTTTAAATTCTAGGAATTTTCTAGAATCAAAATCATGCAATGGAAATTGATCAAAATTGGAATATGGATTCTACACATAAGGTGATAGCATTAATTTTCCTCTCTCCAATTGACCAGTTAACTTTGTTATAGTATATCTGCCTCGTAGACTCCTGCTTCTACCGGATTCTAGAACAAAAATTAATTTAGTCTGGTGTAGTATTATTTTAAGGGTTGTTACTTGAAGTAAAATCACTAGGCGAAGATGCAACTTTCCTCGTATGAACCAATGTATTGCCGTGTGGGGGAATCTTATTTGGTCTTTAAATACTGTGTTATTTTGACTATTTGATCAGGGTTTACTTGTAGGGTATGCTCATGTCAGGTTGTCCTGACAAACCCTTGTACAGACAGACCAAAGACACTCGAGGAAGTAATTTAAACTGTGCGTGTGTGTAATCAAATCAGTTTATTACGAAGCCAATGATAGTAGATTAGATTTCAAGATGGATTCTCCAACTATGGGACTTTTATGACAATAATTGTGTTAAATAATGCATACAATATTATTGCGTGAAATATTAATGAGAGCAGCTGTGTCTCTTATGGATCGGGAATGTATATATGTTACTTAAACAACGTATCCTCCACTCTATAATATATATATATATATATATATATATATATATATATATATATATATATATATATATATATATATATGTGTGTGTGTGTGTGTGTGTGTGTGTCTGTTAATAAATATATATCCTTCTTGTAACACAAAATTTGGTGAATAAAAAACTGCCGGACGAAATAATTTCATGTGAAAGTGAGAAAGCAAATCTTTTACTCTATTTTGATAATGAGACATATTTTCCTTTCTTCTTTCTATATAGATTGATAAGTAATTCTTGTTTTTTTTTCCTTTTCTAAAAATTTCTAGTTTCAGATGTTTCTTTCTTTGTTATTTCTATTTCATAAACTTTACCGATTCACTCGTTATTTTATATAACTATTAATATTAGTGAGAACGCTAGAGACGTATAATTTTGCCCGTCAAAATTTCGACCACGACTGACCTTTTCAATGTTACAGTCGTATAACATTCGGGGCGCCATTGGCTACAACATGGGTCAATTAGCGAATCCTTAGAATGAACAGAACGGAAGTTATCAGCAAAGTGTGACTTTCATCTTTTGCCGTGGCCATGACCTTTTACCTTGATATCCCAGAATTAAATGAATTCTACCTTAGAGCATAGCCAATATTTTGAGCAAGTTTGATGATAATTGGTCAAACGATGTGGACGGTAGGCTGTACATAAACAAAGAAACAATCATAAAGACATACTGACACACTTGACCGAAAACATAACCTCCGCGTTTATAGAGGTAAAATCGTAGAACGCAACGAAGATGATAGTGTATTACGTATGCTTTATTTATTTATGTCCATCATCATATTTCGATGCTAGACTCCCTTCATCAAATTATATTAGTAATGCGTTGTTTTTGTATAAGCCTGCCCGACTTAAAATGCACCAAACATTGATGCTATTGTTTTTTCCTTTCCCTTTACCCTTTCCAAAAACTCAATCATGTTCTGCAAAGACAAAAACAAAAACAATAATTTACATTTACAAAACAACCAAACCAAACCAAACACAATGAATTAATATATTTGAAGATATAAAAAAAGTGAAGCATAAAACTTTTACCAAAATGACTGGATTCGGCATAAAATAACCTGAAAAGTGTTGATATACGGTAAAAAAAATAACCAAACCAAACACCATGAATAAATATGTTTGAAGATATAAAAAACTTTTACCCAAATGACCTGATTCTGAATTAAACAACCAGAAAAGTGTCTATATTCCGGAAAACAAAGCCAAACCAAACCTTGTATAAGGCCGAATGTTAACATTGTCATGCTGGTGTGATTTCAACAGTTAAGTTGCCTTCAAATTCTATTCGTATTATCTTCGTTGACTCGTTGAATTAATGAATGCTAAATGATCTCCCCTGTATTACTTTTGTTTGTAAAGTTTTAAAATCAAATTGCTGACAAAATATTAAAAAAGGATGGTATATGCTATTCAAATCATTTTTAATCGATTATCATGCGTAATTAAATTACGACTGAACATTAAAAATGTTGAAAACAATAGGTTCAATACAAAATCTCTTTTAAATATTTTTTTTAGACGAAAATCAATTATATTTTATTTTTTACACGCGCACACCCTCCTCGTTTATTTCTTTACTTAATTTCATATCATTAAAGTGACAGATTAATATAGGACGCGAAAGAAAGTCTTATATCGAGAACTATTTGTTTTTAAGACTTTGATTTATAATACTTGCAGTTAATGTTTCTTGAGTAGAATATGTTATTATACATTTAATCATAAATCATTATTAATGGTTTAAACTAAAAGTATGGCTTTTAAATGTTTTATTCGATTCGAAAAAATGCAAAATTGATTTATCTATTTGCTGAATGTTAAGCTCTTCGTAAAAATTATATTGTGGGTTGAGCACTGTGTGAAATAACATCGCCAGTTGTCATTAGCGATAATCCAAAGCGATTCTTAAAAATAGGATAGAGCATTGTTCAGCTTCTGATATTGTTTATATAAACAGTAAGATTTCACTTTCCCGCTTGTGCAGATGACGGAATGGATAAACGCTCGCACTGTGGAAAAAAATGTCAGCCTGAAATACTCGCTGTCAGTGTGGCTGATTATTGTTATGGCTCGTGCCCCTTTGTGAGTTGAACAGTATGGTAAATCATATCGTAGATATCATTTACAATACTGTTCAATCCACACTCAATAGTTAGCAATAATGTAAAGCTATTCGGGGAAAAAAAGAATAGAGCTCTCTTTGTTGATATTGTTTTATTTTTAAACAGTAACATTTCCACTTCTTGTTTGGTGCAGTGGATAAAAGCTGGGACTGTCGAAAATAAGAACGACCGCTGATGATACAGCGAAACAGTCTGCGCGTGGGTGACTATGTCTCGTTATTCACAGACAAGCGTGTCGCTGTTTCATGGTTCATCAGTGTGGCTAGCCGCAACGAGTGTATAAACCACGAGATTCGAATGCCGTAAATAAGGGACTACTTTCACAACAGACCGACGGCGAACAATCTGAACAAACTTGCCTACTGGTGTTACAGAATAAAATATATATCGCTTTTAAACAAATTTTTAATCTTAGTTTTGATTACATTTTTGAGGATCCAATTTTTTTTACTGAAGTATATATAAGCACCCGTTACATCTAACCACACTGAAGAGTAGTAATACACTAAACATATGCGTGTATTTTATATATATATATATATATATATATATATATATATATATATATATATATATCGTCATCCAGGGCTGGTTCGCTGTATCACGGCGACTAAATGTTGCAAGACATCTTGAGTGTCTCCAGTGGATATTCGAAACCCGAATATTGATGCTTTAGTCAGCTATCTTACCAATAAACCATCTTAGTTATTACGTGTGTATATGTGTTTACATTATCGGTTCCCAATAACTCAATTCTAATTACAATGTTAAAAACCGTTATTTTACCTACCAGAGTTACAACCCACGAGTCGGGAGAAAATATAGTCACTCAACAGATAGCTGATTCGTCGTAACACGGCTCCTCCTCTTTATATATATATATATATATATATATATATATATATATATATATATATATATATATATGTGTGTGTGTGTGTGTATAAAATGTATGTATGTATATTTTTATATATGTGTATGTATGTATATATATATATATATATATATATATATATATATATATATATATATATTGGTACAGAAAATTAGTACAACATTCGTACCGTCGGTTTCAAGCAGGAAAGGACTTAGCCATCCGGCTCTCATTAGCCATCGTTCTTAATTTTTAATTTTTAACTTTAATTCTCAATTAATCGAGCATTCTGATGGGATTTTTCCTACTATATTATTGTCAACAAACTGTTTCGCTGTCTCAAAGTTTTTCAGTGTAGCTAAACAGGCAATTGCTTCAAGTCGGGATCGAAGTTTAGTTGATAGTTGTTGAATTTTAAAATTCGGCAGCCAGGCAGGCTCTGTTAGCAAATGAAATCTCAATGTTTATATACACATTCTCAATTACTATTTGTGTTTATATATAAGCAGGGCTTTATCCGATCCACTAATTTGTGAGCGGCTTCTACTCATAAGAAAATAGGAGCCGTTCGTTTCCCCGCTTCATCTTACACTTAAAATAGCCTGTTCAAAAATTCAAATTATTTTTAAACACAGCTCTATTTACTTGCCTCCCAACAGCGTGATAAAAAATGACCGCTCCATTCTTTGGGCACGCTATTTTCTATAAAGCCCCGTAAGACATACGGCCGTATGTTGTTGTTTTTAAAGTGTATTTATTTACCTCCTCTTCCAGGAGGTTAGGCACAAGGCCAGTTATATCTTACTCCCGTCGGGAAAGTGGGGATTGAAAAGCCAGCACCCGAGAAGGTGAGCACTCTGGCCATTACAAATTGCCTGGGCAGCCCCGTCGGCATTCCCCGGTAGGGGAGCCTCATGCAGTAAGCAATAAACTTACTCCTCCATAAAGAGGAGAGGCAAAACCTGGGAGGGTGGACCTCCTAGAACTGCACAGGAAAGACCCATAGGCAGGCGTAAATCAAGCCCCGAAGGCCAAGACTATACTAGTCTATGGAGTGCAGTGTCCATCGGAACAGATACTGTTTTTTAAAGTGTATGTAAAGTTGGAAGATATGAATAAAAGTATGTCAATCTATATGAAAGTATCCGGGTTTCTTTAGTTTTTTTTTGTTTTTTTCATATATCGACGAAATAGTGAGCCATAACTGCGTCTGCGTGCGCCACTGCACGGATTGCAAACTTGTAAACGGTGACAAAGGAAAACCCATTAAAAGTAGTCATTACGCAGACGCGCAGAGAGGATTGCGTATGGATCCACTTATGTGTGCACACTTGAGACTAATCAAGCCCACATGTACATGTCCGACTGCGGGCCGACATTACGTTTACATCACGTGACAACAGAACGCCCTGGCGCCCCACACCTACCTTCTCTCTATATATATTTCTCTTTCTCTCTCTCTCTCTCTCTCTCTCTCTCTTTCTTTCTCTCCCTTTCTTCCTCGTATCGGTGCTATTTGCCAAGCTAAGAACAAGACAGACAGATGCATTAAATTTCACATTCAACCTTCAAATTCCTCCCAGCAGTCGTTTTGTGTCTTGACCTCAGCTATTCTTTTTTTTAATATCGTTTACTTGTATAAGTTATACACACACACACACACACACACACACACACACACACATATATATATATATATATATATATATATATATATATATATATATATGTATGTATGTATATATATACGTCTTTTGTGCAATTATATATTGATTATTATTATTATTATTATTATTATTATTATTATTATTATTATTATTATTGTTTTTAAAAAAATTCGGGAATAATGTCCTTTTTATATCTCTTTTTAATGGTGTTTAATGTAGCGTGGAGAATCGTCCTAGCTTGTTCAAACTAGTCAAAATGTTCGAAAGTAAGCAATATATATATATATATACAGAGAGAGGGAGAGAGAGAGAGGGGGAGGGGAGAAATGGCAATAAGGAAGAGAATAACAGAAAGGAGTTAGAAACACGATATAATGATATAAAAAGGATAATAAGAAACGTTTTAAAAAGCCAGTAAGAATGCAAAAAGGTCTATAAAAGATGAAAATAACATAACAGTTGCGTAATAAATAAAATTTGAAGCGAATCATGTAATCCGCTCTGGAGCCATAACTTTTTTTATTATATGCTGATTAATCCATTGGTCAGTAAGTAGCATATGGTGTGCGTCATTATGCAGTGGATACCGACACGGAATCGAGCAACACGAGTTCAAATCGTTCTAGTTCAATTGCATTAAAATTATGCACTATTATCCCCGAGAAAAGCTATGAATCTCTAGCCCCTAACGCATCTTCCTAGCGATGGGTAAATGAGCAGCTTGTGTTTACTGAATCGTATACAACGAAGGGTTGTGTTTCATGAAAAACATGGTTGAGATGCCGTAAAAAAGACAAACTAAATCAAACTATGTAACATACAACAGGCTGCAGCCAGAAGCAAATGGCGCCATCTCTTCTGATACTAGACTTCTTCTTTTTATGTCTACGGTCAGTGAAGGGGAAGACTTTCTAGACTGAGGCAATTATCATTTTTGTCCTCTCCAAGGAAAAGCGACATTGTGTCTATTCTGTCCCCGTATGGAGGCAAGTAAATAGGGGCAAGCTGCAGCTCTACACATAGTAGTTTAATAAAAAGAAATACCCTTTTCTCGAGTCTTGCTTTCACGCAGAGGTTCATAACATATATATATATATATATATATATATATATATATATATATATATATATATATATATATATATATATATATATATAAATTTCCGAAACAGTTTTTCATGGTAAACAACTGATGATCCCTTAGAAGCAAACTAATATAATAACTTTAAATTTAAATTGACTTACACATGAGTGATTTTCCAATGAACGACTTTGGACTAAAGGTTTTTTTTTAATATAGTTTTAATGGTTGAGAAACTTCCAAGACTATATATATATATATATATATATATATATATATATATATATATATATATATATATATATATATATATATATATAAACGTTATTTAAAAAAAGGATAGCTGAGGTCAAAACACAAAACAACTGCTGGGAGGAATTTAAAGGTTGAATGTAAATTAAAGCTTATTTATCCGAAACATTTGTGTGTGTTTTTTTATTTCTGTGTAGATGGAGGAAGTTATCTTCATGGTACCATAGGTTTCAAGCGTGGAGCGGGCCCAAATAGAAAATTAATGTTTCTTTGGCCTTGTTTTTATTATGAACCAATCGTTCTGGCTATCTTAAGCCATATTTGATTTTGAAGGATAGTATAAATATAAACAAACCCAAAGACACATTAGTTTTCGAGCTGGGTCTGCTCCAACATTAACACCTCGTGTAGCATGTTAATTCGGCCTGATATTCTATACAAGATAAATATTATGCTCTTATATTAAATAATTGAGTACGTTATTAGATTTTTTTTACCAAACAAAACCTAAGAGTATATATATATATATATATATATATATATATATATATATATATATATATATATATATATATATGTGTGTGTGTGGGGGGGGTTTATTATCTAAGCATATCTGGTGAAATAATACGGGCATATTATGTATGCATATATCCATGTGCTCATCTAAAGCTACCCAATAAGTGTTCTAATTTTGAGGTTGAACTGACTGATGAATTAACCATAGTTATTGTGGAACCTAGTGTGTTCGGTTCATTCGGGAACCATCGTCGGTGTTGAGTATCGAGTAAAGACTGCGGGCCTCTTAATTATTATTTTATTAGAAGTTGAGATTAATCATAGTATTAGTAAAGATTAGTATTGTTAGAAGCACTTTAAACGTTATTATTAACGGTAGCCGGAACATGTTTAGGAAAAATTGAAAGACGACGTTTTTTACCTTGATTTATGGATATTTATATTTCATTATTAAAGAGTTTCTTCGGATTGAACAATCTTCACGTAACGTTTAAATGTCTATTCAGGGCTTTACATATTAAGAGTTAGAATGCAAAACGCGATAAATTCAATTCCTTTAAATTAAGAATTAAAACAATAAAAGGGCGATCATATCAAATCTATTCTTCGACTAAAATGTTATTTTAATTTAAAGTAAATTAAAATTGTACCGATATCATATAATGTAAAACATGATTGGGGAGGTCGAAATGTAACACTTTTTGTAGTGATCGGTTCACAATTTAAAAAATAGCGTGTATCGCGTATTGCATTCGAACCTTTGATATGTTTCCACACAAAATTCTATTCAGCGCTTAAAAATACTTCAAATCGTTTCTATGCCACACTATTAAACTAACCAATCAGACCCACTTCTCATATATGAAACCACAACAAACTGTAACGGTCATTTGAATATCTTTCCTACAAGGTATATCAAAAATTGATATTTATCTCCGAAAAGTTTCAGCGAGTGGAGGGTTATTTATCTTTGTAAACGGGGGGGGGGCAATTTAATTTTTAGAATGATAGAGAACATTTTATTTATCCCTGGGAAGATAGGATAAGCTTGATTGATCTCCGAAAACATCGAGACAGTTCTATTTACCTCTGTAAAAATAAAAGTAGAAATATTTATATCTGGGAAGATGGAAAATGTATTAATTTCTGGAAAGATCGAGGAAGTTCTATTCATCTCCGGAAATGAGGGGATATTAGTATTTTTAAAACCTTAGTTCAGCCCAAACAAGGCAAGTTGTAACTGTAGACGTAAGGGGCTACTGAGAATTTGAGTGATAGTTTTGGCGGTCATCCTAAATTGGAAGTTGTGCAGCTACGTGTTTGTTCACATTAGTTTTACATTACTGCATGTCGGTACAACCGCGGAAACAGGGAGCAGGGAGGGAATTCCAAAGTCTGGCAGCCCGAGGAAAAAGCTATTGGAGTAGAAGTCTCTCCGGCATCTGAGGGTCGCCACAGTGAATGGATTGGATCTAGCTGATTGTTGGTTGGTCTAGTGTATTTACGTCGAGGGGGCACTAGAGCATCAAGTTTATCGGAGCACATTTCATTGAAGTACAATGATGCAACATTGCGGCGATGGGACTGAGGCTAGAGCTTGGTAGATAGTGAGGGACCTATTTGATTAGGGACTCTTTTGGACTTTGTCTAAGAGCTAGAGACTAGCGGATGATGCACTAACTCAGATCTGAATACAATACTCCATGTATGGACGAATGGGTGTTTGTAGAGATATAGGATACTTTCAGGTGGGAGAGGTTTTCTAGCACGATAGAGGGAGCCCACATCAGCCTTGGCAATGTCTTCTATGTATTTGTTCCAATTCATGTTTTATGTGAATGTTAGACCGAGGAGTTTGAACGTTGGAGTCTCATGTAGGATGTTATTTGCCATGGCAATCGGTGGTTGCAGAGGTTTCTTGTAGTTGTTGAAGGAAACGAGCTTTGTCTTAGCAGTATTTTATGTTAACATCCATTTATGACATCATTCCACTACAGACCGGAGGTCAATTTCTCAGGATTCAGTCATTGCCTCGGATATGTGCGCGCCCGTTTTATCCACATGAGAGATAAGAGCGTGGTAATGTCATTAAGGAGGTCGTTAATAAAAGCAGGCAGAATAAAGGTCCAAGGATCGATCTCTGGGGTACACCTGCATTAATGTCATGTTGTTTAGATGAACGAAGACGGCCTGGACCTTTCTTTTGGATAAGATAATTGTATTCAATATCCGTCCAATAATACGATATGTATTCACTTTTCTGAGAGACTTTTATGCCAGACCTGAATATATCAAGCGCTACCGCCCTAGATTGACCTGCCTTGTTCAGTATAAGGTATATGCGTTCAGAGATATCTGCAGTAGACCATGCTTAACTAAATCCATAATGATGGTCAGAAAGAAGTTTCGTCAGAATAATCAAGATAATTCTGAGAAGACTGGTACAACAGGGAGGCAAGATTCGGCAATATATTTGTTGTAGACTGAGATAGAGGGCCAGTTCAGCAGATCATTTATTTATTACTATTACTGGTATAAGATAAGGCCAACATGCTTTGGGGGTGTTAAGCTTTGTCCTGGATGAGATGTGGTGATGGTAAAGGTAAATGTCGCACACTGTTTTGTTAAGAATCACCGTGTCTAGGGCACAGCATATGGAAGGCGGAGCCCATCCCTCTCCTTGAACCTTCCCTGAGTTTTAGTCAGGTACCCATTTACTGCGAAAATTCGCATGCCGTGAGTGGGATCGAACCCGGGTCGTCCAGCCCATAACCACTCGTCCACAGGCCCTCCCTTATATGTGGTGATGGTCATGTCATCAATTGTGGTTTCAGTCCGCAATGAGAAATTTGGGAGAGAGTGGTTAGTGGTGTCCAAAGTGGGGTTTAAGTGATAAGGGCTGGAAAGTAGTTCAGCCTTATCAGTTGACATGTAAACAACATTATTTGTGTTTGGAAAGCGAAGGAATTGTTGATTACTCGTGTTCACCACATTATTGAGGATTTTCCAGAAATCACGAGTACCTAGTTCTGTGACGGAGTGCGTTTTTTTGGTAATGTCTGTATACCTTCTCTTTGATTCATATATTACAGTCTTGACGCTATGAGTTTCTCACTATTTGTAGTTGACTTGTGCCGGTTGAATTGCCGGAATGCTTGCTGCCTCTGAGCAATGATAGATGGGCAGTTCGAGGTAAACAATTGTGGAGAGTGGGACTTGTTGTAGAATATTCGCAGGGGGGCATGTTTTTCAATGCTTGCTTTCACCTATTCGGTTATCTTATTTGCGCACTGATCAACAGGGAGAGAAAAGTTTCGCTCCATCGGGCGTCTGTGATGTGATTTCTGATCGATATTGTATCAATTTAAGCAATGGCTCATCAGCTTTGGGACGTGATTTTAAGTAACAGTTAGTGAGAGAATGTGCGCTGTGAAGAAACTATACGTGGAGTTACCAGCTGCGTCTCTATATGGAGATAGCAAGCAAGTCACGGTGATTATATTAAAATCCCTAAATACATGTATTTGGGGACTCGAGTCAAATAAGAGTGTTGTATCTATGCTTTCAGAAACAAAGTTAAGCAGGATAAACTTCTGGGTTTAAGGAGGTATGTATTTGAAATATAAGTAACAAACGCTGTGCTGTAAGGTTAATCTGAAGTACATGTAGGCTTTGTCATCTGATTCTAACCTATTCTCTCATCATGGAGAGGGTGTTCTAAACATAAACTTCTATCCCGTGCATTTTTCAGAGTCTTTACGGGATAGTGGGAGGTATTCAGAAATATCAAAATGGTGTGAGAAGATTGAGCATTTTAGGTTGTTTTACTTAGTGCTAGGATATCCAGGGAGTTTACTAGGAGAAAGGTTTCTATGTCATTGATGTTGGTTCTAAGCCCCCTAATATTTGTGAATGCTAGCCTCTAGGGCGGAGACGCGGATGTTTTTGGTGGGGGTCTAGTTTAGATTGGTTTCTTCATCTTAATACTGTCATTTTAGTCTTAGATAGAATGGGAGGGCAAAGTGGGTGTTTGTTTGATGCCAATAAGTTCATATAACCTTACCATTAGTCGATACAACCTTACCATTAGTCGATACTTGATCTATGGGTATAGATAACCCACAATATTATACAACTGTTGATAGCGCTACCTAAGAGTTAGGGCTTCTCTACTACCAGTTGGAAACAGCAGACAGGCAAGCTGTATAACCTGTACCCTACACCTGTCGAACAAGAACGACCCATACTATTTTCCCTAAGTTGCCCAGATAGAGAGTAAGAGAGACAGTGTGTATTGCCCCATCGCTAGAACCTATTCTCCTGGCTAAGAAACAAAGACTAGGCGATAAGCAAAACTCATCTACTCCTTAATTTATTTCTGGAAGGATCTAGGAGGTTGTCTTTATCTCTGAAAAGATGGGGTTATTAGTGTTTATACCCGGAAAGAAGATGATAGTTTTATTTATCTCTGCAAATATGGAGGGAGATATAATGATCTTTGAAGATATGGAAAAGTTTATTTTTCCACGAGATTTGGGAATAAAAAAAGATTTCTGGGAAGATAGATAAATTGTATTTAACTATGGAAAGTGGGAGGTAGATGTATTTATCTCTGGAACGAAAGTAAAAGTAAAAATCTCTGGAACATCGAAAAGTTTTTGTTATATTCAAAAAAGATAGAGCGAGTTTTTATTTTTCTCTTGGAAGATGGGGATAGCAGTATTTATATCCGACAAGACGCTGATAGTTTTATTTATTCATGGTAATATGAGGGAAGACGTATTCATCCCTGGAAAGATGAATAAGAATAACAATAAGTAAATGTTAAATAATTCATTTTTGCGAGACTATCACAACGAACATCCCATAATTTCCATACTTCCAGGCGAAAACACACTCCGATTGAGTGTTAATTTCTTTCTGAAAAAGAGGTTTACTTCGAGAATTTTAACAATATGAGAGCATCCATACTATCGTATCGACCGGTGTCTCTACCAAATTGCATTGTCACTGCCTCCTAAATCAATTTTCTGACAAAATACACACAATGCTTTAAGCAAAATACCACATCTTTCTAAAACGATTCGTTTTTTCTGAAATACTGAGGAAGTTTTATTTAATTCTGACATAATGGAGGAAGTTTTCCTCTCCAGAATACACGTTTATTTATCTCTAGAACACTGAAAATATGGATGAAGATTTATATCCAGAAAAAGGCTGCTCTTAATCTCCGGAAAAACGGAGTAGTTTTATTTGTATCTTGAAGTTATTAAATTAACAGAATGCTACAGGTCACTCGAAATGCCATAATATTTCTGTTATTAGTGACTAATACGGACTCAACACATCATATATACACTAAACTCCAAAAGCATAGTATTCCCAGTTATTTATCACAGAGGGATTTAAAAGGTTGTACTGCAACAAACACGAAGATAAATCATATATTGATATTTTTATTGTTAACCTATGTCTATTTTTTTGGAGATTCAGAGTGAAAGAGAATGGTAGAGAGAACAAATACGGTCAGATCTTTAGAAACCGGTAGATATGATAGAGCCCGACTTCGGAAAGTTAATGTTTTTTCTTTGATTATCTGCTTTGATATTGTTTTCATTGTCTAGACAGTATACATCACCCGTTCAAAAGCGCTAGACATCGATCTGTTAAGAAAATAATAATTACTTACATATTTCTAATCAGTATGGAAAAACAACACTGTTTTATTTATTTAGTTCCTCTTATATTCATGCCCTTCTTCGTCTATTTTCCTTAACCATCATTTTCATAGTCGTCGTCCGCTTTTCCTTCTTGTTCTTCATGTTCTTGATCAGCTTCTTCTTCGTATGCTTCAATTGCTTTTTTTTCATATTTTTCTTTTCCTTAACCATTCTTTGTCATTATCTTCTCCTTCATATTTATAATCTTCTTTTTCTTCATTTTCATCATTAATTTTTTTTAATTTTATTATTTTATTATTTTTCTTCTTTTTCTTCTTCTTCCTCCTCCTCCTCCTTCTCCTCCTCCTGTTCTTCTTGGTATTTTCCTTCGATTTCAGCATCTTCATCATTATCGTCGTATTCTTCAGCTTCTTTCTTCACTTTCTCCGTCATCATCTTCATTTTTTCTCTTCTTTTACGTATTTTCTACATTGTCTACGTCTTCGTCACTATTATCTTCTTCATCGTATTCTTCATAACCTTCATTTTCTTTTTCTTTCATATTCTTATCATTCTTCTTCGTATTTCCCATTTTTTCTTCACCTTCTTCGTCATCACTTTCTTCTTTTTCGTATGCTTTATCTTCTTTTTATTCATCTACATTATCATCTTCATTTTCATTTACTTTCTTCATCTTCATATTATTCTGCCCCATCTACTTCTTTTTCTTCTGCTTTTCTCTCTTTATAATCTTGAGTTTCTTTTCTTTGTACTCTTCCTTTTTCAAACTTATCTTGTTATCTTCTTCATTTGTCTTCATCTTCTCCCACCTATTTTCATGTCACTTTCTTTCTCTCTCTCTCTCTTTCTCTCTCCCTCTCTCTCTTATGTCCCTGTTAACTCTTAACTTTTTGTTACTTGTTTTTTTCTTCTCCGTATTTTTTTTATTTTTTAAAAAGTCCTGTTAAATTTTCGTATCATCAGATTATGTTTTCTTACATTTCTTTATATTCTTATCTTTGATCTTCTTTTTTATCAGGAGTTTCTACTTTTGTCTTTAGAATGTTTGTATTTTTATTCTTAAAAATTCTACAGTACTTACAGACACAGACGATGTACCCGGCGTGCCGTATTCTATTCTACTTTCAATTCTTTGTACTATGGTATTTTTTTTTTTTTTTTTTTGTCTGGTGCTTCGAACAGGCGTGTTCAGGCTTGCTGGTTGTTCAACTCGCCCTGGCTGATGTGAGGATCCTGTGAGACAAAGGAACCGCACCAGCATGTGCTTGCATGTGCACGATAGAATTGGTGTCGGCTTGCCTGCACGCCGTGTATCCGACAATTTGGGGTAACCTTCGCGTGCTCACTCATTCGAGTAGTCAATTCTAGATTCTGGGTATGACCTTAAAGTGTATTCAATGGCGAGGTTCTAATTTGGAACCATTGGACACTTCTATCGCTCCCAGGTCCACTCTGCACAGGTGTGGCAGTACCTGCCAGCGTCCTATCTATAGGTTACATGGAAGGTTCTCTATGCACGACACTAAACTGCATCAAACACCATTATGCAAAGTGGTGCCTCTACTTCACCCAACTACCTCGAAATCTATCTTTCACAGCCTGTTCTATTTTTTCATGCCTACCCATTTTCACCACCCTTATCAACTATTCAAACTCCACCCTCCCAACCATTCTAGATAGAACACAGAACTGTATCCAATACTGAGATTCCGATTTAGGAGCATTGGTGAATTTAGAGTCGCTCTTTAATTATCACTACTATCAGATTAACTCTGAAGCGAAGTGCAAGTACCTGTCAGGGTCACATCTATCTATGAATTAAATAGAAACTATCGTGTATAGACTATTTGTTAAACAATGTAATCTCCAAAACAAACGGATACAAAACATATGTACGATGTCGGCTTGAAACAACCTAACGACGGTTGACATGCCGTATAACCTAACAAGCAACCAATCATTAATAGCCAATTCTGAATATATTTTTAACAATTGATTATTTATTTATTTCTTCCTTTGCTGCAGCTTGTTTACCCTCGTTTGTCTAGTAGTCCTCATCAATTCGCTGATCAGATAGCTCGCTATAATACATTTTCCTATTATAGCCGTTTCTTTTCTGCTGACTGTTTTCATCCTATTTATAGCCTTGTTTTTTTTTTTAGACTTAGGTCATTAAGCATCTCCTGTCTGCAATACTCATCTTTCGTTCCGTTTAGCTCCTCACACCAAGTGGCTTAATGTATTATCTTAAGCGACTTCCATAAAAACTAACTTTAATACTAGCAGTTTTTTAATAATTTTCTTCTCTTTCTATATTTTCAGTAATGTTTTGAGTCGGCAACTTTTTCATCCCATTCGTTTACATAAATTCGTCTGCTTTTTTAAAAATCCTCTTCGAAATGATCTTCTTGAAAATATTGTTTTTTCCTAATGTCGTTTTTTTTTCTCATCCTCTTCTAACACGTATTCTCCTTTTTCACGACTTCACAAGTCTTGCAAACAAAGACGTTCTAATGTTTGCGTAGACGACGGACAAGTATCATTACGATTCCCAGCCCAAATAAAACAATATTTTCAGAAGTAAAATGGCGTCGTCTCCGAGTTACTCCGATGATTGCTAAGAAGAAGCAAAAGAAAGATTTGTCCCGACTAAAAAAATATTAATAATCTCAAGTAGAAAAGAATTCAATGCAATGCAAATAAAACAAAAACAACTATGATATATTTTATGGCGTCTAACACAATTAAAAAACAAAACAAAAAATAACGGTTGACTCCACTAGTAGACATATACTTATATGTGAACGATGAATAAAACTAAGTTCTAAGGATCATACAAAAACGCATTATTTAACGCGACATATATATTTCTCTAAATGTAAGTCAAAAGCTCGAAAAAAAATCAAAGAAACAATAAAATTTACTTTTTATATATGTAAATCTGTATTTTTTTGCATGAAGAATACAAAATGTGCCACAAGGCCTAAAGGGGGGGGGCGTTGTAAAGTCGAATTTATCTAACATTAAAAGTTGTCGACCATAGTCGATGGCGACTTGAAGGCTGCCTTTTCATTCATTCCTTTAGCAATATTACTTCACTTACCTTTGATCTTCACCTTATAATGCTTAGCGTTTAGCGAGAGGCATCAAGTACCATTTTTAAGTGTTTTGTATGAGTAAATTGGGGATTGAACCCTGGTCTCTAAGTTAATTAGCGAACACACTTATTATTATGCCAAGTGGCCGGTCGAATGTAAATCTTCCGTCCTCAGTCCCAGGAGACAAATAACTCAAGACTAAGGCAATTTTATTGGTAGCTAGACTACTTGTAAACCATTGGGTATGTATTCGTTATATACATATTATTTAAAATATAATTTCTTATCTTTGTAATACTTGTAAAAATATGATAATCGACGTATGTCAAAGTTAAGAAATTATATTTTTAATAATATATATAACGAATAGTGACCCAACGGTTTACAAGTAGTCTAGCAACCTATACTATTCTTCTTTGTTTTTTCGTTTTTTTTTTGTCATTGTTTTTGTGAAATCTTTTGACTTTATAATACTTGTAAAAATATGATAATCGACGAATGTCAAAAGAATTTCACAAAAACTATGAAAAAAAAGCAACAACAAAACAAGCAAGAACAGCCCTCCCTGTTTTGACGGATTGCGTACCATTTGGTGATGTGTACGGTTATCCCAATCTCCGTTTTTTATTAAATGACCTTTGTCTTTAGTGACGTTATTCATTGTGCACGGTTATCCCCATTTATGTTTTAATGGATGACGTCACAAAACGATGACGTAATTCAGTGTGTACGGTGAGAAGCAAACAGACAAGAAAACTGGCAAGGACTACAGAATTAGAGTGTTATACTAGACCGCCAAGGATATCGACCCTTTGTTTATTAGACGGCGCGTGACCCTTGATTAGGATGAAAAGAAAGACATACTAATAGAATAACTGAGAGACAAAGAAAAATACAGAAATACACATTGTAGAGAGATAGACAAGGCGGAAGAAAAATATATAATTATATGAATATAGTTAGACAGAGAACCATAGATAGAGAGCTAGAGATAGCTTGAGCGAAGAGAGACTGGATGTTAGATAGAGAAACTTATAGATATGCAAATAGCCAGACATTTTGGTAAAGAAAGTGTAGTATCTGTTCTGATACTGCACTTCATATGGTCTTCCCCCCGGTCGGTGATAGAGCAATCCTTCTAAACTCAGGCAGTTTTATTTTTGTCCCAATCTAGCGTGCCTATTTTGTGTGAGCTGGATGTTTCCCACATAACAAACCGAACTTGTGTCTAATTCTGTCCTCGCGGGGAAACAAGTAAAAAGTTATAAATAGACAGACAGAAAATAACACCGAAAAATATACAGCTTACAGACAAATCTACACAGATACTGACAGACAGAGAAGTGTAATCATTAAGGCAGACATTACAGAGACATGCACACAGACAGACATATTGAATGATAACCAGAATGACATACGCTTGTTCAGACAGACAGTGATGGATAAACTTGAAAAAACACAGACCGAGCAAGAAAATACTAAAAAAGTGTGACAATATTTGACAGAATAGGAATAAACAATAAATTACCATTAAAATGGGCGTGGTTTTCGCTTAAGGGAGTAAAAATTACCCCCTTCCCCCAACTTGCTATCGGAGAATTGTTTTCCCACGTCTGGTGTCTATACATTGCAAGTTGCGTCTGTTCGTTCGCACATGGACATCAAAAAAAAAGTAGAGGCTTAACCGAGAATTTGCCCAATCATCGACGGAACGACTGACGGCGCCCTTCGCTCCCTGCAGCAATTGTTATAAAGTCGAGGAGAGACGCTGTAACAATGCGGGATGAGAAGAGAAAGGAATCTGTCTTAAGTGGTAAACATGTAAAAATGATGTTTATGACGAGAACATAGCACCAGCAACAGAAGAGGACGATGCATGCCACCCTAAATGAAACAGGAACTAAGAAGAAGTCATACAGCGCCTAGACAGACAAACGGAGATAAAGAGAGGTATATAAATACATCAGAGTGACGGGGTTAGGGGTAAACAGATGTGCATGCAGAAGTAAAACAGACGGACAAATAATTATAAAATTTAAACACTTATATATATATAGTCACGTTTTAATTCAAACTTGTAACACTTACCATGTTTAGCTAACCTGCAGAGCCGTGACACGGCGAAACAGGTGTCTGTGTATCATTCATATATATATATATATATATATATATATATATATATATATATATATATATATGTGTGTGTGTGTGTGTGTGTATATATGTATATATATAGTCTCGGAAGTTTCTCAACCATTAAACCCCCCCCCCCAAAAAAAACCTTAAGTCCCAGGTCGTTCAGTGGAAAATCACTCATGTAAGTCAATTTAGTTTTTACAGTTATTATATTAGTTTGCTTCTAACATTATTTAAGGGATCATCAGTTGTTTACCATGAAAAACTGTTTCGGGACTTTAATATATATATATATATATATATATATATATATATATATATATATATATATATATATATATATACATAAAGCAAGTTTTTTTACAGGCCCGATTTATTCGCGAAACCATTGGTACCATATGATCTAAACTTTTGTAAAAGTCAGAGCTCCAATCTCTTCGCACCTCCCCTGAAAAACATTCACAACAACTCGCCTTGCTATAACAACAGTAATGAACTTTCCTTTTTTCCTCTCTCTACCAAAAACCAAACAGAACTTTCTATATGTGGAACAAAATACTACGAGTCTGCTTCCCAACCGACTACAAAATAGTTATCTTCAAGTTTAATGTAAACAATTGCATGTTGAGCCGTCCTCTAGGTTACTAACGTATTTTTAAGTAATAGTCTGTCCATCCTACCATCGTGGCGTTTATCGCTCAATTTAAAAAATGTTTAACTCTAATCCTCGAGTGACCTCCGGGCCTTGATAAGTGAACAACCGAAAATATAAATATTATGCTCTTATAGAATGCACACTGTTGCATTTATCTCCACTGAACAGAACTAACTGACGTAATGCTTTGTCGATGCATATCGACAATGGTTTAATAATAGGTAAGTTTTTAAATTCTGTCAAGTCGTAGAAAGAAAATGACACTTTCATTTCTATTTGCGGAAAATTATTAATAAATTGTATTTAAAAAAATTAATAAAATTTAGGGAAAGGGAAATGAAAATAAGTAGCAGCAACGATATCGAATTATTCACGCGCTTAACTTTCATCAACTCTCTATGAGTAACATTGACAGTCTGACTCATTTCATTTAAGAAAGCGTGATTTGAAACCCTTTGAAACGCTGTTGCGTTGATGTTGGTGTTTTTTTCTCGGGCGTTTTGCTTTTTTGGATTTCCGGTTATCATTATTTTGTATCAGTTGTTCGAATTAATTGCCATCATCATTTCCCGACAACGACGAAGCAGTAGGTTGCTGAAGCATAATTGCATGTGTCTAAGCAGATTTAAATGTTTTTATAATAAATAATTATTAAGCTCTACCTTGTATTGAAAGATTTTGGTTTAGAGATAATTTTATTAATACACTTGAACTTGTTAAATTATATATAAATATATGTGTGTGATGGAATGGCATGCATGAGTTTTTCTCACGAGTAAGAAACTATGACGGTTCCCACTTTGCGTAGAATCATTACTTCTCATAAAATAGTAGGGATACTCGTAACCGGTAATGTAATAAAATCATTATCAGTTCTCCTATTGTCATATCCTGAGGTCATCCATGGTAAAATCATTATCAGTTCTCCTATTGTCATATCCTGAGGTCATCCATGGTAAAATCATTATCAGTTCTCCTATTGTCATATCCTGAGGTCATCCATGGTAAAATCATTATCAGTTCTCCTATTGTCATATCCTGAGGTCATCCATGGTAAAATCATTATCAGTTCTCCTATTGTCATATCCTGAGGTCATCCATGGTAAAATCATTATCAGTTCTCCTATTGTCATATCCTGAGGTCATCCATGGTAAAATCATTATCAGTTCTCCTATTGTCATATCCTGAGGTCATCCATGGTAAAATCATTATCAGTTCTCCTATTGTCATATCCTGAGGTCATCCATGGTAAAATCATTATCAGTTCTCCTATTGTCATATCCTGAGGTCATCCATGGTAAAATCATTATCAGTTCTCCTATTGTCATATCCTGAGGTCATCCATGGTAAAATCATTATCAGTTCTCCTATTGTCATATCCTGAGGTCATCCATGGTAAAATCATTATCAGTTCTCCTATTGTCATATCCTGAGGTCATCCATGGTAAAATCATTGATCAATGTACGAGTAGTCGGTTTTCAAAGCTCAGCTTGCAACACCCACAATAAATGGATGTGTATTCAAATGTATAAAAACGTTCAGAATGTATTAATACATTTGACTTGTGTGAATAGTATGCCAGCAGTCGTAGCGATGCAGATAATTGGATGTTGCTTCTTACTATAATTGAATGGACTATCAAGTGGCAATAGTGTCATTGTTACTAAATGCAACATAGTGCTTATTCTTTTATTCATCCGAAATAGTATTTCGATATTTTTACTTCGTTTCACGACGGTGTGCGTAAGTTCATTAAATGTGATACTTAAAGAAGGAAAATAAAAAGTTAAGTATTTCGATGTGACTCAGGAATTAGATCATATGAATTAGAACATTAAAATAAAATTAAATAAGAAGAATAAACATCGATCCTGTTAACTCCAAAAGCTGCTATGTTTTCTTTAAATGTACATCTGCTATTCGTTTACTTTAGAAATCGGGAACATACTTGGAAGTATTTGGAATAGTCAATAAAAACGCCACCAAAAGATACTGCTGTTGAAAATGTAAAGAATATAACTTACAATAGAAACATATAGAAATATGATATAATAATGGTGCTATGCCACAACGAAATATTTACCATATGAAGAAGACTTCCGGTGTACGTGAGTGGCAGTGGTAGCAGATCTTACTGTGTGTTAGGAGAATCTGACAAGTCGAAAGAAATGTACAAATTACTGAAAGCAAAAGAAATTGATGAATATTTTCCGGACAAACGTAAGAAGAATTTAAATAGTTACTGAAAGATATTAACATCTGCAGTTTTTGGATATAAGTCAATGATATAAGGAGAAATAACACATAACTGAGAGGCCTCTACCAGGGAATACTGACGGAGCTACTCAGACATTGTTGTAGACCAGAGTGCGCTAGCCCTAGTGCGTTGCCTTCTTCAAGGCACATCTGACCTTTTGTATTACCCCCTGGCAGGGAGGTGACGGTGGTTAAGTGGATATCGACACGGACTGAAGACCTGGGTGTTCCAAGTTCGAATCCAGTCGGTTCCACAGTACCACTTTCACTTAGGGATGTTGGCAACCTTCTCGTGGTCCTTCCCGTAAGTACCCGATGTCTTTCCAGAAAGAGTTCTAACTAGAAAAACATTGTGGAAACTAATGCCAACACCAGAATCATCTGATTCACAGGAAAGAAGAAGACCCCCTGGCAAGGATGGTACTTATTACGATATAAAGCCGATGCATAAAACATAGTTATGCTATATACTATGACATCAAACTGCTCTATCATATGTATTGATATAAAACTGATTCATTTTATCTGTTACTATATAACATGCATTTACGCAATATATAAGCAACGTTTACCCTGGCCAATATTTAGTGGGTGACCGAAACAAGTAACAACAGTTTGCAAGTGTAATCGACTGTTGGCTATTGGGTTTTATGGCATGTTAACCATTGTTGGATCATTCTGTTGCCATAACTGTGTTTTGGATACGATTGGTTTTGAGGTTTATTTGTTTTGCAGGCATGTTATTTTGTAAACAATTAGTCTGTAAACGAGAGTTTCTATTTAACACTTAGATAGGGGGCTGACAGGTGCTTCTACTCCTGGTCAGATTCTATCTGGAGGTAGTGGTAGCTGTAATAGATTGACTTCACACTCCACAAATCGGAGTCTCACCACTAAATGCAGTTTTTGGTCATACCCAGGACGGTCGTAAGGCGTGAAATCTCGAGTAGTTGATAGGGTTGGGATATAGGGTAAGCAGAAAAATGTTAAAAAGGATTGAGAAAGATGGATTTTTCCGTGGTGGTTTGGGTAGAGTAGAACAGCTTCCCCAAGGTTGTTCTGTTCGGACACATCATATTTAAGCCATAGATGAGGCCCTGGCATGTACTGCCACGCATATTAAGAGTAGACCTGGAAGGTATGGTAAGTATAGTATATCTCTACATTCTATACAAATTGGAGCGTTAACTCGGATGTACTTTAAAGCCAAAAGCACTTTCTCTATGCTATGGACGAAGTAGTATAGTGGAATGTACTCGTAATGTTAGGTAGTGTAACTAGTGCCTGTTAATTGCTACCCTACAAGAGTAGAGTTTGATACGAGGTCGTCTTTTAACGTGGGAAAATAAAGCTTCCCCCCTTGATGACACAACAGCTACTACAGTTTTCGAAGACGAAAACACTGAAATAACACAATTTCTTCTCTGCTTAAATAAGCATTACTTTTAATCGTCTGGTGATTGTGACATATTTGCTTCACCTGAAACTTGTAATACTATTTGTTAAGTCTATCTATTGTATCTCAACCGGGCACCACCGAGTCACCTTCTTACAAAAAAAAATCGATTAAAATAAAAAAAACTAACATAAACAAGATAAAACAATACAATGACAGCAGATATTCCTTGTCCTTTTGACTAGGTACAAGGTGTGGTATCCGTTCTGATGCTACACTTGATCTCTTTTATCCTTGGCCAGTGAAAGAGATCCTTCTAGAGTAAGGTGACTATGATTATAGTCTAACTCCAGTTTTCCTTTTTAGGGAATCTGGATTTTCCTCACATTTAAAACAGATCTTGTGTGTAATTCTGCCCTTGTGGGGAAGAAACTAAATCATAACAGCAGGGATCGAAACTGTGAGTGTAAGACGTCCTGAATAAGAACGCTGGGGTTGGGGCTAAGGCTATCCGCCAAACCTTAAACGAATCGGACGCTGGTCTTTTAAGCGAAATCGTCTGGAAAAGAGGATGGCATTTTTGAAACGACGGGGAAGACATCACACGAAAAAAAATACATATCAAGCCAGAGAAAAAGAAAAGACGTAAAAAAAGGATTAAAAAAAATGTCCCGTTACATCGAGTGACGATATAAATGATTTCTTTTATATATACACACAATTTCTTTTGATCGGACCAGCGTGTAATTATTCCGTTCAACAGTTTATTTACGCTCCGTTTCTGGTCGTTTAAATACTTTTCTTATGTTTCCATGTCTTTCGCCAAGACGTCAGTAAGGTACGCCAAAGGGAAACGCCTCCGACGACCATAGCAAAGTACAAAAAACAAATTAAAAGTGAAATATCCGCACACACATCCACACACACACACACACACACACACACACACACATACACGTGTGTATGGTATATTTAAAGGATGGATATCTAATGAAATTTATATGTATAAAATGGAAAACAGGATATAAGCAAAAAGAAAACATATTCCTGCCGCATGTACACATATTGCCTCTGTTACTTACGCAAGCATTTTGTATATGGTCTTCATAGGGACGTAATATATTGTATCAAATTGTGTCCCTGTGTTAATCTTATTTTGTTCTAATTACTTTTTTTCTTTGTGTGATTGCGTCATACATATACTCACACAGGCACACAGACACACACACACACACACACACATATATATAATGAGAATAAATTGAATAAAGACAATTTGAATCGTACGAATGGCTTATAACGGCGGTTTGCTAACGTTCGAAAATACAAAGTTTAAAAGAACTTCTTAAATTTGTCATTATATATATACTGTATATGTATATATATATATATATATATATATATATATATAAATATATATATATATATATATATATAGCCATGAAAGAAGTAAGCAGACACAGTTATTATCATCATTAATGAAGACTGCTGTCAGAATCTAAGCAACGTAATATTGAATTGTGGCTGGAAATGAAAAATGGGTTCTTTACAAGAATACCCAACGCAAAAGACAATGATTAGACCGAAAACAAAGTCCACAGCCTGTTCCAAAACAAGGATTACACCTAAAGAAGGTTATGCTCTTTTTATGGTCGAACATGAGAGGACTGATTTATTATGAGTTACTAAAGCCTAGTCGAACAAACACAGCAGTAAAGTATTGTTCGCAGCTGGATGATCTAAGAATTGCTCTATCAAAAAACGACCAGCATTACTGGAAAGGATGTAGTGCTTCAGCATGATAACGCGAAACCTCACACAACAAAACTCACTCAGAAAAAGGTCATGAGTTTCAATTGGGAAGTTTTGTCTCATCCGCCTTATTAACCTGACATTACTTTATCCGACTACCATCTTTTCCGGTTGTTGCAGCATCACTTAAACAATAAAATTTATGAAAATAACGACTAACTAAAAAATGACCTAAATTTGTTTTTCTCTCAAAAATCAGAGAATTCTTTTGAAGAAGGCATCAAGAAGCTAGTTAATTGTTGCACAGAAGTCATAGAAAACGAGGGAAATTATTGTAAAGATTAAACATGCCTTATGTGAATGTTTCAGATGAAATATATGTGTCGGACAAAAACGACATTACATTTTTTTCAAACCTGATACAAGAAACTCAATTAGTACAAAATATTGATGATTCAAATGTTGACTACTGCTTTGTTTGGTCAAGGTGCTGGCCGTCGGCGAGAGAAGAAGACATGTTAAACATATTGTAGCTATAAACAAATCATATTTCTTTAAAAACATGATGAATTAATAAAAAGAATGAATGGGCTAGCTAACCAGTTACGAAATTCGCTTAACAGAGCTAAATCGAGGTTAAGATTGATTAAGGGGTGTTTTCTTTTAATGTTAACCTCGATTATGCTCTGTTAAGCGAAGTTCAAAACCAATAAGGAGCGCTATCCACGATCTTACTAACATGCAGAATTTAAATATAATGCGAATAAGCATCTTGATTCCAAACCCTCCACACAGCGTGTCTCCCTCCATAAATCTGGCCCTTATCGCAGTAGCCCCTAACGTCTCGGTTACAATATTCCTTGTTTTAGGTCAATAAAAGTTTTTAAAATACAAAGCGTTCGTTTCAACTACTCTTTTTCCCGGGCGTTTTGATCGGCTATGTAAATACTTTCTTTTAGATTCCTGATTAATGGGATTACGAATAACAGATTGGCTGCCAAGACAACACAAAGCTTTTCTCCAGAAATCAATTCGACAATTGCCACTTAGATTAGTAATACTTTTAACTATTCCTTTCTTTCTCTTTTGTTTCTTTTCACATTTTCTGAATTATATTATTTATGTCACAATAACAAAAAATAGTTCCGGTCACGCAGGGTACATTTAGTTATTTATTTAGATTTTTTCCTCTTCGGTTCTGCATTTTCGTTGATACATACATTTCGGATTAAAAGAATCGTTAGAATAACATTTTACGAACGCACATCAGACTCAATCGTGATTTAACACATCAATAAATCCTGGCGCCATTAATAAATAATCAAATGAGTTGTATAATGTACTTGACTTAAAATGTCACGTGTCAAAATGTAACGCCAATCGGATTAGTAGTTTACAAGTTACTGTTGCAAATTTTCAAAACGATGAAAAATTTTAAATGTCAGGTGTTTAAAAAGCATTGATTCCTGATGGAAAAAAGCAACTACTGATGCAAAGGAATGGCTTGAGAAGTTTTTTTCGGACTCTGCTCTGTCAGAAACAACAATAAGAGGTGGCATTCTTACATAAAACGCGGTCGTAGTGACACAGATGATGATGCATGCTCATGTCGCCCACATTAAATACTTCTCCAGAAAAACAGCAAAATAGTCTACGAACTCGTTTTGTCCGTTCGTAAATTGAAGTTGCGTGAATTAGCAGGGAGGTTGAAGATATCAGCAGGCAGTGTATCCACCATTTTACATGCACATTTGTCAATAAGAAAGCTGTGTTCAAGGTGGTTGTCGCCTTTGATCAGAATCGATCAAAAAGTACAACACGTCGACTATTCAGACCATTGTTTGCAACTGTTTCAATGACACAAACAAATGATTGCATCAATTTGTAACAATGGATGAAACATTGTTCCACCAATTCATTTCGGAGTCAAATTGGTAGTCAGCTGAATCGGCAGCAGAACGTAAAATCTGATTAAAGACACAAACATCTATAGGCAATGGTTTGGCCTCCATACTTTGGAGTGCACAACTAGACTGTTACAACTTTAAAATTGTTAATTACAATATTCGATTTGGCTCCTTATATGCAGCGTTGAATATTGATCTTCGGATGCAAAAGCGACTAAATCACACAGTTTTTATTCAATCATTTAGGATACTCTCATCGATTAAAAACATGATATATTTCAATGTTGTTTAATCGCTGTACGTAATATGCACTTTACTGTCCCCACCTGGTGACCTACCCTTTCATTTTATCAGTCTAAGATTTAATTTCTTAGGTTAAAAGACATATGGTACATTTCCGCTGTTATTTAGAAGTGTTTTACTGCTGAATAACGGAAATAAGCGGAGATTCTGTGGTACCTTTTAAGTTGCGCGGCAAAGCATATAATTTTGACATGGTCTACAGGTGCGAAGATCAGAGTAGGTCCTTTGAAGGAAGAAAAAGGAAATAAAATTAAATTTTAACATAGCCGTTGTTCATTTATCAGGCATGAAAACATTTTTGAAGATTTTATCGGGGCGGCATAAATTGGATAATATAATGGTGTTCGAGAAAAATTTGACACTTTTTGGAACGGAATGAAAAAAACGCCATACCTGCCAATAATTAATGCATTCTCGAAATTAAAAGTTCATCTATTAGAGGTTCGTTTTCTGAATAAACTACATTAAAAAAAAGCGCGCGGCCTTGAAACAGGACCTGAACATAGAGCACGCGGCCCTCACCGTTTCTTTTCAAGAGACGGCTAAACACCAGTGTTGTCTTCACAGTCAGTTAGTTCTTGGTGTTACAGGTTGTACGGTTGGTATCTTCTTTAACTGCGCCCAACAATCCACGGTGTTGTACTAAGGCGAGTTTAGAGGGCAGTTGTTGGGACCGGTAAAGTTGTGTAAATTCTCAGACAGCCATTTCTGTGTTTTCCTGGAGGTGCGACGCGAAGCTGATACATGCTTCTGTATGTATGGTCTTTTCGATGTCACCTTCTCGGCCAAGGGCTGGACAACAGTGGACAGCATCTCAATATAACAATTTGAATTGAGTCTGAGTCTCTTTTCGAAGAACATAGTGTTAGTTGGAATCACACACAAAGAACATCACAGTTAGAGAAAACGTGGTTTTCATGATGTTCGGAAATTCCTGTCGGCTATAGGCTAGTCACCTTTTATTATGCCTGTTTTAAAACTTTTCCTGGCAAAAGTTATTCTCATCTGAGAAAAACACGAGCATCTCCGGCTCGACTGAGTTTGTGACTCGGCTTTCATAATATGAGTCTCTCATGCCTTGACGCCGGGTAGTTGGCACTGGCAACTCTCGTATGAAAAGTTACTAAGTTCCTCGTTCAGTGCTTTCTTCATAGTCGTCATTCTGACGCCTATCTCTTTCGCCAAGGTCAGCATTGCTTTTCGTGATCTTGCCGCACCTTTTTGAGTAATTTCTCAGCCCGAACCCTTTGATACTTCCTGTACACAACTCGTTCGATTTCATCAGCTAAAATATTACGGCATTCAAGGTATGTAAGGAACACTGAGCTGCAGCTAAGTTTCATGAATGTAAAATTCGGCACGAATCATCTCGATGAAGATCACTCTTATCTAATATCCCGATGCTTTCCAGTCATCTATGGTTTCTAGCCCGCAAACCAAACCAACCAACAGTACAGAGAAGCAACTATCACTTGTGGTCTACAGTTGTTAAATACTTCAAATGGTACTGAAATAAAAGAATATAAAAAATTATCAGATTTACATATATATATATATATATATATATATATATATATATATATATATATATATATATATATGTGTATTATAGAAGATCAGAACAGCATCGGTAACGGCGGTTTCAAATCCAGACAAAGGGGACCTATAAGTAGTTTCCTTTACCGAAGCCATGCTATGTTTGTATAAATAAAAAAAATGACGATATATATATATATATATATATATATATATATATATATATATATATATATATAATTCTGTCGTTCGGGAATATAAATTATAAAGATTTTATGAAACGATTTTTTATCATTATAATGTTAAGTTACGTAGTTTTGTTATTGTTTTACTTGCAATAGAAAAAGCGCTGTTTTTTAGTATTTTCCACTATCAATGCTGATGACAGCTGATAGCCAAAAACAAGTGTCCATGGATTACTTTTATGTGCGTAAAAAAATTATATATATATATATATATATATATATATATATATATGTATGCATAATAAAAAAAATAATTGCACGTCCTATTAAGGGTGACTTAATGCAATATTATCTACCGTTTAGGAAGTGGAAAAATACTAAAAGAACAGCGCTGTTTCTATCGCCAGTAAAAACAATAACTAAAAACGTGTGTATATATATATATATATATATATATATATATATATATATATAGGGTGTTTTAAAAATCGATGTAGTAATTCGGGATTAGGGTTTATATGTGTAAATAGGTCCGGAAATGCTTGGTTACCGAATTATAGGCCATTGAAATAAGTACTGAGTAGCATTCGTTATAGTAAACATCTAACGGTATAACGTGTGCGATAGCGCACTGTTATTTCTACATATGGGATAGCGAATCACTATCTCCATTACAGGATCACAGGTAAAATAAGCATGAACCTGGTCTTGCCACATACATCAACAAAACCATGAGAAATGACCTCCAAAAAATATATAAGTTGGGGGCTTTGAAAAAAGAACTCAGCGTCATGATTGGCAGTGGGTTCTTTTGATAGCCAACATTGGGGACCGGGTCGGCATACTGCGAATGTGGGATTTTGTTATTCCAAGTAACAGAATACAATAGTCCAAATACAGGTAACTAAATATGAGTATTGATTTACTCCTCTCCAGGAGTTAGGCACAAGGCCAGTTTTTATCTTACTCCCACAAGTAAGATGTGACCCAAGGTCGGGTCGGGAAAGTGGGGTTTAAAAATTGCCTGGGCAGCCCCGTCGGCATTCCCCGGTAGGGGCGCCTCAGGCAGTAAGCAATAAACTTACTCCTCCCCAAAGAGGGAAGGCTAAGCCTGGGAGGGTGGACCTCCTAGAACTGCACAGGACAGACCCATAGACCGGCGTAAATCAAGCTCCGAAGGCCAAGACAATACCAGTCTATGGGGTGCAGTATCCATCGGAACAGATACTACACTTTGATCTTAGCCAAATGAGTAGCACTAACAAAATAAAACGCAAATAAAGAACGGACATTAGACCAGTTATGCAGTGCTTTTACAACAGCAATTCCCACGCAAAGAGGCTCTTTTGCACATATAGAACATAATCTCAAAGTTATGCCATCGATTTTCCAAACAATCTGTATATGCGGATTTGTGAATAATGCAAGTTTATTTGAATTTCTTTTTTTTTCTTGGGTGGTCAAAATAGTTTAGTGCATTTAGCACGACTTAGGAGTTTACTCGCCGATATTTGCACTTTTAAAAAAAAGAAAAGGGGAGAAAATTCTGTGTATGTGGAAACTCGTGTATGAAAATCTAATTTATATCTTTGATTTAATTGGTTTCTTATCAAAGCAAAACTCTTAACAATAAACACCAATAAAAACAGGACAGAAAGTTGGTGGGGGGGATATTCAACCCCGTGTCCCAACCCCGACCCCAATATTCCTTTTTACTTTTTGCAAATTCATCGGAAGTGCTCCCATTCTATCCTTAAGGTTCACGCGTGTTATTTATTAATATGATCAAAGGTGTTTATTATTCATAACGAAGTAAAATCCACTCATCCCAGATCACAGGTTTCCGATTGATTTCCATTTTATAATGATAATAATAATAATAATAATAATAATAATAATATGCACACACCCATATATATATATATATATATATATATATATATATATATATATATATATATATATATATATATATATATGGGGGGGGGGTATGTGTGTGTGTGTGTGTTCATACATACGGCATAATCACGTTGACACACCGGTTCCCGCTAGATATCCGAAGTAAAGCGACGTTGAGCCTGGTCATTAGTAATGGGTGACCATTTAGAATTACCAGGCGCTATAGTTGACACCTAGGTATGGACAAATAGCGTTGTAAACCCGCAGTGCTAAGCGTTGCGACTCTGGCAAAAAACCCTGAATAACTGTCGCCAATAGGTGGACGGAAACCAGGGAAGGGTTCCTCATCCAGGATTGATTTTAAAGACCCTGATGTTGATATATATATATATATATATATATATATATATATATTACTATTTCATGTATCCACATAAAATTATATACGGTCATATAATTTTTTATGTATCAATTCTCAGTATTTTCTTCAACAGTGCTCGATACGTAAGCAGAGCTGGGTAGTCAGCTATGAAAATATATTAATGGCAGCCTCTGCGTAGCTTAATAAATATATATATATATATATATATATATATATATATATATATATATATATATATATATATAGAGAGAGAGAGAGAGAGAGAGAGAGAGATAATTTAATGTATCAACATAAATAATATAAGGAAATATAATATTTTATGCATCGGATACATGATATTTTATTATCGATTTTCATTATTTATTTCAACTTCCCTACGGGAATGAAACGCTGAAGCCTCTGTGTAGCTTAATTGCCATAAATCTATTTTAATAACTTACGATATATATATATGTATATATATGTATATATATGTATATATATATATATGTATATATGTATATATATGTATATATATATATGTATATATATGTATATATATGTATATATATATATATGTATATATATGTATATATATGTATATATATATATATATATATATGTATATATATATACATATATATATATATATATATATATATATATATATATATATATATATATATATATATATATATATACTGCCCATAGCAATGGGTCCTCATAAAGAGCCT
Organism: Sepiola atlantica; assembly: GCA_963556195.1. Classification (NCBI taxonomy): domain Eukaryota; kingdom Metazoa; phylum Mollusca; class Cephalopoda; order Sepiida; family Sepiolidae; genus Sepiola; species Sepiola atlantica. The sequence continues at coordinate 63,590,427 of OY744517.1, read as the reverse complement.
GGCAATCTCAAATGATCACCCATTTTAATACTGGCCAGGCTCAACGTCTTAGGACTGGTAAAAATAATACTCAAAACAGAACAGTTTAGCACCACCTTTATCTTATTCGAATCTTGATAAAAATCGATGGCATGAAAGGAATTGAAATTTAGGGAATCTTGCTTAACTTATGTCTAGTGACTATGGATCTAATTTACTGCACATCTGAAATATTTGAATTTTTAAATAGGAGTGTATTCCCATATAATGCCCCTGAAAACCCTTCAAAATATTTTTTAAAAACTGGAATTTAAGCAATATTCATTAATTTATGTTAATACTGATTTTGAAATTGAAAAAAAAAACGGAGGTATTTCAATTTTCACGAAGGGTTTCGACCCCTCTTTGCATAAAACTAAATCAAACAGTATATATACCACATTAATCACCCGTACGTGTAACATTAGGTGTGAATCCTATAGATAGAAATATATAAAGATACACATACTTAACTTTATAGGGGGAAAAATGTATACGGAAGTGACGTTGTGCAGTAGTTAGAGGCGCGGACTCTAGGCATGGTCTGGCGGGTTCGATTTCTGTCGGAGCTACTTCGTCACTTTCAATAATACCCGTTCGAAAAATATGTATAAATAAATTGGATGGGCTAGACTTTCAAGCCTTTACTATACAACTAGTCTAAGAGAATGAAATATTCAAAATAACACCAGTCTTTCTCTGCTTATCCCGGCATTGTTTCCAGCCTTCTTGGAATTTGGTTCTGTCACTGCCCTCAAGCAATTATGATTTTTTTGTGCAGTGTGAATTGTGTAACCTTTGCGTCATTATTTATTATTAGCGCAGGCGCTCGAATTACACCATGTCCCTTATTGTATCCGAACCTGAAAACTGCCGATTTTATCACCAAAAACTTACTTCAAAAAACGCCTCAAACAGTTTTTCACGCCAAAATATAGTTAAATAAAATAAATACTTGGAACGAGACGGAAGAACATAGATACATCGATTTTATTTGTTGGCAAAAAAGAAAACCCTCTAATCATTTGTTGTTATAAATTCAGTCGGAAAATTATGCCTTTTAGCGAAACAATATATTTGTGTTTCGAACACTCCTTGGGTATTTTCCTAGATAAAAGGAATAAAGTTTATTATTCTCGGGTTTTGAACGAGCTTCCTAAAATTTCGTATTCAGTCAAAAACAGAAAACACATTGTTAAATATCCATTAGTCGTTAGATTTGGTCATGCTTGAAAATGATATGCATAAATATCGACTGTTATTTATCGACTACAATTTCCTTTACTTTTAGTAAATCAGTCTTTTTAGAAGATAATTGTTATGCTATGAAATTCTCTTTCAGACCTCAATGGATAACCCAGTGCGTTAATTTATTTCAAGTATATATATTTTTTGTTCATTTTACTTCAGTTAAAGTTCTCAGAAATCAAGGGGCGCCTTGCTGGGGCTAACACTTGATCTCTATATGAGATACATAGATATTCGAATATTCCATTAAAGTTCCGCTTTTATTCGCAAACGTTAAGTTTGTACAGAAGTTAAAAATATTACTTTTCCTCTCCAAAATTGACCATCTAACTATTTTATAGTATATATTTCTTGTGGTCTGTGTGTGTGTATGCGTGTGTCTGTGTGTGTGTGTGATAATATAATAACGGTAATGATTTTTAAATAGTTCAGATCGATCCTTATTAGAATCAAATTCTAGAGTAAAATGAAGTTTAGTATTCAAATCATTAAATAATTATTTAATAATTTGTTATAAGCCTATAAATAATAAAATTAAAAGTTCAAGCATGTATTAATTTTTCTTTGTTTTGAATCAATGAATCATAGTTTTTTTGATCTGTCAAGTTATATATATATATATATATATATATATATATATATATATATATATATATATATTCTATCCGTAGACAAATTTCAATATTCATTAGCTCGGCTAGACGTAGCAAGTACACCAGCCATGTGATTCGAACCCCAGACTTCTGACACTACTGATCGTGTTAGTCGTACAACTTATCACCTGTGCTAACAAACGCAATACTACAATGGATGAAATGATATCGATTTTAAACGATAATGATACTTTAAAACATTCACTTACTTTTACGGAAGAATCTTGCTTAAGTAGAACTTAAGATTTCCTTGACCAAAGTGCTCCACCACTAGAAGATATATATATATATATATATATATATATATATATATATATATATATATATATATATATGTGTGTGTGTGTGTGTATGTGTGTATATATGTATTCATATGTACCTCTTTATATATATATATATATATATATATATATATATATAAATGTTTATGTTGATGTTTCTCCTCCCAACTTAGTTAGACTACACTATGAAGCTAATGCAGAAAACGCATCGAAACACATCGCTTCAGTCGCCTAATATCTTCGACCGTGTTTCCAGATAATATAAATTATTTCCATAGGCTAAACCTAAAATAATTATTTTTATTCCACACTGTAAGCCTCTTCATACTAATTGAACCAAATAGAGAGTAACATCCAAATTTCTCTTTATGTATTAATAACTCCTAGCTTCCTCAAGCACCGTTTGGCAATTACTTCACAAGGAACTTTAATCAAGTGGCACCGTTTCAGACTTTGTAAAAGATCATATCACAGCAATTCTAACATAGACATTACGCATCAAATCGTCCGCCATAACACTACGTCAAATTTTAAACAAACAATAAACCTTCGATAAGAAACCAGCTAAGTATTATTAATTTTTCAATAATTAAACACATAAATTTGTTTTGTTTTAATTCTCGCTCCCGTAATGATTACAAGGTAGGTTTATTTTATGGATTAATTGATTTTAATATCAATTTCATTTTTATTTCATGAAAATATATTTAAAATATATATTTAACCATAACAATTTGCGTAAAAACTAAACAAAAATAAGAATAAAATTAAGAACAAAATTATTAAAATAATTCTACGCTTTATTTATTTACAAAAATAAAATCTTGCTACTTTACAGAATTTGATCCGAACTGGGATTTTTAACACTAAAATAACCTCAATCTAAGTTTTAAGTTTAGTTCGGCAAAGTCTGTTAGGTTCGGTTCGGTTGAAGTTCTGCAGAATTATCTTAAATGCACCAACGTTTATTTTCTAAAGAAACAACATAAATAAAATATGGCACAGTCTCTAACGATTTGCTTTCGATAACCGAGGAGACAATGGATAACAGATCGAGGAAATATCTCGGCCTGACAGAAGTACACTTTTCCATAATCGGTCATTGAAAGAGATATTCTTCTACACTGTGGCAATTTCTATTTTTGTTACACTCTGAGGTAATCATGTTCTTGGATACATAGATTTTCCACAATTCAAAAGCGACCATTGTTTCTTTAGATTAAAACTATCCGTTGTGACCTATTTGCGTTCGTTCGGCTGTTTGCACATTTTATTTCATTTTTTACATTTCTCCCGGGCAACGTTGGGCGACGGGTTCCCACTAGTATATATATATATATATATATATATATATATATATATATATATATATATATATCTGTGTCATCAACACTCAGCTATTTTGTCTTTCTAGAATGGCGAGACATAGCGAGTGTACTTCGGCCAAGATGTGAACCCCGGATGTGTGTAGCTACCGTTCGTCGTAGCCACAGGTCTACCCTCTGAGATGACCAACTGTAGTTGAAGAGAGTATATCATTTTTAAATGACATTCATACGTAGAAGGATTCAATTCAATTTTACGGAAGAATCTTCGGTATATATATATATATATATATATATATATATATATATATATATATATATAATAGAGAGTATGAATCTGTCTGTCTGAAGCCGAAACTAGTTTTGATCGCTCTCTTTTTATATCTACTTATCAGCTCCTATATATAGCCATTCCAAAACATCCCCAAACATCACGCGTCTTTCAAATTTACATAATTAATTTGTTTTAAATCTTCTAATAAATTAAAATTAGCAAATATATACTCATGATTTTTTTCTAGATTTCCAGATGTATTTAAAATATTTTGCTCGACAATAATAATCTTAATAAAAGTTATATATATAATTAATTAAAGACATTGTTTTTATACATATATAATTGAGTTACGTAATTAAATTAGATTGTAATGGAATATGATGGAACACACAGCGTAACCTGCAACATTTGGTTACCCGCCCTCTGATTATTGAGTATAACGTTTTATTTCGAACGCACGGAAAGTTCTATTGCAAGAAAGAGAGAGAGAGCGAGAAATAAAGAGAGAAAGAGAGAAAGAACATTGAGAGAGAGAGATGGGCACAAGACAGGGGCGCGTTATTTGATTAATAACATGTAAACAACACATTCTCTGAGAGTTATCGTACGAGTTGCTATATGATATATTTACTTTGATTTTTTTACTAAATTTTTTTAAATCTTATTAGAAATAATGTTTTAAAGCACACATTTATTGAATCAAATTGTTTAATTTTAAAAATAATTGGTTTTAAAATTACTATTTTCTTTGGAAAAACACATTTTACTGAGCAATTAAATAACTGAAATTTAGAATTGTGTTCACTGTATTTTATTTTTTTGATTGTTGATTTTATTTTAGGTACACTATTTTTTTCGATTTAAAAAACTTCAAATATTATTATCTTTTTAGGACCTTAAGAGAGTTTAGGATTTTTACATTTTACGCCGTTTTTTTTATTCCGTGTTTTATTTATTAAAATAAAAAGATGGGGTAAAAACAAATTTTATGAGCAATTGAATAAAACAACTAGCAAACGTCAAATGATTTAATCTTGACAGTATCCTATCTAGACAAAGAAAACACACCATAAAGTTAGATGAACGAAAGGTGAAGTAAATTAAGTCAGTCAAATACCAATGAATACTGCAGGTATAAAAGCAGCTTCATGGATATGTTGCTAGTTAGCGACAAATCATGAAACAGTAGTCGAAAGTATATATATATATAAATATATATATATATATTCCTATCGGTTTATCTTTATATTTTTATTTTATATTTGTAACTTATTCCTTTTTCTAATATTTGTCCCTGCATCTCCTCTTGTCATTAGATGTTCCTCTAAGACGAACTTGTTATTTTCTTCCTTGAATTTTCTGTAAGATGTGCTGCTAAAGGCGCCGATAAAGAGACGTTCTGGAGTGGCTTTGTAAAAAAATTTATTTGAATTAAAAAATTAAAAAAATAAAAATTAAAGTATTTCCAGAATGTTTTGGAAACCACCGTACGCCATAATAGACTTGTTGTTCTAATTCTTTGAACAATTGGAATGTTCTGATTCATTAAATCATCTTATATATATATATATATATATATTAGGGAAATTAAGAAGGGAAGACGAGTTTTATCTTTCATGATTAAAAAGATACGAGATAGAAAAAAGGGCCAATCGACCGGTTTCACACACACTTAACGAGAACTGTATTGTGGGAATTGATATATATATATATATATATATGTTTCTTTTAATCAAAATATCTACATGATCATGTCATGAAGTAGACATATCGGTACATTTAACTATTAAGTGCGTCTGTTCTGACGATTAGTATACTGCCATTTTTTCTTCGGTTCTTGTACGAATGATAAACTATACTAGCTATGAGTGAGTATATAATTTTATCAATTAGCATGACTTTTGCACATGCGATCTATCCCTTCAAGGCCTTTTTTCACAACTAAAGATACTATATACTTTAAAATCATTGTACATCACTGAAGGTGAGACAGCTTTTGAATCATATAGGTTGTTTCGCGTTGTAGAGGTGGTGGCATCTGTGTTTGCTGCCTGTTCCATCACGTGAGTTTTTTACCATGTACTCCAAATTACGAAGCCTTTATCGGAACACTCATTTTAAATTTCCTATTTTTTCCTTCCTTATTTTTATTCTGGTTTTTGACGTTATAAGATGTTGCTACAATATCAATACACATTCGAATATTCTCTGAAGATTGAGAGATGGGATTATTGAACTGTAATTTCTGTCCCAATCTGCCATGAAACATGTGTAAAGATGCAAAAAATTAAAGTGGAAAATATTGTTATTTATATATACGATGTAAATTGGAATGATAAACACCCACTGAAGTGGTGAAATAACTATAAAATAAAGAATTAAAAATTAAAAATGTGAACTTTTGATTGATTATTGAAATGAATGCTCTCAATCGTGTAATACAACTTCATTGAGCTTGCCATTGGAAATTTTTCGAATACTCTAAAGAGTAAAAAATTGAAAGTATACATTATTTCTAAAATCCTACAAGTACATATATATATATATATATATATATATATATATATATATATATATATATATATATATATATATGTATATATATATATATATATAAGTAAATATTAATTATGTTTACCTACATACATCGATGTTTCATGCTTACGTAATCTTCTTCATCCCGGTTTTTACAAATCGCCACTAATTCGCAGTCTGGTGTCTTTCTCCTCGGCCGGCGAGAATTCACATGACAATTAGGAAGGGGTTTAAATCTATAAACGCCAAATCTGCAAGCGCTTATAGTAAGCAGTTGAAAGTGATTCTCCAACAAATGGGTAGGAATCTCGCTTTTAAGCCATAATATTACTGCTCGTTTTTATAAATTTTCTCAGAGTGCACCAATCCTAGTAAAGGAGGCTATAATTATATTTTTTAAGTAAATATTAATTATTTTTACCTACAGAAATCGATGTTTCATGCTTACGCAATCGTCAGTGTAGGGATGTTAATTTACGTCGGTCGGAAGGATATATATATATATATATAAACAATAACAAATATTTATATATATATATGTATATATGTATATATATATGTGTATATATATATATATATATATATGACGTGTATCGATGCGTATGTTCATTTTATACAATTGTGTACGCTTTGCTACTTCTTCGTTTAAAGGTGGATCGACATTGCTTTCATAAAACATGATAAAAGGTGTGAGTGACTTTCTAAAGGAAATAATATTACGTAATAAACCGAATCGGATCCATTGATGTCTCGGAATAATTTTATCGGACTTTTCGGTTCTTCTGTTTATTTGTTTGTCTCATCTTCTTCACCAAAAGCCGAATGAAAGTAGCAACATTCTATTGATGCTTCTGCTAGACTTCATCTCTCTTCTCCTTTCTAACGCCTTCTCCCTTTTTCTCTGTTCAAGAATTGTTTATCAACTCCTCTTTCTAGTTTCCCCCCTGTGATTTTCACTTTCTCTTTCGAACTCCCCCCTCTCTCTCTCTCTCTCTCTTTCTCTTTCTTATACGCTTTTACAATTTGACACCCCTTATTCCTTTCTATTCTAATCTATGTACACTCGTCTCTTCAGTTTTCTGGAGATAACCTTAACATTGTTCACCGCTACAGTCTGGCCCGGAGTGCTAGTACCTTCCATGCTCCCATCATAGATATGAGTTTAATAGATGTTTTCTCCAGCATGGCATTAAACAGTCTAGTGAACTCATGAGCAAGTTGTTCGTCTTTAGCCCCGCATACTACCAACATTCTTTTTTCTTAGCATTTCCCACGATTTATTTGTTCTGCCTACCGTATTTTGCAACCGTATCAACTACTTAAACTCACCCAACCTTTCTTCACTCGCAACCAGCGTGGATAGAGACTATAGAACATTTATTTTCAAAGATTATCCTGACTTCACCTTATAGTGATTCCAAATTGAACCAGAGTTGATCACATTAAGAGCTGTTTAAAACATTGTAATGTGTTGCAACATGTTAGAAAATGGAATCAGCAAACAAATATGATAGCTCATCTCTCCACATATCCTAATTCAGCTGTATTTGCTAAAAGTTTGAAGTTGTGGAAGATACAAAGCTATGTGATAATAACGATAACATAGTGTAACACAGGATCAGTTGAGAACCTAATATTTTTTCTAATATTTACCAAACCTCCGACAATCATCAATGATTTGAAGTTAAAATCTTACACAAGAACACTGAAACACTTGTTTACAACTGAAAATAGATTGGTAAGGTGCAATAAAATCATTACATGCTTCTGGAGTAAAGATGACATGTTAAACAAAACATCCTAATCAAGTTATTAAATTTGGTGTGATGGATCCGACTGACGGAAAATGCCTATGAAAGTCTACAAAGTTGATTAAACGATCAATGTTAATACTTACTACATGACTGGGATATACCAGGAATTACCATGTCTTAAAGCAAACTACCCAGTTTATAATTATGTATGGGCACAGGATAATGCTGTAGCCACACATCTCGGAAAATAGAATATTCTGCAAATCCAAATTTAGCAATTTTGGGGGATCATGTTTATGGTCGCTTTCTAGCCCAAATCAAAACCCTTTGGCTTATGCTATTTTAACGTTTTAGCACATGCTACCAATAGAACATCACACAGCAATGTCGATTGTCTCGAATATACGGTTAAAGAATAGTAGAAGTTTCTTCTATCGAATATTTGTACAAGTTGCAGGAAGCGTGTGAAGGCAGTTATTGAAAAAGGAGCAGACATAGAATAACATTTTCCATCATGTAAATATTTCGTGGCAAATACATTCTAATGACTTTCAAGAAACTAATTTATTATACACTGTCTTTCAATACCTGCTTCAAAATATTGTAATTTTTGCTTCCCCATCATATATTTCGTTTGGGAGGGTATTCTTGGAAACATGTTACCTAAACACCCTTTTTATAAGTGTACGAAGACATTCAATGTATAGTGTGTACATGCCAAAGCTGACAGATAGAAACGCTAAAATCAAATAAATCGGAAATAATTACCTGGTAGGTACCGGCAAACCCTTTAATATTGTGCACTAATCATAACAAATAAGAACATGGCAATGCATGTCAACTCCCTTCCCACCCACAGGTGAAACCAAAAAAACAAACACAACTGATTAAAACAAAAGACTAAAAAAAGCACAAAAGCAAAAATCAAGTCTAACAAACACACGGTCGAATCGAGGGATTGCGTTGACGACCCCAAAAGAAAACAAATCATATGTTTTGTAAACAGGTAATCAAACTTGCTTTCCGGTGATTAGACAGAATTGCAAACAGATTTTGAAATATACGCAGAAAACATGTACGTAAAAATATAAAATGAATGAAATAAGATCTACTTAAACAAAACACTGATATCACTTCTATATAAGATTATCGGTTTTACTTGATTTGTCATCTTTTACGGCATAGCATCCCTTTTTGGCTCATTTCGTCCGAAACACACAATCAGAAGACAATATGTACGTAAAAATATAAAGTGAATCAAATAAGATCTTTTTAAATAAAACACTGATAGAAATAGCGGTTTGGTTGCTCATTTTTCCGAAACATAATATTTATCAACTATTCGTTTAATAGGGCAAGTCATTGTTTTAATGGCGCGGGTATGACGGGTCGTGTCTCAATTTTTGTTGAATAGTAATCAATCTACCATTGCGTATTCATCCGACTAAGATGAAAATGTAGAATGTGTTCTGTTAAGATTCATAACGATTGCTATATTGGCGATTACCTGAGGACGTCTTACTGGTTAATGTCGACAGGTCCTATCTAAGTTATTTTTATAAATAATTTGTGATTGGCCCTGGTCGTGTTCAAAAATGTTTGTACCTTTCAACGGACTTCGGACAGAGATCAAAATGTAGTATCTGTTCTGTTCCTACTCAAAATACAATCCTCCTATTAATTACTTCCTCAAAAAGAGGGATGATCAGTTTAAAGCCGATTGTATGAGACGTCCTCACTAGCAAATGCCGATGGACCAAATCAGAAAATGATTAGGGTTATTATTACCCCACACCCACTACGAACTCGACTTCATGTAACTTCCAGTTTTGTTTCAGGTAAATCAAAATAACGTTTTCCTCCGACTTTTAGATCAGTTCATTCACTAGCCTTCACGTTGAGTGTAGATACGTGCTTTATCGATAGGCATGTATATATATATATATATATATATATATATATATATATATATATATATATATAGTTAAACACATAAAAACAGAAATAGTATTCATATATAGAACAGAAGTTCGTTTAATTCATAAGCCCAGTTGAGAGTTTGTTAAGTTCTTTATTCCCGGAATTTTCAGAATAATCAAAATTCTTATTCTTAAGAAGAAAAAATACGTAAACAATTTTTGTAATTTACTAAGAATCAGTTATAAATTTGGTAACAGAATTTAAAATAAATATTGGAAAATTATATATATATATATATATATATATATATATATATATATATATATATATATACCGAGAGAGAGATAGAGAGAGAGAGAGAGAGAGAGAGAGAGAGAGAGAGAGAAAGAAATAGGATATATAGGCAGAATAGAATAGGAGATAGAAGTCTTAGATTTTATATCTTATCTCCTTCAAAAGTCAACGGATTATTATTGAAAATCCTTTTTTTTAAATATCAGTGGAAGCTTAACAACGTTATTTCTTTAATTTTAAATATGAAACAAAGTTGGGGAGGTCCTAAGAATAAGTCCTAAAATCAAGAAGATGATTTGAAATGATGCGAATTTTTTTTTTTACATGTTAAATTCTAAAAGGCCGTCAAAATAATTTCAAAATGAAAACAATAATGGATGCTAATTATTCTGCTATATTCATTAAAAAAATGGAATTATTAAATGAAAAGAGGCTACAATAAAATTGTGATGTCTCTGTTCGCGCGAGACGTCCATAAAAAAGGCGATTTTAATACCTTATTTAATTTGATTTTAAATCTAAAAATTAAACAAACAAAATGAAATAGAATTTAAGTAGGAATAAGGGTTCATGCATTAGATTAAGTTGTGCACGTTGATGCTCGTAAATCTCTTGGTAAACCCGATGCGCTTAAAGACTTTACATTTACCGTAAATTTATAAGGCGATGTGATTTGTTTGAAGCATTGTGCGTAATATGTATATAGAGGAGTCATAGAAAACTAGAATGCGAAGAAATTGAAATATGGCGGTGTTCAGAAGGAGAACAAAAGCAAAGTTATTGTTCATTTTTTTATACTAAACTTTACTTGTTTGTTTACATTTCTACACGGTGATCTAATGCGTGTAATTGTGTTAAATAATGTATTTCGAGGTAAAACCTCTTTATCAAATGGTGGTGTTTAAAATCTCCTGAAACTCGTGTGGATTGGTAATTTTGTTTGTCATGTCATTATTGCAGTAAATGCAAGTGACCAGCATAAAATAAAAGTAAAGTTTTAAGATATGAAATAACTTTCGTTAAGTTGATTTGTAATTGTTATATTTATTTATTTTTAAGTTATTAATTTTAATAAATTGTTATTACGCCAAGTTATTGCAAATTCAATATTTTAAGGAAAATTATTTCAATAAGTATACACCGTACATATACCCTCTCTCACCTAACCAATTCTCAGTCTCGTGGTATTGTGTTGCATAGACTGGTAGCTTTTGGAAAGTAACTTTTCTCATAGAGGTTCCGTTTAGTTTGGGGCACACAGAAGAAGAAATAAAAGCCTATTTTAGTGGCTGTAACTAGATCAGTTTTTGTTGTGAATGTTTTACAGAAGGTGGAAGCATAAATTAGACTTTTTTCAAGCATCTACCTTGAAAATATAGATAGAGTAGAGGAAGACTAGCAAACTCTCTTATGTGATAAAGAGGCTTTAAGGAAGAGAAGATGGCATCCCTCACAAGATGTGTACTCTGTAAAAGCAAGAAAGGTTGCTCTGAGCAGCACTTCTCCAGATGTAGAAACAGTATTCTATCTTTTGATGTATTTGACACTTATACATGTAGAGGACTGTATCAGTAGTGAGATTTCCGGAGCAGTGGAATGATTCAACCTTTTTTCCAGCGATCTTAGCAACAGATTTTATATACATTTTTTTCATTTCAAGTCTGGAGTAAAGGTCAGTTTAGAAACTTATCAAAGCAGAGGTTTCCTCAAACAGAGAGCCATTCATTTCCATTAGAGAAATGTGAGGATCTGGGCGTTGGTGGTGAAAGGAGAAAAGTGTGGTTTTAGATGTATTAAAAGTAAACTGCCAACGTTTTCCTTATTGCATTACGTGATCCATTTGATAATAATGCTTTCGAAGGGTTGACATAGATGGTTGTATTCTGCATGATGTAGACTAATGATCTTAGAATGTGATTTGGGAGATAATTGATAAATATCAGAAAGAGGGTTGGGCCCAGGACGCCGGTATTGATACTATGTGTTTCAGACTTCTGTCCAACAACGACTACTTTTATAAACCAGAGATAAAGTTTGATTGTTGAAAAGACATTTCCAGATATTTTATAGCTGGCTATATAGCTTGTGAAGCAAACATTTATGCAAAACCCTATCAAAAGCCTTCGATATGTCAAGAGCTACTGCTCTAGAAACGATTCACTAACCCTATGTAATATTACAGTCGGCACATCAACTGTTGATCTTGTAGTACGAAATGTATATTTATTGTCACTGAGTAGATTGTTTTTGCTGAGGTAGTTGACAACTTATTGATTTATCACATATTAAAACAATTGAACTATGACGCACATGAAACTGATTAGTTTGCACTAAGATGCAGAAGACCGATCTCCAGTATTCTTAAAAACTGGAGCAAGCTGACGAACGTTTTCAAGGTGATGGGACACACTTCTCCTTTAAGCAACGATTGAACAGCTTTTTAAAGAATATGTGTTAGTTTTGGCTACAGCTTCTTAAGCACTATTATTGGAATGTTGTCAGAACCAGTTAATTTGCTGGAATCAAGGTTCTTGATAAGTTTCGCAACATTCCGGACAGATATATGGAAGTAACTAAGAGTGTTTATTGTTCAGGGGGTTAGCGGTCCTGATTGCAAAGAGTGGAATTCGATGCAAAGTTCTTTGCAGCAAGTTTGGCTTTTGTTAGATATTTTTGGATGGTAAGAATCACTCAATATCATTGTTTTACCAACTATTGGTATCAGATGCAATACACGAGATATTTTCCAAAGATGGAGTGCAGAATGTATGATACGGAAGATCTTAGGCTGTTCCAGTCAATCATCGAGTATTGATACACTCTAAGAAGCCTCATAGCACTTTGTGTGTAACTTAATTGAGACAACCGGGTGATCAGAAGATTCCAGGAAAGTGGATAAGCACTGTTCAGGAAACATTGTCAGCTAAAGATCAAAATGACTTGCAAAATGCATGTCAATATCGGGTACAAGATGGTGGTAGGTTTGTCAACAAGCTGTGTTAGATCATAAGTAAGAGAAAAAGCGTGATGAAATCTTCCTTCGTAATCAGTCTTGTTTGCGTTTACTAGCCATTTAACTGCACATGCACTCGTTGGTGCTTATTTAGTAGTGAGCATTGTTAGCCATAAGACGTCTTCGCACACCAGAGGATTAGATAAAACTGTAACATTCTAGCTTGCAATACCGGTTCCGAAAAACTCTATTCACGAAGACAAATGTTTTGCGCTATGCAGAAACCGTTATTACTTTCAACTAGAGAGATCAACCAACCGATGGTTTTACAAATATATACAATAAAAGAAATAGGGCATGCTATAGTTGTAGAATCCCGGCAGATGAATCGACGAAGAAAAATAAGCATAAGCAGATATTAATTTCGACTAATGCCCTTGTTCTAATTGTATAAGATTAGTTAGTAAAAACTCAAGTAGGAACACACAGGTCTCTATTGTATACATCTCTCTTTCTCCCTCTCTCTCCCTCTCTCACTCTCTCTCTCTCTCTCTATATATATATATATATATGATATATCTATATATATATGATATATATATGTAACATATATATGCTATATATATATATATATATATATATATATATATATATATATATATATATATATATATATATTAGGAATGACAAAGTTCTTTTAAATTTTAAATATGAAAATTTAGCTAAAATCCGTTATA
>OY744517.1:63568932-63571432 GCA_963556195.1 Sepiola atlantica | reverse complement strand
ATTTTATTCTTGCTCTGTTTATTACATTCAGCTCTCATACCCGGATTTCCTCCAGGAAATATTTCATTATAACACAAATACATACATATATATATATATAATATATGAAACTACAAGTAGAATGTATACTTTTAGAAATGTGAATCTATTGTGAATTGTTTAAAGCTCAATATACGAGATAGAGTAATTATAAAGATAAATGAAAAAAAGAGATATAAGAAAATGTAAGAATAACGAATCTATTTCAGCTTCAATTGTATTCAATGAAAAAATGTTTATTTTTTCTTTCCTTATTTATTTTAAAACATTCTTAGAAGTACGTATGTTATTCAGAAACAAAAATGTTAGTTCAGACATTTTTTTATCGGTGTTTCTATCTGTAAACAGATTATAATAAACCAGTTACTCAACGATTGCTTATGAGAAAACCAACTGGCGTTGATGTTGAGATTTGTTCACAGAATTTTGCAATAATATTTTAAATAAGGAAAATGTCTATATACACCTGATCATTCAAAAATGATAGGCACGAAAGGAGACTTACATCATTAGAGAAAAGCAACACTGATTATTTTGTTAACATTACTTTGCGTACTCTTATCATATAGTACTAATTTTAATATGATATTTTATACCTGATAACTAAAAGATAGAGACCAACGTTTGAATGTTAGTCATTAATTTGGTCTAAATGTCATTAACATGTGTAAAAACGATACAAAGTTATGTATTTTACATTTGGTTCACATTTCATTGAAATGTTGAAAAACGATATCATTTTCTGTAGATCACCTATGATTTAAATCTTATTAAGATATTTAAAATATATAACATCTTATGTTACCTATAATAAACATCTTATTAAAATATTTGGACTATATATAATTGTCTGTATGTTACCTGTTATTTTAGTATAGATAAATATGTAGAATATATGCATTTTTGTCTGTTACCTTTTTGTTAGTTAAGTTAACTCAACCAAGGCACAATAGGAGGTAAATTTAAATTAGGGGGATCCTATATAGGATGTTTTGCAGCGAGACGCTTGTTCAGATTACATTTAAATGCCTGTATGTTAGTACGGTCAGGGAAGCAGGAAGAGAATTCCAAAGGCTAGCAGTACGAGGATAGAAGCTATTAGAGTGGACAGCTTTTCGGCATTTGTGGACATCAACAGTAAATGAATAGGATTTAGCTGACTGACGGGTGGATCGGAGGTATTTCCGAAGAGGGAGTACTAGTGCAGCACATTCGTTGGAGCACATTCCATTAAAACTTGTAAAACAAGCACAGGAATGCAACATTGCTGGAGCATGATTGATAGTGAAGAGCCTATTAGATTACAAATTTGGGGGCCTTGTCCAAGAGGGAGAAGCTAGCGTTTGGTGCACCATCCCAGATGTGACAACAATACTCCATGCATGGGCAGATTGTGGCTTTGTAGAGGTATAGGATACTGCCGTGTGTGGGAAGTTTTCTAGCTCGGTAGAGGGAGACCACCTTCCTTGCAGCAGCCTTGGCAATGTCTACTATGTATTTGCTCCAAGACATGTTATCTGTGAATATTAGCCCACCTAGTTTGAATGACGTGCTCTCAGTTGGCAATCGGTGGTTCAAAAGGTTTCATACATGTGTTGAAGAACAGAGGATTTGTCTTAGCAGCATTAAATGTTACAATCAACTTATGTCCCATTCCACCACGACTTAAGAGGTAAGTTTCTAATAATTCAGCAATTGACTTTGGTATGCGTGTGTTCATTTGCGTGTATAGAGCGTAGTGGCATGAGGAAATATACACATCTCGGACACAACTTCATCAGGGAGATCGTGTATAAAGATCAGGAATAATAACAGTCTAAGGATTTACCTCTGGGAGACACATGCATTAACGTCATGTTGTTTAGATGCACTACTATCAAAAACAACCTGCATCTTTCTTTCTGCTAAAAAAGATTTGATTATATCAAATATATGTTTAGTAAATTTTTATGAGAATATCATCATGCCAAACCATATTAAAATCCTTGGATATATCAAGCAATATTTTTGAGTAATGAGTAAACTTTCATTGCAATATTTAGAATATATATCATTATCTGTCTGTTACCTATGATTTAAATCTCATTAACATATTTAGAATAGAGGTCATTGTCTGTCTGTTAGTTACGACCGAAATCTTATTAAACTTTTTAAAATGAATATTAGGTACTTCTGCAGTTTACCGACCATGCTATTTTTAAAGTATGATTTTCAATTTTTACGGTATGTTTTGTTTATTAAATTGTTATCTGAAAGTACAGAATAGTTAACAAAGCCCCGGCTCCCCATGTTAATAATGGGTTTCTAAATAATAACGTTATAGTTTCAGCACGGTCCGTAAACTGCAGAAGTACCGAATATTATTTTCTGTTTCTGATTTAAATTGGTAACAGAGAAAATCAATGAAGACAGAGATAGTTATATTCTCAAGGAGTCTTTTTAAAAAGAACAAAAGATCAGA
>OY744517.1:63543932-63566432 GCA_963556195.1 Sepiola atlantica | reverse complement strand
TGCGTGGATGGGCAATGCGTGCTCAAATACAGAAGTTACCGTGGCGAGTGGGTGGTCTATTACTTTTGATTTCGACCATCGTGGTGTTGGATCGGTTTGAAGTAAAGTCGCGTGCCACGCTTGGGCGAAGGTACTTAGATATTTTTTACGTAGATGACCTTTACCAATACATAGATAAACACAAACAATATATACTCACTTTTGTTTCATTTTACTTCAGTCGAAGTTCTCAGAAATCAACGGTCCCTTTCCTGGGGCTAATACTTGATCTCTATATATGAGATACATAGATATTCGAGTATTCCATTGATGGTCTGCTTTACGTCTCAAACGTTAGGTTAGTAAAGAAGTTAAGAACATTAATTTCCTTCTTTCCGATTAAGCATTTAACTATGTTATTGTATATCTTTCTTGATAATCGAACATTCTATTAAGGTTCCCCTTATTCTCTCGAATCTTGAGTTAGTAAAGAAGTGAGAACATATATTTTCCTCTCCCCAATTGACCAGTTCACTATTTTATAGTATATCTTTCTTGTGGTGTCTCGGTCTTACGGGATTTCAGGACATAAATATATGTAGCCTGGTGGAGAAACCAGCTAAGTGCTGTTACTGGAGGTGACATAACCAAGAAACGGTGCACTATTCCTCGTATGAGCAAGCGTATAATCGTGCTGATGGGATCTTATTTGTGCTTCGAATACTATGTTATTTTGACTTTTTGTCACACTTTACTTGTAGGGAGAAGTATGCTCATGTCAGGTTGTCTTGACAACCCTTGTACAGAGAGGCCGAAGACACTCGATAATAGTATCTAATAGGAAATTCAAATGCTCCTTATCTGTCTTTGTTTCATTTTACTTCAGTCGAAGTTCTCAAAAATCAAGGGGCTCTTCTCCGGGGCTAATACTTGATCTCTATGTGAGATACATGGATATTCGAATATTCCCTTAAAGTGCTTCTCTACTTGTCAAACGTTGTTAGTAAAGAAGTTAGGAATATTAAATTTCCTCTGGCCAATTTACCAATTAACTATGTTATTAAATATCTTTCTTGTGGTTTCTTGGCCTTACCTGACTCCAGGACAGGAATTCATCTAGCCTGGTGGATTATCCAGCTAAATGCTGTTACTTTTTAGGTTAAATAACTTGGTGAATGGACACAACTCCATTGTATGAGCCAGTGTATAGTCGTTTCGAAGGGAACCTTATTTGTGCTGCGAATACTATGTTATTTTTAATACTTTGTCAGGGTGTACTTGTATGGTAAAGTGCCCTCATGTCAGGGTGTCGTGAAAACCCCTTGTACCGATGACACTCGAGGATTGTGTCTAGTAAGTAATTCAAACTCTCCTTATATATATATACATATATAAGGAGAGTGTGAATTACTTATATATATATATATATATATATATATATAAGTGTAAGTGTGTACGTACCAATACTTCAAAAGTGTTCAATTCTTTAAAATGCGTGGTATTGATTAATATTTCAGTTATGTATAGACATTGTGTAGCATTATCCTACTTGCTATATGAAAGAACAACTCTCTGTCTCTATCTCTTTATATATATATATATATATATATATATATCGAAATAAGTATAGCTACATTTATAAGCATCGGTGAGTTAAACATGTAAAATCGGATAGAGATCAGATTAAACGATGCAAGATTTTTTTAAATAAATGAAACATTTATTAATTTTTTTAATCTAATAATTTCGACATAACATTCTTCACTCAGTGTTGTACAGACATTTTCGTCTTTTCTTTCCTCATTGTCGAAATCTATCGGCGAAGCCGTCGAAGATTCCCGAGTCCTCCCGATGGTAATAGAGAGATAGCTGTAAAAGTCCGAGTATGGGTAGTGATCGCAATGAACATTTATTTAATTTTTAAATCAAATAATTTCGAAATAACATGGCTTCCTCAGCTTTCTACAAACATTTTTAAATTTATTTTTTCATTGTCAAAATATATCGACGAAGCCGTCGAAGATTTCCGAGTCCTCCTGATTGTAAGTGAGGGATAGTTTTAAAAGTCAGAATTAAAAGCGAAATTCGAAAAACTAGAACTAGAAGAAAAAGAAAACTACCTGCGGAAACTGAATATAATATTGATCAAATGCTTGAGCAAGAAGTTAAAAGAGATCTATACTAATGTCATGATCGGATTGCGACTGAACTGAAACCAAGATTTGATCCTATGTTTCATCTGCGAACTGTTTTCACTGGAATATAGTCGCAAGCAATCCGAGTAGACACTGAGGAGGAGTTGAACTTAATAGTTTTGGCAAATAATACGCCGAGGATTTGGATGTTTCTTCGTCTTCAGGACTTTTAAGCGTCAGCTTCCGAGGTGGAAAGTGGTATAAGTCTTACAGTGATGGTCACAACATCATCTGCTATTTAATAGCTGAGATGAATCCATCGATTGAAAGATCAAGAAACACGCAAGATGCTGTTATTGCTCTGCGGCCGTTTTAGTACATTCACAGTTTCTGTTTCCACCGTAAGGAGAAGCTTCTCAAAACTAAAGTGTATTAAAATGTTGTGACCTTGAAGTATCAATAATAAATAAGACAACACGGTGGTATATTTATAACAGTGTGTATTTACAGGGGTAGATGATAGTATGTTACAGGAAGACTGCTCTCTGAGACTGCGGGTATTCGCTTCCTTCCCACCGCAGGAAAATGTAGCACCATGTCGGAAGGTGGAGAAAATCAAGCCAGAGTCCCTAAACAAGGAGCACTCTGGCCTATTAAAAATTGCCTCGGCAGCCCCGTCACCATTCACTGGTTGGGACGCCTCAGACAGTAAGCAATAAAATTACTACACATCAAAGAAGGATGGTAAGGCCTAGGAAAGTGCACCTCCTAGGACTATCAAGGACCAATACATTGGTCTGACAGATAAAAGGCCAACGAAATGCCCTAGTTTCTGCCGAATTGATTGCCGAGAACGGATCCTCGACTGGTATTTAACAATCAAGAGTCTCTTAGCAACTAAAGCTGAGGAGAGACCGCTTCGAGACTTCGTCGGAAGCTCCTCTATATACATCGAGTCCTTATCGTCACGAAACTGGGTAGATCACTATCGCACCATAACACCCCTCCCTTTTTAGCGTTGTACGTATGGAGCTAATACCTTTTTGTTTTAGGAATTGTTACAATCAAGTCCGTAATCTCATGTTTCTTTTTGATTTTCGCTTTTCAGAACGTCTAAGCTGGATTGGTATCTAAAATGTGTTGAGTATGACATCAACGAGTTCGTCATCTGGAGTATCATTTTCGACAGCATCTGAATATCGTTTCCTCATCTTTTAATGTATTTTGGGGGTAAACTGAAATGTAAAGGTGGTATAATTATATATATATATATATATATATATATATATATATATATATATATATATATAATGTTGTGTGTATGTTGTGTGAAGAAAAGAAAGCTATCAAAGTGATCAATCTTAGGTCGTATCAGAGCCAATCCACGTTATAGGTTTTCACCAGTCCGTATATGCTAAAGAGACAAACGATACGCTCTAGACATGATAACACGACCATTTTCTTATTTTGTAGATGACCGATCAAACGTGAACATGTCGATCTTAAATAGAGTATTGACTTACTCCTCTCCAGGAGTTAGGCACAAGGCCAGTTTTTATCTTACTCCCACAAGTAAGATGTGACCCACGGTCGGGTCGGGAAAGTGGGGTTTAAAAATTGCCTGGGCAGTTCCGTCGGCATTCCCCGTTTATTGCTTACTGCCTGAGGCAGGCAGTAAGCAATAAACGTACTCCTCTCCAAAGAGGGGAGGCGAAGCCTGGGAGGGTGGACCTCCTAGAACTGCACAGGACAGACCCATAGACCGGCGTAAATCAAGCCCCGGAGGCCAAGACAATACCAGTCTATTGGGTGCAGTATCCATCGAAACAGATACTACACTTTGATCTTTGCCAAAAGGCTAAAACCAAGAGTGTTAAATAGAGTAAGTGATGTTTAATATTTAAATACAATGACAAAAAATGATATAAGGAAAAATGAAAACCGTGGAAATATTACAGTTTCACGAAACATGATCTTCAAAAGCAGGTGTGTTCAAGCACAAACGAATATTAAAGCGTGTTTTCTGTCAACTGTAAGTGTATATTGTAATGTATTAGATGCTATTTTTTCGAACTGGACAGAGATGAGGGATACGGGGACACAGATTGAAATCAAACAATACAATAAAAAAGATGACCATTTTTACTTATTTTGCCTTATATTTATACATTTCTTGGAAGCGAATAATTCTGCATTATTTTCATGTCTGCTTACGGAAATAAAAATAAAGATATAATGATACTTATCCTTATTCCTAGAATACTTATTTTAACGACGATCACAATTCATCACTTTGATAGTGCTTTTGTAAAATGTCTAACAATTTGGCGAGTAAGAAATTGGTTGATGAACACATTTCAGGTGTTTAAATAGATGGCGAAAGCATACAGCAAATTGGAGGTGGGGTAAAATAAAGTAAACCACACAATAAGGAAGAAAGAGCAAATTCCGAAGTGCAAGAAAGTTGCTCGAATCATATCGAAATATATGCTATATTTACTTAGTATCTCCAAAACTACTGACCTCCTACGCCATCATAAATCATAAATCATTAGAAATTGCACAGGCACATATCGTTGCTGTTATATTTTCCAACCAGCCAAACAATTGTTAGTGTACCAATGAAACAATGACATTGAAATTCACTATCTACCTATCTGTCTTCATATATATATATATATATATATATATATATATATATATATATATATATTATTTATACAGACATGTACATAATACGGGACATTGGCATGTGGATGTTATCGATACAGCTGTTAGAAACTGAGATCTCATCAAGAGAAAAAAAATCTGATCCTTACCTCAGATCATATTTGGAAAGAAATATGATCTGAAGGAAGGATGAGACTTTCTCCTGATGAGATCTCAGTTCCTAACTGCTGTTGATCGATAACATCCACATGTCACTTGATTATGTACATATCTGTAAAATAACAAATAATTATATATGAAAGCTCTATTTACTATTGGGCACGCTTTATAAGCCCAGTTGTAATTATTTGGAGTTTTATCCAGTAGATGTTTAATTTACCTGTATGTATATATTATTTTTACCTACATACATCGATGTGTTATGCTTACGCAATCTTCAGTGTAGGGATGTTAATTGACGTCGGTCCAAGGGCACGAACCCGGTTTACAAATCGCCACTGATTCGTAGTCGGGTGTCTTTCCCCTCGGCCGGCGTCATTTTGCATGACAATTAGGAGGGATTTAAATCTATAAACGCCAAATCGGCGGGCGTGTATAGCGAGCAGTGGAGAGTGATTCAACAACATCTAACGGGGTTGGACTCTCGCATTTAAGCCATACTATTACTGCTCGTTGATAAATTCTAGTCCACCAATCCTAGTAAAGGGGGTTATGTATATACAGTGTAACGCGGATATAAGAGCTGTCGGGACCGGAGAATAAGTCTCTTATATCCGGGTTCCTCTTATATCCGGATAAGGTCTATTTTGTTCATGTAAGTATGGAAGCACCACATATAACGCTTTTTACGCACAAAACACTAGTTTATTTAACAGTTATAGACATAAAAATACTTTTCAATCAGTTTTCACAAATAATTCAGTCAAAAATTACTTTTTCTTAAAAAAGGCAGTCATTTTTTATTGTAGAAACATCTCTTTGTTAAACCCGGATATAAGAGAGCTGTCGGGACCGGAGAATAAGTCTCTTATATCTGGGTTCGCCTTCTAACAAAAACAACAAAAAAAAGAAACCTTTTTTACGAATATTTTACGGATATGGCTATAGTCAAGGTCATAGAAAGACTCACCAATGAATTAAGAAAATTTAGCAACGTCTTTTGACTGATTTACGACATCACATTGGCACTCAAAACGAACTCTCTTATATTGGGGAGGACAGGACCGGAGAAAAAGTATCTTATAGCAGGGTTTCTCTTATATCCGCGTCTCTTATATCGGGGTCTAATTTATAGACATTAACACAGGCTGTAATTTGGGACTAGAGACAATGTCTCTTATATTCGGGGTTCTCTTATATCCGGTGCTCTTATATCCGGGTTACACTGTATATATATATATATATATATATATATATATATATATATATATATATATATATCAGCGATGATGGCAACATCTTCAGCGAAGTTGCTGCGCGAATCAATGCAATGTTGCTCAAGTGGCGTACTACCACCGGCGTCCTCTGTGACCGCAAGATCAACGACCGTTTCAATTCGAAGATATACCGGTGTGTTGTGAGATTCTTACCGACAACGAGGAAGACGGGACGAACATTAGCTGTTATAGAAAGCAAAATTTCCGGAATTACACTGTTCAACTACGTGTACAACGAATATATCCGAAAGCCCTACGGCATTGCAGCGATTGAAGGGCAAGATGAGGGAATGACAGCTCAGATGGTTTGGACATGTGCTGAAGGTTAACAACGACATCGTCGCCAAACTCACCTTTGCAATAGAAATTGCCGGAAAACAACCGAAGGTTAAGCCGATTATGAAATGGGCAGACACCCTGCACAAAGATGTTTTCGAAACCGGGACCAGGTCTGTGATCACGTCCAGTGGTGACAAAAGTCCATCATCGCGGACCAGCTCGTAGCTCGTGATTTAATAAACATCATGTGTTATGTTACTAAAAAACTTCAATCTACACTTTTGTAGGATCGTCTATATAGCAGCTGCATACTTCTTCCATGTTACATTTTTATGTTGAAACGAATGTATAGAGTTGGTTATGGCGGACCCTATATATATATATATATATATATATATATATATATATATATATATATATATATATATATACATTTTTATGAAGTTAGATATGTTTATATATTTATATATTTGTATGTACAAGATTCATTCCTTAACTATTTAACCGATCATTATGAATTTTCGAACATATCTGCTAGATGTAAAGGAACCAAAATGTGGGCTGTATTTAGTTTAATTAACTGTTATACAAAGGCGGCAAAATGGGGGTGGAAGCCCTTCGTGAAAAATGAGGTACTTATGTTTTTCGTGATATGTTTACAAGAGATATTAGACATCAGTTAATAAATATTCCCCAAATATTAGTTTCTTCAGAATATTTTAAGGATATTTATGGAGGACACTATGGGCACAAGCTCCAATTTTAAAATTCAAATATTTCAGATTTGCATGAAATTGTATCCATAGTAATTAGACAACAATTAAACAAGGTTATCTGAATTTAAATTTCTTTCTAAGACCCATTGAACTTAACCCTTGAATTTTATATCTTTTTTTTTAGAATCAACACCATGTACTGGATAAATGATCGGAATTAGAATAAAGGTTTTTAGACATAAGGTTTAGTAGCATTATGTCAGTTGATTTTAATCTTTATAAGGGGACATATAAGTGGTGCTAACCTGTCCTGTCTGGGGGCTTAATTTTACTCATCCTGGGACGTGTACTCTTATAGTATTAATATATATATATATATATATATATATATATATATATATATATATATATATATATATATATATATATATATATAAGCCACACGTTCTAATAATTAATTGATTTAAAAGTACGTGAGAATTTTCTCATGTTGAATCAAATTCTGACAATTCCATACTTGGAAAGGAATGTAAAAATAACAAAACAATTTCAATCACTAACAGACAAACCCTTCACCAACCCAAACCCATGATCGTTCTACTCCCTAAATGTTCCCCTATTTTCATCGACGGTATCCTAACGGTTTCATATTTACCACGAATATTCTTTTCGGTAACCCATTAATTGAGAGACTCGTGTCAATTGTTTATTTATTTATTCTTTCTCTCTTTGTTTACCCAGAGGAATGTGTATATTAAAGAGAGTGCAAGTAACCAGCTGCGGCTAAACGAGCGACTGGCCGTACTGTGGTGGATGCGGAAGAAGAATCACATTTATGCTAGGGGAAGAGTCTAAATCGCGAAAGAACGGGGGGGGGGTGACAGTGATTATCATTGTCATCGTTGCTAATTGGGCAGGGGAATGACGTAGAGATTGACGAAGGACGAAGCGTCGACATTTGCTACAGATCATAGGACTGACACATTCCACACCTGGCGTCTTTCTGCAAATGTATAAATCCCTCAAAATTCATATTCAATGTCAAATTTAGAAACGGTTATTAACTATTATTTTGTGAATTGTGATGTTTTATTTGAATTCAACAAAGTCCGAATCCGCCCCATAAGCAATCAAACGCAGTTCATACCATTGCTCAATGTTACTACTCCCACAGTGTTCCTCACTTTCGGCCGGCAATCATTACGTCTAATTAACCCTTATCCTTGAGTGACTCTTGGCCTTGATGAGTAGTAAAACAATAGTAAAAAAGAAAGTACGAGTGTACACGCCCCGTCAAAATAAACGTAAAAATTATGCTTCGCCAGGGTTCGCACTAATCGTCACATTTATCTAAAGAAATCTCTTAATCGGGGAAGTTAAAAAAGGTATACGAAAGAAGGAAAACGTCTCAAACTGGAATGTTTAAAAATACAGGGAAACAAGTAAACAACAATAAATCGTTATAGAAAGTAGTGATGGGACGGATATATATATATATATATATATATATATATATATATTCAATAAAAAAAAATAACCTAAAACTATCCTATAGCTGCTGCAAAACCTAGAAATGATAATTAAGGCACACAATAACAAAATACTAAAAGAGAACAGCAGAGAGGAAGAAAAATAACAAATTACATAAAACAAGTGAAAAATATAGCAAAAATAACACTAAGAAGAACAAAAATATAAACAATGCAAATAGAAATAAACAAAACACTAATAGTAACCACCCGAATAGAAATGAAAAGAAAATATGTAACTGCATGAATCGTACACTTTGCCCACTACAAAATAAATGCCTAACCAAAAGTATTGTATACCAAGCCACTATATTTGCCAAGGAAAGAGCAAATAACAAGAAGTACTATGTGGGCATGACCTTCTAAAATTATGACCACAAAAGCACATTTACAAACAGAGAACGTCGAATTAAAACAGCACTAGCAAACCATATAGGGAGCCCAAAGGAAATGGACGAACATCAATAATTGAATGGAAAATAATACGACAGACCAGTATATGTAGAAATTTAGACGACCCGTGTCTTAATGAAATATTTGAAATCCTAATTTTAAAGACCCCCGAAATCTATTAAACTGTAGAAGTGAGATTGCAAACAGCTGCTTACACAGAAATAAATTAACCTTAGGCTAACGATAAATAAATAAACAAAAACTAAACTAAACAAAAACTTAACAATTTAAAAATAAAAACCTTAAATAGAAATACAAAGAACCACGTGTTAAAATAAATTCACCGATAATATTGACACAACAAAGAAAACAGGATATAGGCAAATCTGAAGAAAACAGAACAATAGAACAGGATATAGGAAAGAAGTAAAACTAACCACACCTTTGTTCGTGGGAAGCCCAACGATTGGATGAGAGAACAATAAAGAATCTGATTGGTTAACTAGCTAGCCGTGTATATAAAAAAAAAAGCAAAAATAACTCCATGCATTTTTAGCCTGAAGATTCTCCCCGGGGATGAATGCGGGAGCCTACGTGTAGCTTAATTGCCATAAATATATTTTCATAGCTTACTATATATATATATATATATATATATATATATATATATATATATATATATATATATATATATATATATTATAGCAAGCATGAAGGGAAGACGAATTCTATCGTTCATGATTAGAAGTTAATCAAGACAGAAAAAAGAAAGAAAAAAATGCCAGCCGACCGGTTTCCCCCTCTCGTAACAAAGGCTGTATCGAGGGATTTAAAAAACGAGGGATTAAAAAAAAGGGGTGAAAAGAGAAAATAAAATAGCGTTAAGTTATATGCACAATGGAGGATGAATCCTAGAGACTGATCACATCTAGTCCCAATAGACATCCCCTTTGCTTGCAAAGAGAGGGACGTTTAAGACGAACATGGATCGTCTCCAAGATTTTTAGGTGATATAGTGAGTGAGCATGACTGAGAATAGTGAAGGAGTCCATGCTAAAATTCCTAGCACACGGCGGGTTTTTAAGTAAATGGTCTGCAATGAAAGACCCGTAGGTGTTATTTTGAACGTCCTTTGACCGTTAAGAGAGGGCGAAACCGGTCGGCTGGCATTTGTTTCTCTCTTGATTAACTTTTAATCATGAACGATAGAATTCGTCTTCCCTTCATGCTTGCTATAATAAAATGTTGTACTCCCCCAAAAATTATGAAATATATATATATATATATATATATATATATATATATATATATATATATATATGTATAAATAGAAAGAGAGAGAGAGAGACAGTAAGATTTTAGGTAGACTTATTTACGAGATAATCATTTACTTACGTTTCAAGAATTGAACATAACAATAATTTGTGTACGATCGTTTCTGAGACGATATGGGTTTTTATTGGTATTGAGTCTTTTCATGAGCAATGCGTTTCTACATCAGATCGAGTTTGATTTCTATCATGGTTGCCTGTCTTTTATAATTACGCCTTTTATTGTTTTCATTCAACATGCCCCAAATGTATGATTATGAATTTAAATATTTATAATCTTCTTCCTTAAAATAAATTCATTTGTTTGTTTCTTTGAATTTACGATATTTACAGCTAACTAATGTTAAACATGTTTTTCTTTACTTTAAAGCTTTTTTATTATCTATATATAAACACGCAAAAGCCATTTCATGTTTGTACGTACATTATCACCTGTCCCGTTTTTTTAGAAAGATGGGATCGGCTGATCGCCGAAGATTCAACGCTAATATTGTTTTTTTTTAATTTTACCTGGTGTCGCTATGGATCAAACGTGAAACTCGAACTAAAATACACTTTCTTGGCCGATTATCATGTCTGTCCAAAGATGGTACAATAATATCGTGGGGTCTTAGTTCGCGCTGGACGTCTATAGAATGGAAATACGTCACACACTCCTACAAAGGTTTTGGAGATAGACACTCAAAAAAACAGCTATATTCAGAGTTCTTAGATAAGTATGTTTCAGTCTGAATCAAATGAGGTACAATAATATAAGGGTCGTCGCTCGTGCCGGACGTTCAAAGAATGAAGTTATTTTAAAGTACAACCGATGAAGGGTGCAACTGTGGAATTCTATGGGTCCCGCTTGTGGAATGGTGAACGCCCTCTACATAACCAGCGATAATCATTTTCAAAAACATGAATCTGTGATCGATTTTACATGAATCGGGAGACTAGGATCTGTTTAAATCCTAGAAAGTTGAGTTTGTATGGAAGAAAGCGTTGTTCAAGAGAGAGTTTGCCCCGTCTAGTATCTGCAACAACACCAGAAGAATTTTCTCTTCGCCAAGCAAGATTGTATCAGTCCAAAAGATGAAACCAAATGTCTACTAGCGAATTTTCAGTTTTCAAAAAATGGTACCTGACACTTGCTCGCAATTCTTAAAAGATAACTGATTACGTCAGCAGAAGAAACGTCGTTAACAAAAACCCAGCGGAATTCGTCGAAAACATAAATATATATAGAGAGAGATAAACACCTTATAAGTACGCACAGGGTAAAATCGGTGTTTGTGAGCCGAACCACGACCTTTGTTAAGAAGGTCTATTCCATCAAAAAATGACGTCATACACTTTGGAGCAAGCGAGAGATGCTGCAATGTAAGGTTGTGTATAATGAGTGATAACTTTTATGAAAGTTTTAGATGATTTCGAACATTGCATTTAAAAACAGAAAAGAAAGGAACACGGTCCGATTTATACAGAAACTCAATATTATTCAATATTAGTTTCGGCCTTAAAATAAATAAACATCAAGTTGTTTCATGGAGTTAAAAGACTAAAATTAATTTATTATTTTGATTGTGAACAATTTGAAACCATTTTTACATATCTTATTTAAATAGACATTTTGTCCGTCCGTCGGCCGCATTTTTTAAATATAATAAATACATTGTGGAATTTGTCTCATTTCGAAATATGGAATATATCGTAGTAATAGTAAACTAGCCCGTGTAAATTACACGAAATGATGTTTTCAATACTAATTATCTTGATATGTATTAATACGTGTCACCCGGTCGTCCCCTCCCTACCTCCCTACCCCCTCTTCGATATAGAAAAAAATCTCAGAAGTTGGTTGGGATCGAACTATAAATCAGTCGGGCCGACGTCAAAAACCGACGTCAAAATCCTACGTCACTAACCGGAAATATTTGAAAATATTGCGAAAATTATGGGACTTGAATTCTTTTCAAAATCTAGGTTCGGAACCCATGCGCGGAGCTTTTGATCTAAGCGTGACACACGAACATATTCGCTATTGTATTAATATATAGATAATACATTCTCAAAATATAAAGCGGATGCAAAGACAGAAAATCGAAATCGAAACCTTGAGATGTTCAGTCTGAGGTTCTACCAATTGACCTATTGGGGTGTTTCTTATAAATAAAGCTTAAAACATTACCTTGACAAAATAATTATATATTTGGTGTGACGTCCCAGATATATGATCTACGTCATGTTTCAAAACATGAATTTAAACATAAGCGATATTAAAAAAAAGTAAATGAATAGGTAAATATTATAAATAGTGTTAGAAATTATTTTAATAGTCCAAAGAAATTTATATTGCTTTAACTACGCAGTGTATGTAGGTCTTTCACCATTATATAATCCTCTCAGCCTAACAAAATAACGCGACGTGAGGGAGAATATATTTGCTAGTTTATTCAAATAAAAATATGCGAAGTCAAGCAGTGTCGATTCTAATTTTTTTAAGTTACAGTATGAACTTTTATTTTGCGTAAAAAAATTGTTTATTACGACGAAGGCAATTACATGTGTTCCTATGTACGTGTCTCACCACGAGGGCAGTGTTAGACACAAGGTAGGTTTTTAATGTGGGGTGAAATCAACCTCTAAAAATGAGACACTCGGAATTACGACATGAATAAAGATTGCCTCAGTCTAAAGAGATTTTTTTTTTACTGATCGAGAACAGAAAATATTAAGTTTAGTATCAGAACAGATACTACACTTTGTACAAAATATATAAATTCAATTTAAATTTTAACAAATTTGGCACACGGCCATCGAAATATGGGCAGTTAGGGTGTCTTTGGTCACGCTTTGTCTATCCTACTCTTAGCTAGTTTCATTGCAGTCACAACAATACCATATTTATTCCCTGTGCCATCCTACCTAAAATATCCCGAGTGTTTTGAGAATGTAAATTATATATATATATATATATATATATATATATATATATATATATATATATATATAGTAGGATCAAATGTAAACCAAAGTAAAAACTTTTAGTAGATGGAACCTATTGTGAAGAGGATTAGCTCAATATACGAGATAGAGCAATTGTAGAGATAGAAGAAAAAAGAGTGATACATATGCGACGATTGTCCAAATTTATTTCAAATTTCAATTGTTCAATGCAAGGTGTATTCAGTAATAAACTAGTGTTTATTATTCTTTCCTTACGCCAAGGCTTTTCAAAGATCGAAATCTTATCATCAGGTGAGAAATACAGATGGATAAGTTGGCTTTCGAAAAAACCAAAGTTCAAATATTTGAAAAATATGAAAATTATTATTAAAGGAATGTTTGTTAAAAAAACGCAGTGAATGAAAAGAAAAATTAAGTGAAAAATATATGCAGATTGTCCGGGTGGTAAATTTCCGTTGAATAGAAGTCAAATGAATTGTAGAATGTGAAGAAAACTCTTTGCGTGGGAGCAGTGTGTAGCCATTTTGTATGTAATAACATTTAAAGGTTTATTCCCCTTGAGAGGGGGATTATTTTGATATTTAATTTTATCAGTGTATCCCGAGTAAAGGAGTGCATTATTATAAAAACTAGAATTTTGTTCGAAGATAGGTTTATTAGCTGAAAGTTTTGAAATTCTATTTGAAATTGAAGGGACTATTGAATTAATGATGGATTTAGGGTGGTTAGAATGCTTATGTGCGTAAAACAGGGTTAGATTAGGTTTGTGGTAAGGGCTAAATGATTCGGAGTTAAGGTCTAGTGTTAGGTCAAGGAAATTAGATATTCTTTTCTCGGGTTCTATAGTTATGGTTAATCCGAAGTTTTTAAAGAAATTGTGTAGGTTTTTTTTGTGTTGTTGTATTGTCTGGGTCTCTCCCTTGAAATAAAGAGCGCATCGTTTTAATTTAACTAACTCTTTTCCCATTAATTTATTTCCCCCTCTTTTCTCCTTGGTCATTTAATGTCCCTTCTAATTATTCATATAACCCTTAATTTGGTTTTAAAATAAATTTTAAAAATTTATTTAAATTAACTATTCCCTAGCTCCTTTTAAATTTTAAACTTTAATTTTTTATTTTTTTTATTTTTTTTATTTTAATCATTCACTCTCTCTCATACCTCTATTTATTTTACCATGCTTTTAACTAATTCTATTCTAACCCTTTTTAAACCCCCAGAAACCCTTACCGGTAACTACAATTTAATTCGTTTTAGCTGCTTCACTTGTCACCTCTGAAATGTTAGAAGCTCACTCTTTTTAATTCTATTTTTAGAATACAATCTCTACACTCCTATCCCGCTTCAGATTAATCCTACCCTTCAAAACATATATCCTACCGCCCGCCCACACCCTCAACCACCCTGTCACTTTAACTTCATCCCCATACCAGCCTTCCTCCTGTTCCTTTGCCTTCTTTTTTTATTTCCTCCCAACTCTCAAAGCAGCTATTTAAACAATTCTGTACCTCATAACCCCCCCCCCTAACCCCAAATCTTCAACCATTTTGCCTTTTTGTTTCATTTGGAGTTAAACCTGGAACGAGATATTATCTGCCTTATTTGGTCCTGGAAGTATATCAAATAATGGCCAATTTCTCCCTTTTCAATCCCTTTTAAGTGCGTCTGGACTCACCTATATTTTGAGCACTTTCTCCACACTGCTCCCACGCAAAGAGTTTTCTTCACATTCTACAATTCATTTGACTTCTTTTCAACGGAAATTTACCACCCGGACAATCTGCATATATTTTTCACGGAATTTTTCTTTTCATTCACTGCGTTTTTTTAACAAAAATTCCTTTAATAATAATTTTCATATTTTTCAAATATTTGAACTTTGGTTTTTTCGAAAGCCAACTTATCCATCTGTATTTCTCCTCTGATGATAAGATTTCGATCTTTGAAAAGCCTTGGCGTAAGGAAAGAATAATAAACACTAGTTTATTACTGAATACACCTTGCATTGAACAATTGAAATTTGAAATAAATTTGGACAATCGTCGCATATTTATCACTCTTTTTTCTTCTCTCTCTCTCTCTCTCTCTCTCTCTCTATATATATATATATATATATATATATACAAATTCATTGGAAGTGGAGAGTGGGACGACAAGAACAAAAACAGAAGGGACCACCTACTGTTTTCCTATTTGTTTAGGACCGAAAACAAGTCGGTTGATCCTCAAGTAGGAGGAAAAAAATGAAGTATGGTGTTTGAGATTGAGTGGTAACCTCACTTTGATATTAGACCAAAGGCCAAGGAAATGCTATTATGAATTAGGGGATGAAACAAACAGTAATTAAACAAGCAAAATAAAAAATAAAAACAAACGATGAATAATTTATAAAATGAAAATGGTAAAAGATCAGAGATCAATCATTGGACCTTTATTATTCCTGAAATTCATAATCGACTTTCCTGATGAAATTGTGTCGAGATGGGTATATTTGCTGATGACACCACGCTCTATAACAGACATGTGGGCTGAATCCTTAAAAATGACCTCCAGTCTCTAGTGAAATAGGGATGTAAATGAATAGTATTATTTTATGCTACTAAGACTAAGCTTATTTAGTTTAACAAGTACAAGAAACATTCTCAACAACCGTTTGCCATGGTTAACAAAACAACACTCTGCCTGAGAGTTCAACTTTCAAACTCCTCGGCGTAACATCCACAGTCAATATGAATTTGATCAAATACACAGAAGACATTGCAGCAAAGAAGGTGGGCTCCCTCTACCGCGCTAGACAACTACTCATACCTGCCAGTATCATGTGTCTACAAAGCAACCATTCGCCCATGCATAGAGTATTGCTGTCTCATCTGAGCTGGTGCATTTACCACTAGTCTCTCCCTCTTAGGCAAAGACCAAATAAGAGTCTCCAATCTAATAGCTCTCGTACTGTCAACCAAGCTCAAACCTCTGTCCCATCGCTACCATGTTGCATCGACGTAAATACCCCAACTAAGCCGACAAGTAGCCAAGTCCCATCCTTCACTGTAGAGGTCCCTAGATGCCGGAAAGCATTTTACGCTAATAGTGTCTTCCCCTAAACTGCTAGACTTATGAATTCCCTTCTTGTTTCCTGCTTTTCTTACTGTACTAACATGCAGAAATGTATATGTAATGCGACTAGAATCTCGCTCATCAACGCCCGGCATAGTGTCCCTATAGGCATGGTTTTTAATAGTAACTTCTTAGTGGCAATCTGCCTTCTTTGGGGTGAATGAGAGTAAAACAAATAAATACTGATTAAATAATGTGTGCAATGTGGAGACAGTGTCGTGTTGAGACCGTGTGATGGTAGTACACTTAGCAATAGTGAAAATAAGCGTCAGTACACTGATAGGTATGAATAAAATGCTTTTTCACATTAAAAAGCATTTTTTATGTATATGTATATGTATATATATATATATATATATATATATATACATATACATATATATATATATATATATATATATATATATACATATATATATATATATATATATATATATATATATATATATATATATATATATATGAATCGTTCTTTTCTATCACATAGCACTCGTACACCCTGAGAGTAAAGGATTGTGGGACGGTTTACGTTTACGAACATTAAAAGAAGGGGAGACCTTTTAAGAATAGTGATTCAAGAAAATGTCAGTACTTACGTCATCAATTCCGAGTTTCACCGAAGACCTTCGAGACTGGCGAACGTTAACGAACTTCACCGAACAAACTACATGTATTATTAGCGAGGTTGTTGTTGGTGTCGTGAAGAAGCTATTTAACGACAGAAACTGTTGAATTTATCTTGTATTTAAGTGTATTCTTTAATGTTGTTTCGGTACTTCTACACACTATTAACTGAACTGTTTTGTTTTTACCCTAACCTTAACCTAATTCTAACCTAATCCTAACCTAACCTTAAAATAACGCTTTAACAAGTTTTAGGTTTAGTTCTGCAAAAGTCGGTTTAGTTCGGTTCGTATTGTGCAGAAGCTTCGGAACTTAATTCTGCTTTCTTTGTTCGTAGTAGGAACTGCTCACGTCCGACTACGTCACGGCTACGTCACGACTAAAAATCTCTTAATTCCTGTTCCTAAAAAGCACCAAAAAGGCAATGCTTAAATGCATATGTTCTTCTAATGCTGACTTTTTATCTCTCGGAATTAGCGCATGCTTCAACAATTTCACAGTCTATTAACGTAGACGAAAGTCTAATTTTCACAAATGAATGCCTGTACGAACAGCAATCAAACCATCGCTTGACTATTTGAGGTCTCATCGCTATTTGCTCCCCGGTAGTCGAATGGTTTGCTAATTGTGTTAGTTGTTTGACTAATTGCTTTGGTTTGTTGCCCCAAGATAGGCGACGTAAGGAGAGGGATCAATAGAAATGAGTTGTTATGTCTGGGTTTAGATATCGATAATATATGTAAGTTTTTTCTTCTTCTTGCTGACATATATTGTTGCTAAAGATATGCACATGTCATTTGCAAAAAATTATACTCTCTGATAAACATGACAATAGAGGGCTACATACGTTGGACATCAAACGCATTAAAGGAACAGACCTGTTCCCAGCACTTTATAACAAGTTTACATAGCTTAAGAAGAGGGAGAGAAAAAGAATAAGTATACATATAGGAGTAGCACTACTACTACGAATACCACTACTAGTAATACTACTACTACTAGTAGATAACATAAATAGTAATGTTAGAAAAAAGTTAAAAATTAAAAAGAAAATAGTAATAAAGAAAATCAGGAGGAGTTGGAAGAAGAAGAAGAAGAAGAAGAAGAAGAAGAAGAAGAAGAAGAAGAAGAAGAAGAAGAGGAAGAAGAAGGAGAAGAAGAAAGCGAAGATGACGAGTAGAGGAAGAAGAAGAAGAGGATGAAAAAGAAGAAGGGAAAAAGATGAATAGGAATAAGAAGGAAACAGGCGAAGAAAAAGAGGAAGAAGGAGAACGAGAAAAAGAAGAAAGATGAAGAAGAGCGAGAAGTA
This sequence comes from Sepiola atlantica, assembly GCA_963556195.1. NCBI lineage: Eukaryota > Metazoa > Mollusca > Cephalopoda > Sepiida > Sepiolidae > Sepiola > Sepiola atlantica. The sequence goes on along the minus strand of OY744517.1, from coordinate 63,547,968 downwards.
GAACAACAACAAGGAAAAGAACAAGACGAATATCTATTTATCTTTGAATAATACAGTTTATTATCTGTCTGAAACCGAAATTCCGTCAGAGTCCTCTTAATTACACTGTCAACATCTAGATATACTGCTACAAAAACTCGCCCAAACACTATGCGTATTTAGCAATTTACATAATTAATTGCGTTAAAACTTCTAATAAATTAATATTCACAAATATACACTTATAACTCGTATTCTCAAATTTACATATGTATTTAGAACATTTTCCTCCATATTAAGAAAACTTTTTGATACAATTAATTAAAGATATTTTATTCAAAAAAATATCGCTTAGATGTTTACAAATAAAGCAATGTAGTGTTCTTATGTATTCTTCCGGAAAGTACGTCATTGTCACAAATTAGGTTTTTTTGCAAGCAGATAAAACATTTCATTCGTGTGAACGAAAACATTTTATTTATTTATTCGTTAAACAAATAAATAGTTATTACATTACATTTCACGGGGTCACATGACCCTTGCAAATCTAAACATCATTCTTCCTTCGATCCGGCTAATTCATGAGTTAGTGTCCACGCTTCGCTACTTTAATCCAAAATTTAAAAAATAAAATACATTTCATCAAATTCAATCAAAGAAATATTTATTTTGTAACCAATAAATAGATAAAATGTCGTTATTTTCTCACACTTACAAGTGATAAAAATGTTTAAATTTTGGCGTTTTCTTTGTACGATTTGTTTTAACGGTTTTAACTTTGGCGTTTCATTTCTACGATACGATAAAACTTGTTAGATTACTGTTTTTAATTTTTTAAATGTTTTAAAATTTTTAATGATTTTTGTTGGTTATTTACTACACAGGGTTAAAATAAAAATAAGTTAGATAACTTATTTATTTTTTTGTTTTTTCATGTTTCTTGTCTATTTATTTTTGCCTTTTGGCGCAAAATTTGATGTTTTTGTTTTTTTGTCTTTTTCATGTTTTTGTAAATTTTTATTTGCTTTTTGGCGCAAATTGTTGTTTTTTATGTTTTTAAAAATATTTTTTCATGTTTTTTGTACATTTATTTTTTTTTTTGCTTTTTGGCGCCAATCTGCATGTTTTTAAATGTTTTTGTTTATTTATTAGTTTTTCATGTTTTTTCATGTTTTTTGTCTATATATGATTTTTTTGCCTTTTTGCGCCTATTTTGCTGTTTCAGATGGGTTTTTTTAAATGTTTTTTTCTGTCAATTTCTTTTTGCCTTTTGTCGCAGCTTTTGATGGTTTTGGAAGTTTTTTGTTTTTATTTGTTTTCTTTTTTACATGTTTTTAGTCGATTAATTTTTTCCTTTTGCTTTTTAGCGACAATTTTTATGTGTTTTCATGTTTTAGTTTTTTGCAAGCGTTTTTTATGTTGTTTTTTTGTCTATATATATTGTTTTTACCTTTTTGCACCAATTTTGTATGTTTGTTATTTTATTTCTGTTTCTTATGGTTGTCGTGTTATTTGCTCTTTTTGATGTTTTTTGTTGTTTTTTTGTATTTCATTTGCTTTTTTATGCCTTTTCATGTTTTTTTTTCAATTTTTGCTCTTTGAGGCAAATTTGATCTTTTTTATGTTTGTTGTTTTATATTTTTGTTTAAATGTTTTTAATGTTATTTGTAAATGTTTTTTTTTGCTTTGCTTATTGGCGCAAATTGTAATGTGTTTTTATTTTGTTTTTGTATTTTATTTGCGTTTTTATTTTGTTCTAATTTTGACGTTTTTGTATTAAAAAAATTCTAATTCTTTTTTATGTTCTTTGATGTTTTTTTCAGTATTTTTAGCGCCTATTTTGATTTTGTTTGATAGTTTTTTTATTTGCTTTTTCATGTTTTTTGTCAATGTTTTTTATTGCTCTTTCGCGAAACTTTTCATTTTTTTTGTTGTTTATTTGTTTTTCTATGTTTCGTCAGTTATTTTGTCAATTATTTTATTTTATTTTATTTTTAGGCTCTGTGGCACTTATTTTGAGGCTTTTATGTTGATTTTGTTTTTATTTGATTTTTAGGCGTTTTCTCCTGTTTTTTGGTACATTTTTTAATTTTCTTTTGCTTTGCGCCGTTAATTTTGATGTTTACTATGTTTTTTGTATGTATTTTTGCATGTTTTTTTTCATATTTTTTGTCAAATTTGTTTTGTTGTTTTTATCTGTGTTTTTGTCGTCATTTTAAACGGAGGATCGGATGGAGATACGGTCAGATCTGGACGCGTCAGGCGATTATCTGTCGAAGTGTAGAGGTAGTGTAGTATCTGTTCTGCTGTTATGATACCGTTCTCGCAGGCATTGCCCCTTCTCAAATACCAAACACTTCTCTCATAGACATACCTCTTCTATTACCTACGCATTCCAATTATGATACCACCTACATGCTAAACACATAGAGTTTCCACCTTCCCTCCTCTTTCTCCAGCCTCTAAAAATCCATGCCACATCTCATCACGACAAAAATCTCAGCCATCCCTTTTAATCTCTCCCACCCCGAGGCAAATCAACTAATATTCTCACCCCTCTCTATTTCACTTCTGACTTAATGGTACCCACTCAAAGATTTCCATATTCATTTCATTCTTCGCCACCACTGACTTCTCGCAGCCTTGACTTTCCTCCAGCGCTCACAATAACCACGGCTACTACTTTTTCTTTATCGCTCCATCATGTCAACCCAAAATTTCGATGTACTTGCATGATATTTTTCTTCAAATTATCATCCTGAGGAAGTCTTATAATGAAGACGAAACGTTGATGAATATATAAAAATATCTCTTGTTTTTTTCCTTTTTCATTTCTCATATATATATATATATATATATATATATATATATATATATATATATATATATATATATTTATAATATCCGACACCAGCGCTATCCAACGCCACACGATATGACACAAAACACTGCAAGCAGTCGAGGTATGAGAAATACTAACAGCTAACACTTAAACAATATATAAGAATAAATGTATACATCGACTAAATGCTAGACACAATATTTATGAATACGAAATAATCCAATATTAACAAAATAGCATTCAATATCCGTACTAATTAATTAAACGTATTCCATGATTTAAAAATAATAAATAAATATACAAACAAATAATAAAAAAAATAATATAAGTAAACAACATTAATAAAAACAATAGATCCAACCGTTTTCTTTTCAACCTTCTCCCACCAAAACTTTAGAGAAAATAATAAAAATCACAAAAAAAATTGAAAACACTTAAAAAAAATCTCCTAATAGCGATCAGAATGATCGAAAGCGATTGAGATGGCAAAAATAAGAACCCTCAGAGCAATATTATACCTATTACTGTTATATAATGAGGGGCCCCGTCGATTAACAGCGAGTAGGTCCACTACTTTTGATTGTGAGAGGGGTGAACTTAGTTCAAGTTCGGTGCAGGTCGAAGGGACATCCATTTTGGGACAAATAGATTTGTCCTCAGATGAGTAATCCCAAGAAGTTATAACAACTGGTGGGACCTGGCCAACTTCAAAGGTTCAATAAAGGTCACGCCAGTTCTGGTTATAATCTGTATGGCAGGACAAAGGACTATGACGTCACTCCTTCTTTCGTGAGAAACTAAGGTTTGAAAATTAGTTACTAGTTTGGCAGCGACCTGGACGGTCGACCATCTCTGTGGGTCCCCAAATGAAAGAGCTACGGGGTTGGAAGCGACCCGGACGGTTGAAAATGTAATCGCTCGTCGTAATGGCTGGATCTCTTGGAGATCCAGTAGAAATCCCCGTCGCATGCCCCAGCAGGAGGAATGAATGAATGAATCGCGGAACGAATGGGCAACCCCCCACAACGAAGCGGAATAAAAGATAGAATCTCTCTCAAAATCGTTGTCTCCGGGGTTTTTGGTCCGTCGTGCATAAGAACAGAATTTTCCCACAAGACAGATACACCACTACGATCACGAGCCAGCAACGGAGATGAGTATGCAAGCAAACCCACGACCAACAGTGAAGCAGAAATCTGTAAGGTAACTTTTTAG
>OY744517.1:63356432-63538932 GCA_963556195.1 Sepiola atlantica | reverse complement strand
CTCAACCATGAGAAATATTTTCAGTTCAAAACAAAAAAAAAAGAAAAAAATTGGCCTGACCCCTAAAAAGTTCCGCCTGACCCCTAAAATTTTCCCTGACCCCTCAATCTCTCAAGCCCCCTAATGTTTAACTCTCCCCCAACCCTGAGAAATATTTTGAGTTCAAAACAAAAAAAAAAAAATTGGGCCTGACCCCTAAAATTTTCCCCGACCCCTCAATCTCTCCAGCCCCCTAATTTTTCACTCAAACCCCACCATGAGAAATATTTTGACTTCAAAACAAAAAAATTTGGCCTGACCCCTAAAAAGTTTGGTCTGACCCCTAAAATTTACCCCGACCCCGCAATCTCCCCATCCCAACTAATTTTTCACTCTCCCCCAACCCTGAGAAATATTTTCACTTCAAAACAAAAAAAAAACAAAAAAATTTGACCTGACCCCTAAAAAGTTTGGCCTGACCCCTAAAATTTACCCCGACCCCTCATTCTCTCCACCCCCCCATCCCAACTGATTTTTAACTCTCCCCCAACCCTGAGAAATATTTTGACTTCAAAACAAAAAAAAAACAAAAAAATTTGGCCTGACCCCTAAAAAGTTCGGCTTGACCCCTAAAATTTTCCCCGACCCCTCAATCTCTCCAGCCCCCTAATTTTTCACTCTCCCCCAACCTTGAGAAATAATTTGACTTCAAAACAAAAAAAAACAAAAAAATTTGGTCTGACCCCTAAAAGGTTTGGCCTGACCCCTAAAATTAACCCCGACCCCTCATTCTCTCCAGCCTCCCATCCCAACTAATTTTTAACTCTCCCCCAACCCTGCGAAATATTTTGACTTCAATACAAAAAAAACAAAAAAATTTGGCCTGACCCCTAAAAAGTTCGGCCTGACCCCTAAAAAGTAAGGCCGGACCCCTAAATTTTTCCCCGACCCCTCAATCTCTCCAGCTCCCTAATTTTTCACTCCCTCAACCCTGAGTAATATTTTCAGTTCAAAACAAAAAAAAACAGAACAAAATTTGGCCTGACCCCTAAAAAGTCTGGCCTGACCCCTAAAATTTTCCCCGACCCCTTATTCTCCCCAGCCTCCCTATCCCAACTTATTTTTCACTCTTCTTCAACCCTGAGAAATATTTTGGGTTCAAAACAAAAAATATATAGAGAGTGGTTCTGACTCAACGGGTCACTGTAAACGTTTACTTGTTAAATTCTTTTTTTATACATATATAGAGTGGTTATGACTCAACGGGTCATTGTAAACGTGTACTTGTTAAATTCTTCTTTTTTCTTTTTTTATAGATATATAGAGTGGTTATGACTCAACGGGTCACTGTAAACGTGTTCTTGTTAAATTCCTCTTTTTTCTTTTTTCTATACATATATAGAGTTGTTATGACTCAACGGGTCACTGTAAACGTTTACTTGTTAAATTCTTCTTTTTTTCTTTTTTTATACATATATAGAGTGGTTATGACTCAACGGGTCATTGTAAACGTGTACTTGTTAAATTCTTCTTTTTTCTTTTTTATACATATATAGAGTGGTTATGACTCAACGGGTCACTGTAAACGTGTACTTGTTTAATTCTTCTTTTTTCTGTTTTTATACATATATAGAGTGGTTATGACTCAACAGGTCACTGTAAACGTGTACTTGTTAAATTCTTTTTTTTTCTTTTCTATACATATATAGAGTGGTTATGACTCAACGGGTCACTGTAAACGTTTACTTGTTAAATTCTTCTTTTTTATACATATATAGAGTGGTTATGACTCAACGGGTCATTGTAAACGTGTACTTGTTAAATTCTTCTTTTTTCTTTTTTATACATATATAGAGTGGTTATGACTCAACGGGTCACTGTAAACGTGTACTTGTTTAATTCTTCTTTTTTCTGTTTTTATACATATATAGAGTGGTTATGACTCAACAGGTCACTGTAAACGTGTACTTGTTAAATTCTTTTTTTTTCTTTTCTATACATATATAGAGTGGTTATGACTCAACGGGTCACTGTAAACGTTTACTTGTTAAATTCTTCTTTTTTATACATATATAGAGTGGTTATGACTCAACGGGTCATTGTAAACGTGTACTTGTTAAATTCTTCTTTTTTCTTTTTTTATACATATATAGAGTGGTTATGACTCAACGGGTCACTGTAAACGTGTACTTGTAAAATTCTTCTTTTTTCTTTTTTTCTACATATATAGAGTGGTTATGACTCAACGGGTCACTGTAAACGTGTACTTGTTAAATTCTTCTTTTTTCTTTTTTTATTATACATATATAGAGTGGTTATGACTCAACGGGTCACTGTAAACGTGTTTTTGTTAAATTCCTCTTTTTTCTTTTTTCTATACATATATAGAGTTGTTATGACTCAACGGGTCACTGTAAACGTTTACTTGTTAAATTCTTCTTTTTTTCTTTTTTTATACATATATAGAGTGGTTATGACTCAACGGGTCACTGTAAACGTGTACTTGTTAAATTTTTCTTTTTTCTTTTTTATACATATATAGAGTGGTTATGACTCAACGGGTCACTGTAAACGTTTACTTGTTAAATTCTTCTTTTTTTCTTTTTTTATACATATATAGAGTGGTTATGACTCAACGGGTCATTGTAAACGTGTACTTGTTAAATTCTTCTTTTTTCTTTTTTTATACATATATAGAGTGGTTATGACTCAACTGGTCACTGTAAACGTGTACTTGTTAAATTCTTCTTTTTTCTGTTTTTATACATATATAGAGTGGTTATGACTCAACGGGTCACTATAAACATGTTCTTGTTAAATTCTTCTTTTTTTCTTTTTTCTATACATATATAGAGTGGTTATGACTCAACGGGTCACTGTAAACGTTTACTTGTTAAATTCTTCTTTTTTTATACATATATAGAGTGGTTATGACTCAACGGGTCATTGTAAACGTGTACTTGTTAAATTCTTCTTTTTTCTTTTTTTATACATATATAGAGTGGTTATGACTCAACGGGTCACTGTAAACGTGTTCTTGTTAAATTCCTCTTTTTTCTTTTTTCTATACATATATAGAGTTGTTATGACTCAACGGGTCACTGTAAACGTTTACTTGTTAAATTCTTCTTTTTTTCTTTTTTTATACATATATAGAGTGGTTATGACTCAACGGGTCATTGTAAACGTGTACTTGTTAAATTCTTCTTTTTTTCTTTTTTATACATATATAGAGTGGTTATGACTCAACGGGTCACTGTAAACGTGTACTTGTTTAATTCTTCTTTTTTCTGTTTTTATACATATATAGAGTGGTTATGACTCAACGGGTCACTGTAAACGTGTACTTGTTAAATTCTTCTTTTTTCTGTTTTTATACATATATAGAGTGGTTATGACTCAACAGGTCACTGTAAACGTGTACTTGTTAAATTCTTTTTTTTTCTTTTCTATACATATATAGAGTGGTTATGACTCAACGGGTCACTGTAAACGTTTACTTGTTAAATTCTTCTTTTTTTATACATATATAGAGTGGTTATGACTCAACGGGTCATTGTAAACGTGTACTTGTTAAATTCATCTCTTCTTTTTTTATACATATATAGAGTGGTTATGACTCAACGGGTCACTGTAAACGTGTACTTGTAAAATTCTTCTTTTTTCTTTTTTTATACATATATAGAGTGGTTATGACTCAACGGGTCACTGTAAACGTGTACTTGTTAAATTCTTCTTTTTTCTTTTTTTATTATACATATATAGAGTGGTTATGACTCAACGGGTCACTGTAAACGTCATTTTGTTAAATTCCTCTTTTTTCTTTTTTCTATACATATATAGAGTTGTTATGACTCAACGGGTCACTGTAAACGTTTACTTGTTAAATTCTTCTTTTTTTCTTTTTTTATACATATATAGAGTGGTTATGACTCAACGGGTCACTGTAAACGTGTACTTGTTAAATTTTTCTTTTTTCTTTTTTATACATATATAGAGTGGTTATGACTCAACGGGTCATTGTAAACGTGTACTTGTTAAATTCTTCTTTTTTCTTTTTTTATACATATATAGAGTGGTTATGACTCAACGGGTCACTGTAAACGTGTACTTGTAAAATTCTTCTTTTTTCTTTTTTTCTACATATATAGAGTGGTTATGACTCAACGGGTCACTGTAAACGTGTACTTGTTAAATTCTTCTTTTTTCTTTTTTTATTATACATATATAGAGTGGTTATGACTCAACGGGTCACTGTAAACGTGTTTTTGTTAAATTCCTCTTTTTTCTTTTTTCTATACATATATAGAGTTGTTATGACTCAACGGGTCACTGTAAACGTTTACTTGTTAAATTCTTCTTTTTTTCTTTTTTTATACATATATAGAGTGGTTATGACTCAACGGGTCACTGTAAACGTGTACTTGTTAAATTTTTCTTTTTTCTTTTTTATACATATATAGAGTGGTTATGACTCAACGGGTCACTGTAAACGTTTACTTGTTAAATTCTTCTTTTTTTCTTTTTTTATACATATATAGAGTGGTTATGACTCAACGGGTCATTGTAAACGTGTACTTGTTAAATTCTTCTTTTTTCTTTTTTTATACATATATAGAGTGGTTATGACTCAACTGGTCACTGTAAACGTGTACTTGTTAAATTCTTCTTTTTTCTGTTTTTATACATATATAGAGTGGTTATGACTCAACGGGTCACTATAAACATGTTCTTGTTAAATTCTTCTTTTTTTCTTTTTTCTATACATATATAGAGTGGTTATGACTCAACGGGTCACTGTAAACGTTTACTTGTTAAATTCTTCTTTTTTTATACATATATAGAGTGGTTATGACTCAACGGGTCATTGTAAACGTGTACTTGTTAAATTCTTCTTTTTTCTTTTTTTATACATATATAGAGTGGTTATGACTCAACGGGTCACTGTAAACGTGTTCTTGTTAAATTCCTCTTTTTTCTTTTTTCTATACATATATAGAGTTGTTATGACTCAACGGGTCACTGTAAACGTTTACTTGTTAAATTCTTCTTTTTTTCTTTTTTTATACATATATAGAGTGGTTATGACTCAACGGGTCATTGTAAACGTGTACTTGTTAAATTCTTCTTTTTTCTTTTTTATACATATATAGAGTGGTTATGACTCAACGGGTCACTGCAAACGTGTACTTGTAAAATTCTTCTTTTTTCTTTTTTTATACATATATAGAGTGGTTATGACTCAACGGGTCACTGTAAACGTGTACTTGTTAAATTCTTCTTTTTTCTGTTTTTATTATACATATATAGAGTGGTTATGACTCAACGGGTCACTGTAAACGTCATTTTGTTAAATTCCTCTTTTTTCTTTTTTCTATACATATATAGAGTTGTTATGACTCAACGGGTCACTGTAAACGTTTACTTGTTAAATTCTTCTTTTTTTCTTTTTTTATACATATATAGAGTGGTTATGACTCAACGGGTCACTGTAAACGTGTACTTGTTAAATTTTTCTTTTTTCTTTTTTATACATATATAGAGTGGTTATGACTCAACGGGTCACTGTAAACGTTTACTTGTTAAATTCTTCTTTTTTTCTTTTTTTATACATATATAGAGTGGTTATGACTCAACGGGTCATTGTAAACGTGTACTTGTTAAATTCTTCTTTTTTCTTTTTTTATACATATATAGAGTGGTTATGACTCAACTGGTCACTGTAAACGTGTACTTGTTAAATTCTTCTTTTTTCTGTTTTTATACATATATAGAGTGGTTATGACTCAACGGGTCACTATAAACATGTTCTTGTTAAATTCTTCTTTTTTTCTTTTTTCTATACATATATAGAGTGGTTATGACTCAACGGGTCACTGTAAACGTTTACTTGTTAAATTCTTCTTTTTTTATACATATATAGAGTGGTTATGACTCAACGGGTCATTGTAAACGTGTACTTGTTAAATTCTTCTTTTTTCTTTTTCTATACATATATAGAGTGGTTATGACTCAACGGGTCACTGTAAACGTGTTCTTGTTAAATTCCTCTTTTTTCTTTTTTCTATACATATATAGAGTTGTTATGACTCAACGGGTCACTGTAAACGTTTACTTGTTAAATTCTTCTTTTTTTCTTTTTTTATACATATATAGAGTGGTTATGACTCAACGGGTCATTGTAAACGTGTACTTGTTAAATTCTTCTTTTTTCTTTTTTTATACATATATAGAGTGGTTATGACTCAACGGGTCACTGTAAACGTGTACTTGTTTAATTCTTCTTTTTTCTTTTTTTATACATATATAGAGTGGTTATGACTCAACGGGTCACTGTAAACGTGTACTTGTTAAATTCTTCTTTTTTCTGTTTTTATACATATATAGAGTGGTTATGACTCAACAGGTCACTGTAAACGTGTACTTGTTAAATTCTTTTTTTTTCTTTTCTATACATATATAGAGTGGTTATGACTCAACGGGTCACTGTAAACGTTTAATTGTTAAATTCTTCTTTTTTTATACATATATAGAGTGGTTATGACTCAGCGGGTCATTGTAAACGTGTACTTGTTAAATTCATCTCTTCTTTTTTTATACATATATAGAGTGGTTATGACTCAACGGGTCACTGTAAACGTGTACTTGTAAAATTCTTCTTTTTTCTTTTTTTATACATATATAGAGTGGTTATGACTCAACGGGTCACTGTAAACGTGTACTTGTTAAATTCTTCTTTTTTCTTTTTTTATTATACATATATAGAGTGGTTATGACTCAACGGGTCACTGTAAACGTCATTTTGTTAAATTCCTCTTTTTTCTTTTTTCTATACATATATAGAGTTGTTATGACTCAACGGGTCACTGTAAACGTTTACTTGTTAAATTCTTCTTTTTTTCTTTTTTTATACATATATAGAGTGGTTATGACTCAACGGGTCACTGTAAACGTGTACTTGTTAAATTTTTCTTTTTTCTTTTTTATACATATATAGAGTGGTTATGACTCAACGGGTCACTGTAAACGTTTACTTGTTAAATTCTTCTTTTTTTCTTTTTTTATACATATATAGAGTGGTTATGACTCAACGGGTCATTGTAAACGTGTACTTGTTAAATTCTTCTTTTTTCTTTTTTTATACATATATAGAGTGGTTATGACTCAACTGGTCACTGTAAACGTGTACTTGTTAAATTCTTCTTTTTTCTGTTTTTATACATATATAGAGTGGTTATGACTCAACGGGTCACTATAAACATGTTCTTGTTAAATTCTTCTTTTTTTCTTTTTTCTATACATATATAGAGTGGTTATGACTCAACGGGTCACTGTAAACGTTTACTTGTTAAATTCTTCTTTTTTTATACATATATAGAGTGGTTATGACTCAACGGGTCATTGTAAACGTGTACTTGTTAAATTCTTCTTTTTCCTTTTTTTATACATATATAGAGTGGTTATGACTCAACGGGTCACTGTAAACGTGTACTTGTTAAATTCTTCTTTTTTCTGTTTTTATACATATATAGAGTGGTTATGACTCAACAGGTCACTGTAAACGTGTACTTGTTAAATTCTTTTTTTTTCTTTTTTTATACATATATAGAGTGGTTATGACTCAACGGGTCACTATAAACATGTTCTTGTTAAATTCTTTTTTTCTTTTTTCTATACATATATAGAGTGGTTATGACTCAACGGGTCACTGTAAACGTTTACTTGTTAAATTCTTCTTTTTTTATACATATATAGAGTGGTTATGACTCAACGGGTCATTGTAAACGTGTACTTGTTAAATTCTTCTTTTTTCTTTTTTTATACATATATAGAGTGGTTATGACTCAACGGGTCACTGTAAACGTGTACTTGTAAAATTCTTCTTTTTTGTTTTTTCTACATATATAGAGTGGTTATGACTCAACGGGTCACTGTAAACGTGTACTTGTTAAATTCTTCTTTTTTCTTTTTTTATTATACATATATAGAGTGGTTATGACTCAACGGGTCACTGTAAACGTGTTTTTGTTAAATTCCTCTTTTTTCTTTTTTCTATACATATATAGAGTTGTTATGACTCAACGGGTCACTGTAAACGTTTACTTGTTAAATTCTTCTTTTTTTCTTTTTTTATACATATATAGAGTGGTTATGACTCAACGGGTCACTGTAAACGTGTACTTGTTAAATTTTTCTTTTTTCTTTTTTATACATATATAGAGTGGTTATGACTCAACGGGTCACTGTAAACGTTTACTTGTTAAATTCTTCTTTTTTTCTTTTTTTATACATATATAGAGTGGTTATGACTCAACGGGTCATTGTAAACGTGTACTTGTTAAATTCTTCTTTTTTCTTTTTTTATACATATATAGAGTGGTTATGACTCAACTGGTCACTGTAAACGTGTACTTGTTAAATTCTTCTTTTTTCTGTTTTTATACATATATAGAGTGGTTATGACTCAACGGGTCACTATAAACATGTTCTTGTTAAATTCTTCTTTTTTTCTTTTTTCTATACATATATAGAGTGGTTATGACTCAACGGGTCACTGTAAACGTTTACTTGTTAAATTCTTCTTTTTTTATACATATATAGAGTGGTTATGACTCAACGGGTCATTGTAAACGTGTACTTGTTAAATTCTTCTTTTTTCTTTTTTTATACATATATAGAGTGGTTATGACTCAACGGGTCACTGTAAACGTGTTCTTGTTAAATTCCTCTTTTTTCTTTTTTCTATACATATATAGAGTTGTTATGACTCAACGGGTCACTGTAAACGTTTACTTGTTAAATTCTTCTTTTTTTCTTTTTTTATACATATATAGAGTGGTTATGACTCAACGGGTCATTGTAAACGTGTACTTGTTAAATTCTTCTTTTTTCTTTTTTATACATATATAGAGTGGTTATGACTCAACGGGTCACTGTAAACGTGTACTTGTTTAATTCTTCTTTTTTCTTTTTTTATACATATATAGAGTGGTTATGACTCAACGGGTCACTGTAAACGTGTACTTGTTAAATTCTTTATTTTTCTGTTTTTATACATATATAGAGTGGTTATGACTCAACAGGTCACTGTAAACGTGTACTTGTTAAATTCTTTTTTTTTCTTTTCTATACATATATAGAGTGGTTATGACTCAACGGGTCACTGTCAACGTTTACTTGTTAAATTCTTCTTTTTTTATACATATATAGAGTGGTTATGACTCAACGGGTCATTGTAAACGTGTACTTGTTAAATTCATCTCTTCTTTTTTTATACATATATAGAGTGGTTATGACTCAACGGGTCACTGTAAACGTGTACTTGTAAAATTCTTCTTTTTTCTTTTTTTATACATATATAGAGTGGTTATGACTCAACGGGTCACTGTAAACGTGTACTTGTTAAATTCTTCTTTTTTCTTTTTTTATTATACATATATAGAGTGGTTATGACTCAACGGGTCACTGTAAACGTCATTTTGTTAAATTCCTCTTTTTTCTTTTTTCTATACATATATAGAGTTGTTATGACTCAACGGGTCACTGTAAACGTGTACTTGTTAAATTTTTCTTTTTTCTTTTTTATACATATATAGAGTGGTTATGACTCAACGGGTCACTGTAAACGTTTACTTGTTAAATTCTTCTTTTTTTCTTTTTTTATACATATATAGAGTGGTTATGACTCAACGGGTCATTGTAAACGTGTACTTGTTAAATTCTTCTTTTTTCTTTTTTTATACATATATAGAGTGGTTATGACTCAACTGGTCACTGTAAACGTGTACTTGTTAAATTCTTCTTTTTTCTGTTTTTATACATATATAGAGTGGTTATGACTCAACGGGTCACTATAAACATGTTCTTGTTAAATTCTTCTTTTTTTCTTTTTTCTATACATATATAGAGTGGTTATGACTCAACGGGTCACTGTAAACGTTTACTTGTTAAATTCTTCTTTTTTTATACATATATAGAGTGGTTATGACTCAACGGGTCATTGTAAACGTGTACTTGTTAAATTCTTCTTTTTCCTTTTTTTATACATATATAGAGTGGTTATGACTCAACGGGTCACTGTAAACGTGTACTTGTTAAATTCTTCTTTTTTCTGTTTTTATACATATATAGAGTGGTTATGACTCAACAGGTCACTGTAAACGTGTACTTGTTAAATTCTTTTTTTTTCTTTTTTTATACATATATAGAGTGGTTATGACTCAACGGGTCACTATAAACATGTTCTTGTTAAATTCTTTTTTTCTTTTTTCTATACATATATAGAGTGGTTATGACTCAACGGGTCACTGTAAACGTTTACTTGTTAAATTCTTCTTTTTTTATACATATATAGAGTGGTTATGACTCAACGGGTCATTTTAAACGTGTACTTGTTAAATTCTTCTTTTTTCTTTTTTTATACATATATAGAGTGGTTATGACTCAACGGGTCACTGTAAACGTGTTCTTGTTAAATTCCTCTTTTTTCTTTTTTCTATACATATATAGAGTTGTTATGACTCAACGGGTCACTGTAAACGTTTACTTGTTAAATTCTTCTTTTTTTCTTTTTTTATACATATATAGAGTGGTTATGACTCAACGGGTCATTGTAAACGTGTACTTGTTAAATTCTTCTTTTTTCTTTTTTATACATATATAGAGTGGTTATGACTCAACGGGTCACTGTAAACGTGTACTTGTTTAATTCTTCTTTTTTCTGTTTTTATACATATATAGAGTGGTTATGACTCAACGGGTCACTGTAAACGTGTACTTGTTAAATTCTTTTTTTTTCTTTTTTTCTACATATATAGAGTGGTTATGACTCAACGGGTCACTATAAACATGTTCTTGTTAAATTCCTCTGTTTTCTTTTTTCTATTCATATATAGAGTTGTTATGACTCAACGGGTCACTGTAAACGTTTACTTGTTAAATTCTTCTTTTTTTCTTTTTTTATACATATATAGAGTGGTTATGACTCAACGGGTCACTGTAAACGTGTACTTGTTAAATTTTTCTTTTTTCTTTTTTATACATATATAGAGTGGTTATGACTCAACGGGTCACTGTAAACGTTTACTTGTTAAATTCTTCTTTTTTTCTTTTTTTATACATATATAGAGTGGTTATGACTCAACGGGTCATTGTAAACGTGTACTTGTTAAATTCTTCTTTTTTCTTTTTTTATACATATATAGAGTGGTTATGACTCAACTGGTCACTGTAAACGTGTACTTGTTAAATTCTTCTTTTTTCTGTTTTTATACATATATAGAGTGGTTATGACTCAACGGGTCACTATAAACATGTTCTTGTTAAATTCTTCTTTTTTTCTTTTTTCTATACATATATAGAGTGGTTATGACTCAACGGGTCACTGTAAACGTTTACTTGTTAAATTCTTCTTTTTTTATACATATATAGAGTGGTTATGACTCAACGGGTCATTGTAAACGTGTACTTGTTAAATACTTCTTTTTCCTTTTTTTATACATATATAGAGTGGTTATGACTCAACGGGTCACTGTAAACGTGTACTTGTTAAATTCTTCTTTTTTCTGTTTTTATACATATATAGAGTGGTTATGACTCAACAGGTCACTGTAAACGTGTACTTGTTAAATTCTTTTTTTTTCTTTTTTTATACATATATAGAGTGGTTATGACTCAACGGGTCACTATAAACATGTTCTTGTTAAATTCTTTTTTTCTTTTTTCTATACATATATAGAGTGGTTATGACTCAACGGGTCACTGTAAACGTTTACTTGTTAAATTCTTCTTTTTTTATACATATATAGAGTGGTTATGACTCAACGGGTCACTGTAAACGTGTTCTTGTTAAATTCCTCTTTTTTCTTTTTTCTATACATATATAGAGTTGTTATGACTCAACGGGTCACTGTAAACGTTTACTTGTAAAATTCTTCTTTTTTTCTTTTTTTATACATATATAAGGTGGTTATGACTCAACGGGTCATTGTAAACGTGTACTTGTTAAATCTTTCTTTTTTCTTTTTTATACATATATAGAGTGGTTATGACTCAACGGGTCACTGTAAACGTGTACGTGTTTAATTCTTCTTTTTTCTTTTTTTATACATATATAGAGTGGTTATGACTCAACGGGTCACTGTAAACGTGTACTTGTTAAATTCTTCTTTTTTCTTTTTTTATACATATATAGAGTGGTTATGACTCAACGGGTCACTATAAACATGGTCTTGTTAAATTCTTCTTTTTTTCTTTTTTCTATACATATATAGAGTGGTTATGACTCAACGGGTCACTGTAAACGTTTACTTGTTAAATTCTTCTTTTTTTATACATATATAGAGTGGTTATGACTCAACGGGTCATTGTAAACGTGTACTTGTTAAATTCTTCTTTTCTCCTTTTTTTATACATATATAGAGTGGTTATGACTCAACGGGTCACTGCAAACGTGTACTTGTTAAATTCTTCTTTTTTCTGTTTTTATACTTATATAGAGTGGTTATGACTCAACAGGTCACTGTAAACGTGTACTTGTTAAATTCTTTTTTTTTCTTTTTTTATACATAAATAGAGTGGTTATGACTCAACGGGTCACTATAAACATGTTCTTGTTAAATTCTTCTTTTTTTCTGTTTTCTATACATATATAGAGTGGTTATGACTCAACGGGTCACTGTAAACGTTTACTTGTTAAATTCTTCTTTTTTATACATATATAGAGTGGTTATGACTCAACGAGTCATTGTAAACGTGTACTTGTTAAATTCTTCTTTTTTCTTTTTTTATACATATATAGAGTGGTTATGACTCAACGGGTCACTGTAAACGTGTACTTGTTAAATTCTTCTTTGTTCTTTTTTTATACATATATAGAGTGGTTATGACTCAACGGGTCACTCTAAACGTGTTCTTGTTAAATTCCTCTTTTTTCTTTTTTCTATACATATATAGAGTTGTTATGACTCAACGGGTCACTGTAAACGTTTACTTGTTAAATTCTTCTTTTTTTCTTTTTTTATACATATATAGAGTTGTTATGACTCAACGGGTCATTGTAAACGTGTACTTGTTAAATTCTTCTTTTTTCTTTTTTTATACATATATAGAGTGGTTATGACTCAACGGGTCACTGTAAACGTGTACTTGTTAAATTCTTCTTTTTTCTTTTTTTCTACATATATAGAGTGGGTATGACTCAACGGGTCACTATAAACATGTTCTTGTTAAATTCCTCTGTTTTCTTTTTTCTATTCATATATAGAGTTTATAAGCACTACTGAAATCCCTTAGGTATCCTCTCTCCTTCTGATCTGCGAAATAGTCCAAAGGTGAACGAAGATGGCGTTAAAATATTTTCCAATCCTATCACTACAGTAGCTCTATCTAGGATATTGAGCACTTTTCTCCCGGACAACGCCGAGTATTTCAAAATCAAAGAGGCCTCCTTGGGAATACTGAAATAAGTCTTATCCATTCCCCCATCCTTTTCAGCGTAGATGCTGTTAAAATATTATCAAAACCTATCACTACAGTAGCTCTATCTATGACATTGAGCACTTTTTTCCCGGACAACGCCGAGAACTTTGAAAATCAAAGAGGCTTCCTGGGGACTACTGAAATCAGTTAGGTATCCTCCTTCCTTTTTATCTGCAAAATTGTCCAAAGGGGAACGAAGATGGCGTCAAAATATTTTCTAAACCTATCACTACAGTAGCTCTATCTAGGATATTGAGCACTTTTCTCCCGGACATCGCCGAGTACTTTGAAAATCGAGGAGGCTTCATGAACACCCATGAAATTCTCTTAGGTATCCTCTCTCCTTCTGATCTGCGAAATAGTCCAAAGGGGAACGAAGATGGCGTTAAAATATTTTCCAAAACCTATCACTACAGTAGCTCTATCTAGGAGATTGAGCACTTTTCTCCCGGACAACCCCGAGTACTTTGATAATCAAGGAGGTTTCCTGGGGACTACTGAAATCAGGTATCCTCCTTCCTTTTCATCTGCAAAATTGTCCAAAAAGGAACGAAGATGGCGTTAAAATATTTTCTAAACCTATCACTACAGTAGCTCTATCTAGGATATTGAGCACTTTTCTCCCGGACAACGCCGAGTACTTTGAAAATCGAAGAGGCTTCATGAGCACTCCTGAAATCCCTTAGGTATCCTCTCCTTCTGATCTGCGAAATAGTCCAAAGGGGAACGAAGATGGCGTTAAAATATTATCCAAACCTATCACTACAGTAGCTCTATCTAGGACATTTGGCACTTTTCTCCCGGACAACGCCGAGTACTTTGAAAATCGAGGAGGCTTCATGAACCCACATGAAATTCCTTAGGTATCCTCTCTCCTTCTGATCTGCGAAATAGTCCAAAGGGGAACGAAGATGGCGTTAAAATATTTTCCAAACCTATCATACAGTAGCTCTATCTAAGATATTGAGCACTTTTCTCCCGGACAACGCCGAGTACTTTGAAAATCGAAGAGACTTTATGAGCACTCCTGAAATCCCTTAGGTATCCTCTCTCCTTCTGATCTGCAAAATAGTCCAAAGGGGAACGAAGATGGCGTTAAAATATTTTCCAAACCTATCACTACAGTAGCTCTATCTAGGATATTGAGCACTTTTCTCCCGGACAACGCCAGGTACTTTGATAATCAAGGAGGCCTCCGGCGGACTACTGAAATCACTGAGGTATCCTCTCTCCTTCTTATCTGCGAAATAGTCCAAAGGGGAACGAAGATGGCGTTAAAATATTTTCCAAACCTATCACTACAGTAGCTCTATCTACGATATTGAGCACTTTTCTCCCGGACAACGCCGAGTATTTCAAAATCAAAGAGGCCTCCTGGGGACTACTGAAATAACTCTTATCCATTCCTCCATCCTTTTCAGCGTAGATGCTGTTAAAATATTATCCAAACCTATCATTACAGTAGCTCTATCTAGGACATTGAGCACTTTTTTCCCGGACAACGCCGAGTACTTTGAAAATCAAAGAGGCCTCCTGGGGACTACGGAAATCCGTTAGGTATCCTCCCTACTTTTCAGCTGCAAAATTGTCCAAAGGGGAACGAAGATGGCATTAAAATATTTTCTAAACCTATCACTACAGTAGCTCTATCTAGGATATTGAGCACTTTTCTCCCGGACAACGCCGAGTACTTTGAAAATCGAGGAGGCTTTATAAGCACTACTGAAATCCCTTAGGTATCCTCTCTCCTTCTGATCTGCGAAATAGTCCAAAGGTGAACGAAGATGGCGTTAAAATATTTTCCAATCCTATCACTACAGTAGCTCTATCTAGGATATTGAGCACTTTTCTCCCGGACAACGCCGAGTATTTCAAAATCAAAGAGGCCTCCTGGGGACTACTGAAATAACTCTTATCCATTCCCGCATCCTTTTCAGCGTAGATGCTGTTAAAATATTATCAAAACCTATCACTACAGTAGCTCTATCTATGACATTGAGCACTTTTTTCCCGGACAACGCCGAGAACTTTGAAAATCAAAGAGGCTTCCTGGGGACTACTGAAATCAGTTAGGTATCCTCCTTCCTTTTTATCTGCAAAATTGTCCAAAGGGGAACGAAGATGGCGTCAAAATATTTTCTAAACCTATCACTACAGTAGCTCTATCTAGGATATTGAGCACTTTTCTCCCGGACAACGCCGAGTGCTTTGAAAATCGAGGAGGCTTCATGAGCACTCCTGAAATCACTTAGGTATCCTCTCTCTTTCTGATCTGCGAAATAGTCCAAAGGGGAACGAAGATGGCGTTAAATATTTTCCAAACCTATCACTACAGTAGCTCTATCTAGGATATTGAGCACTTTTCTCCCGGACAACGCCGAGTATTTAAAAATCAAAGAGGCCTCCTGAGCACTACTGAAATAACACTTATCGATTACCCCATCCTTTTCAGCGTAGATGCTGTTAAAATATTATCCAAACCTATCACTACAGTAGCTCTATCTAGGACATTGAGCACTTTTCTCCCGGACAACGCCGAGTACTTTGATAATCAAGGAGGCCTCCTGGGGACTACTGAAATCACTTAGGAATCCTCTCTCCTTCTGATCTGCGAAATAGTCCAAAGGGGAACAAAGATGGCGTTAAAATATTTTCCAAACCTATCACTACAGTAGCTCTATCTAGGATATTGAGCACTTTTCTCCCGGACAACGCCGAGTACTTTGAAAATCGAGGAGGCTTCATGAACACCCATGAAATTCTCTTAGGTATCCTCTCTCCTTCTGATCTGCGAAATAGTCCAAAGGGGAACGAAGATGGCGTTAAAATATTTTACAAACCTATCACTACAGTAGCTCTATCTAGGATATTGAGCACTTTTCTCCCGGACAACGCCGAGTACTTTGAAAATCGAGGAGGCTTCATGAACCCACATGAAATACCTTAGGTATCCTCTCTCCTTCTGATCTGCGAAATAGTCCAAAGGGGAACGAAGATGGCGTTAAAATATTTTCCAAACCTATCACTACAGTAGCTCTATCTAGGACATTGAGCACTTTTCTCCCGGACAACGCCGAGTACTTTGATAATCAAGGAGGCCTTCTTGAGACTACTTAAATCACTGAGGTATCCTCTCTCCTTCTGATCTGCGAAATAGTCCAAAGGGGAACGAAGATGGCGTTAAAATATTTTCCAAACCTATCACTACAGTAGCTCTATCTAGGATATTGAGCACTTTTCTCCCGGACAACGCCGAGTACTTAGAAAATCAAGGAGGCTTCATGAACCCACATGAAATACCTGAGGTATCCTCTCTCCTTCTGATCTGCGAAATAGTCCAAAGCACTCCTGAAATCACTTAGGTATCCTAATAGTGCATCATGACAACGGAACCGATACGACCCTACCTCAACACTTCTCAAAAAAGGAGGAGATAATGCATGGGATGAGTGCATCATGACAACGGAACCGATACGACCCTACCTCAACACTTCTCAAAAAAGGAGGAGATAATTCATGGGATGAGTGCATCATGACAACGGAACCGATACGACCCTACCTCAACACTTCTCAAAAAAGGAGGAGATAATGCATGGGAATAGTGCATCATGACAACGGACCCGATACGACCCTACCTCAACACTTCTCAAAAAAGGAGGAGATAATGCATGGGAATAGTGCATCATGACAACGGACCCGATACGACCCTACCTCAACACTTCTCAAAAAAGGAGGAGATAATGCATGGGAATAGTGCATCATGACAACGGAACCGATACGACCCTACCTCAACACTTCTAAAAAAAGGAGGAGATAATGCATGGGATGAGGGCATCATGAAAACGGAACCGATACGACCCTACCTCAACATTTCTCAAAAAAGGAGGAGGTAATGCATGGGATCAGTGCATCATGACAATGGAACCGATACTACCCTACCTCAACACTTCTCAAGAAAGGAGGAGGTAATGCTCACACCGGCGAATACCGTAACCCCCCCCCCCAATTTGGCCTGAAAGGAGGAGGTAATTCCTATCATGATAACAGAACGGCCACAGGGAGGGAGGGGGGGGGGGGAGGAATATTAGCGTCTATTAATAATTAAGAAAGAAAGTGTGAGAGGGAAAAATGACAGAAAGGAAAACTGCCACTCTCTGACGTCATGATGACCTGATATAACCGGACACAATTTAGGGCAAGACCGGGTACATCCGGCAAGGGATTATGGGACAGGTGCGGATGTGATTGAGCAACCCTTGTTTCACTACACACTCTTAACGTAGGATTCCTATGTTGTTATTGATGCATCCGGACAGAAGTTATTGGATGATCTGATAGAACCGGACACAATTTAGGGCAAGACCGGGTACATCCGGCAAGGGATTATGGGATGTTTACAATGACTCTGCATTTTTATCGGATTAGTACATAAATACATTAGATTATTTCGAATTTAGTACATAATAACGTTGAAAAATTCTGTAAAATACGAAAAAACTGCTACCTTTTGTCGGAAAGTGGTCCGGTTGACTGTCAGCGAGTGAATCGTTATTTGCGATTTTGAGATATTATGATCCCAGGATATGTACGGTGCTGAAGATATACACTTTTTGACATGTCGTCGCTTAGTTTTTGAGGAGAAGCTTCACATACAGACATACATACATACAGACAACTGCCCTTTATATAAGAGATGGCTAATTCGAACGAGTAAAACAGTTTTTCATTAAAAATTGCTCTATCTCAGAAATAAGCTATAGTTTAGAATGTATCAAATGTGATAAAGGTATATAGGGAAACAAACGTTGATTAAGCCACATTTAGTATAATAATAATAATAATAATAATAATAATAATAATAATAATAATAATAATAATAATAATAATAATAATAATAACAATAATAATAATAACAATAACAATAACAATAACAATAATAATAATAATAACAACAACAACAACAACAACAACAACAACGATAACGATAACGATAATGATAATGATAATGATAATGATAATGATAATGATAATGATAATGATAATAATAATAATAAGAATAATAATAATAATAATAATAATAATAATAATAATAATAATAATAATAATAATAATAGTATTCTCGGAAAAAATACCTATTACCTATAAATATATAAGCACCATCTTCTTAACCTTATACCCACCTCTGGTATGTTGGATCCAGATGAATCCGAAAGTACTAGAGATATAAGTGAATATGGCAGATACATCTGCCGGTTCACGTTTGAAAAAGTAAATACGTAAGGTAATTAGAATTGATCAAGACAATAATATGAAGACATACATTTGTGTCGTATTTAATGAAATATGTTTAAAATACATTATTCAATATAGTCCCAATCTAACATCAATACATTTTGTAAAAGGGGTGCTCAGGCATTGCAACAGTATTACGATAGCAGATCACATCATAACCATAAACTCCTACACAGCACATATTGCTTCATAATTGCTTTCAGAATTGCCACCCCACATATAAGTTTTGAGTTTAGAAAACAGGAACAACTGAGATGGGTAAAATAGCTCGTGAGTATTATTTACTCCTCTCCAGGAGTTAGGCACAAGGCCAGTTTTATCCTACTCCCACAAGTAAGATGTGACCCAAGGTCGGGTCGGAAAGTGGGGGTTGAAAAGCCAGCGTCCGAGAGGTGAGCACTCTGACCATCAAAAATTGCCTGGGCAGCCCCGTCGGCATTCCCCGGTAAGGGCGCCTGAAGCAGTAAGCAATTAACTTACTCCTCCCCAAAGAGGGGAGGCAAAGCCTGGGAGGATGGACCTCCTAGAACTGCACAGGACAATCCCATAGACCGAAAGAGGATATGAGCGCACTTCAGTTACAATCGGCTGCTTCAGCTACTGACTGGCCGTGTTATCATGGTGCTTCGACTTCAGTAACCGTTAGACAATAAGATATATGTTATCCAAAAGCATACAATGAATGGCATCAACTTGTGTATCGTTGGTTGAGGCTTTTGGACGACCTCACCGAGGGGAATCTTCTATGCGGTACTTTTCTCTTTTTGAATCCTGCAGACCATTTCTTCAGTTTAATATGAGAGAGGTGGCCTTTCCGGCCCTCGGCTCTAGTGTTCAACTAATTGAGTTTTGCCTTGGCATCATTATGATACATAGGATTTGCTTTGATACATCGGACTCTTCTCTTTTGCCGAATTGGGTATAGTTCGGCTCGGTCCGAGAAAGTGCATCTTCCCATGCATTACCTCCTACTTCTGGTTAGGCTTGGTTTATTGTCGGTCGCCTGGGGTTCTCTTATTTGAGAATAGCCGACAAATCTCTTCTCGGCTACCTTTTACCCAACCAGAATTCCATTTCGGAAGAACTGGATTTCCCTTCTTAGTGACACATTCTGCTGCAGTTTGAATAAATTCCATAGCGTCCTCAGCAAGTCGGTCCCATTCATGAGGGATTCATGTGAGTTCCATATGTTTTCTTTGCAGAAGATAGGTCTCACACTCCTCATACGAATATGAATTTGAACATTTTGAACAACCCTTGTGGATATGTACATATATATATATATATATATATATATATATATATATATATATATATATATATATATATATATATATATAAAGGCGTCGAATGGGAGTCAAAGTGACTTGAGTCCGTGGTTAGAATCGTGCGACCAGCAGAACAGTTATATTTAGCCACATTGATGATTCTTGATTAAAAATAATGATATGTACATGGATATTAAAATAGTAATTATTAAATGTATTATTTAAAGTTCTCTTACTGAATGAGCACCGTTAAGAGACATATTAAAACGTTTCTAATTTGACAAAATGGCGTGTTCTCTCCCTTGGAATGTCGAACATTCTCGGCGGCTTACGGTATATTCGCTTACAAAATAATAGACATTATTTCTATTACTTTCGTGCAACTTTTACGCTGGTTGCGACGATAAAAGTGTAGGATGGGAGTCAGAGGTGAGTTGATTTCGGGGGTTCAAATCGTACGATCAGCGGAACAGATATATCTGGTCACATTAAGGATTCTTGGTAAAGATAAAACATTTATGAATGTGGATATTAAAATATTCATTATTAAACTCTCTCACTATCTCTCTTTCTCTCTCTCTATCTCTCTCTCTCTCTCTCTCTATATATATATATATATGTTTAGATTTTTCACTTATAAGATAGATTATTCAGTGAAAGACCGGGATTAGGCCTATAAAAATAAGCTCGATGATACTCGATTACAGGGTGCAGAGCATTTATATGTGATTTTTTGAAGGCTTGCAAAAGCATTCCGTTCAGGAGACCAATCATCACTACAAAATACTTTTGCTTTCAAAGATTATTTATTTATCATATATATTCAAATTAAAGAGTTTTTTCCTACACGTGTTTCATTACCAAGTAGGTCCTTGCTTGGCAGATCATTAGGGAAATTAAGTACCTGGAATAAAAGTTGTTGAAACTCTTTAATTTGAATATATATGATAAATAAATAATCTTTGAAAGAAAAAGTATTTTGTGGTGGTGATTGGTCTCCTGAACGGAATGCTTTCGTCAGCCTTAAAAAAATCACACACACACACACACACACACACATACACACACACACACACACATACACACACACACACACATCTCCTTTCAATTGCAAATAAATTGATCGATACTATTATATTAAGTAATGGTAAATAGCGCTTATAAATGTATTTGCTTCAAGATGTTTATTTTATCAGCTTACAACAATTTAAGAATAATGAATATCCTAAATAAATAAATAAACAGATTTACACATGTTTTCAGAGGCAGTATATAGTAAACAATGGTTATTCAGCCAGTTTACCCTAGAAGACAGGCATACCCCATTCGTTGGAGTTTTAAAATGACGATACAACAAAGAATCCTAAAATGATATGCTGCCTCGTATGTATACGTATGTCGGTAGTTCCGCTTCCGCTTTCGTCATAGTTTATATCACCGTGAAGTTTGTGTTTAGTAACTTTTTCATTTTTATCACGTTTCTGTATCCTATGTATCGCCTTTTGTCTATTTATATTTTCTCTGCTCGGCCTCATGTATTCTTGCCAGGTGCATATCCCAGTCTTCCAAGTCCGTTCCCGGACCTAAGAATTGGTATCGCGGTACGGTAAATTCGGTGAATATGTCTGCGCATTTCCGTTTTATCCTGCATCTTTGAAACGACGGCATCTGTCCACTTCCTGTCACATAATTAAAATCAAGAGTTACTCCTCTTTTTATAGCTTTGTATAATCAAAGGCAGGTCTATTAGGTTGAGTAGGCACTTTCTTATCCAAGTCTTGCACGATGGTGTCTAATTAAAAACAGTAATATAATATACCCACCACCGTGTCAGAAAACGAAAGTTCAAGCATTAGAATTAAGATTATGTTCAGCAATCGTATACAAAAATATAGTTACGATCCTGGTAAATGTTCAAAAGTTTCAAATAAAAAAAAGCTTATAGTAGTAATCAGAAGTGAAAAGAAGGGAAAAACTGATAAATATTGCAATGCCGTTCGGTAAATTGAAATAATTTGAATTTAACGACCGTCATAAAAGATGTATCCGCTTTCTTCATCCTTTCAATCTCTTCGGTAAACTAAGCATAATTACTTTGGATGTTTAACTCATAGATTTAAAACAGAATACATATATGCTAGTTTATACTAAATTGTGTCCGCGTCGCTTTCTAGCTTCAAGACAAATTACCTAGATGTAAGAGTACAGCAGTGTAAATGTCACTTGTACATATGCATCGGTTCCGAGCACGCACTTTGGGTCAGCTGATTACTCCTTTATATTGAGCAAAATTCGATAATAAACAGTATCTTTCGTTCCATCTCGTTTGAATCGTTGGTCTAGTGGTCTCCATCAATTCGCTGTTTTTATACCTCATTGGTTTACAGCTTCCTATTCCAGTAGCTTCTTTCCAAAAACCGCAGGCTTGTGGAACTCGCTTCCTGCTAACTGTTTTCCTCCTACCTATAATCTTGGTCCGTTCAAGACTAAGGTCAATAGAAATCTCCTATCTTTGCGATAATCATATTTATTCTTGTTAACTCCTTACATTAAGTGGCTTAATGCCTTGTCTGGAGCGATTTCATTTTTTTTAAGTGAGTATAATAATGGATGTATTAATATAGAGAAACTTATTTAGTTCTGCTAAACATACCCTAGATATGAAATGACTTGTGAAACAATTAAGTACTTGATTCATTCTATACTCGTTCTAAGGGTAATGTGTAAACATTCACTGAGTTGTCGTCGTATTCTAAATCATTTGTTTCAACTGCAAAGTTTAAAAAGCTTACGTAGATATATCCGAAACAAGGAAAGGTCATCTGATATTCTGCTGGTTTTGCAGGCCAAGAGAAGACTTGAAGCGTTCATTCCAATAACGGCTACGTATAGTATATAGATTTACTACACCATAAAATAATGTTTCATTACTTTTTAGTAGTTTAGTGTCTGACCACTTGTCTTCATTAAAACATTCAACAATATCTCTGCATTATTTGTATACAGTTTGCACCATATAAGATTTTTTTTAAATTTATTTTACTATTTTATAGTCTAAACCTGAGCATTTATCAATGGTTCACCGATGTATCTGTATATTGTTCACTCGCAAGAATGTTCTTGATTCTTTTAGAAATATTAAACAGTCCCACAGATTATCCGGACGGTGGCGCATCACAAAGACAGCTGTAATTTCGTTGTGTAGATGACACGTAGCAGTATTTCGTTATTTCTTCTCTTCTTCTTCCTTATCGTGTTGTCATGATGCGTGATGAGTAATGGCAGCGACGGTAAATGACAGCACAAAATCATTTAGGGTTTAACAATTTTTTAGGAGTTTGTTTTAAATTGTTTACGATATACTTATATACATACATAATATCCAAAATGATCGTCCATGGAGAAATAGAAACCACTTCCCCAAATCCTAAACGGTGTCTCCCTCGGTCCTGGAAAAAATGAGGAAAATTTACTTAGCTTATACGCTACGTGTCTCTGGCAACTTTATGTCTGCCGCAATATTCATCCACGTACTTTTAATCCTAAACTGTTCGCTTCTAGAGAAATTTTCCACTATTCTAACCATATCCGGAAAATACCGTTTTTACATTATTTTCGTACAACCGCATACAATCTTGTTACAGTCCGAGCTCTAGGATTATTTTTTGTTCAATCGTGTCGGTATTATTTTCACACAGATTACACCATATCAGAATATTACTTGATGAGAATTGTTTTAATGTCCAAAATTTTGTATCAATTATTATTTTACTTGTGACATTTGGTAAAGTGTTTAACTTTGTCTCTGTATTGTTTTTGCATATTTTTCATCATATTAGAATTGATTTTTCTTTGATTCTTTTATTCATTAAAGTGTTCAATTATGCATCCGTTATGAGAACCTGTCCTAGAACAGGTGTGTGGGCCAATATGTTATCTTAAAAAAAACATGTAATAAATAAATAAATAAAACATAGGCGAAAGAGTGGGATACAAATAAAACTAATGAATATATAAACGAGCAGCAAATCGAGATATTGAATATGAATAAAAAGATTGTTGACGAGGAGATCTGGCCGAGAGAAAGATGAACAAATATTATTCAAAATATCCAACGAGCGCGAAATCATAGCAAATTCATGTTTTAGTTAAACGAGCACAAAGCCGACGATGAGTAACACTTTTACACGTCTGTGATTCGGAGACGGCCTGAATCAGTCACCGAAAGGGAAATTTACATATAGGGGTGATTGGCATAAAATGAAATATGCCTTCGAAATGCTTTTATTATTCGATTTCATCAGCGCCCGTCTGTCTGCTCTTTTTCTATCGTATGTCGGTCGGTCTGTCTTTTTATCTATCTATTTATCTATCTATATTGTTGTTCGCATATATCTATCTTATTTACATATGTGTATATATCCTGTTTACATACATTTGCCTATTATCTAAGCTGTAAAACATACTAATCTATGTGTAACTATATATTTATCTATCTACCTATCTATGTATTTATCACTCTCTGTGTATACACTCCTGATTAAAAATTTAAAACCACTTGAAAATATTTTAAAAGAAACCTTTTTTAAAGATAGATTTTAAACTCCTCCTACTTAAGGTTACCGATATTAAAATCTAAAAAAATATGGAAACAAAAAGATACATTCCAAACATTTTATTCAGAAATTTACATTTTTATAAAATGAGGCATTTTAGACTTGATCAAAATTATAAGAACAGACCCAAACATTCTACGAAATTGAATTAAAAGTGCATGAAAACATTCAACAACCAAAGTTGATAATTAGTTCTACCTCCACTGGTTTTGACGACTTCAAAAATTATTTGGGGGATGCTAGAAATAAGCGTTTCCATTAAGGTGCGGGGGATGTTGCTCCAGCTTCTGAAGATGGCTTCAAGAATTTCATTTTTTGTTCAATATTGTTTGCCATTTCGATAAACATCTCTTGTCATCCATCCCCAAACATTTTCAATTGGGTTCAAGTCCGGTGAGCATGCAGGATGTCTCAAGAGATGGACCCCATTTTCTTGTAGAAAGGTCAAGGTCCGTCGTGCAGCGTGGATTTCCGTATTATCCTGTTGGAATAACCATCCAACCCCACACAAACGATAACCCTCCGTCATTAACGAGGCTTTTTGTAGCATGCTAACATAACCAGCCGCTGTCTGACAACCTTGCACCACCTTGAGCCCCACCGTCCCCCTGTAAGAAAAGGCACCCCATACAATTAGGAACCCTCTACCACTATGATGTGTGGCGAAAATTTCAGGAGGCTTGTTTTTGTAATGTCAATATCGTTGGAATCTGTCAGGACCCTCTAGATTGATTTTTTTCTCATCAGAAAACAGGACTTTCTCCCACTTCTCAATGCCCCATGTTTGGTATTCACGACAAAACCTTAAGCGATCCACCTTGTGACGTAGAGGTAGCCGAGGAATTTGTGTACACTTTTTATTTACCATGCCTTTTTGTCGTAAGTATCGTTTGATGGTTACTGGACTGCACTCATTATCTTTGACTGCTTTAATTGGACTAGAAGAAAGTCCACTGTCTTTCCTAACAACCAATTTATTATCCTACTCAATGCAGGATAAATTTTTGGATTTTCCTTTTCCATAATTCTCACGGTTCTTTAGAAAGTTGCAAATCACAGTTTTACTGCGATTTACCTTAGCTACGATCGCCCGCTGTGACAAACCTTGCTTATGAAAATCTAGAATCTGAGCACGCTCAACTTCGGTAAGTTTGCTTGCTTTAGGAAGGGTAACACCTTTATTCTATGATTGCTAATCTCTAACTGAACTAAAAACATTGGAATTACCATAGATTTAACAATTTATACCTTATGTCTTATAATTTGATCAAGTGTAAAATGCCTCATTTTCTAAAAATGTAAATTTCTGAATAAAATGTTTAGAATGTAGCTTTTTGTTTCCATATTTTTTTATATGTTAATATTGGTAACCTTAAGTGGGAGGAGTTTAAAATCTATCCTTAAAAAGAGAGAGAGGGATATATAGATAGATAGATAGATAGATAGATAGATAGATAGATAGATAGATATATAGATAGATAGATAGATAGATAGATAAAGATTTGGTTTGGTTTTGTTTGGGTTGATTTGGTTGTTTAGTTTTAAGGCATATAAACCCTTTTCGAGTTATTTAATGCCGAATACGGTCATATTGGTAAAAGATTTTCTGTTTCAAGTTCTATATATCTTCAAATATTTTTCATGGTGTTTCGTTTGGTTGTTTTGTTTTACGGCATACCATCCCTTTTCGAGTTATTTAATGTCGAATACAGTAAACTTAGTAAAAGTTGTTATTCTTCAAGTTCTATATATCTACAACTGTTTATTCATGATGTTTCGTTTGGTTGTATGATATTGATATCCTAATATTTTCTCATATCGGCGTAAACAGAAAACAGAAAGCAATACAAACATTCACTTTAACAACAAAAGGGCAAACTGAAGCCATAAAAACTAGCTCACATTAGCAGTCTAACAAGAAGGCGCGAAGAGCCTAAAATAGATGTCACGTGGGGTGCTCACAACTACGTCGGCCAAACCACTGGTCAAACGATATAAAAGCAGACCGCGCAACAAAATCTGCCTCTCTCCTCTTTTTCTCTCCGCTTCTCGGACGCTTAACAGAGAATATAAATTAAGCTAACCCTCGCCTTTTACACACACATATATATATATATATATATATATATATATATATATATATATATATATATATATATATATATAAATATATATATATATATATAAATATAAGCGCAAGATACATTTTGATATGCATTCATGTTGGTCTTCTGTAGGGCACTGTCCTCTCTGTTGATTTTCTGTTCGACATCATATCGCCCCAGACAGCAAACCTGATCTACTCCGTAAGTGGCAGACCGCCTCCTCGAAAGCTAGGTACTTCGCGCATCAACATTGCAAAATCTCATCCAAAATTATTCGACCGTTCTGATTGAGACACGCACATGAGCGTCACTTAATGAGAACAGTCCTTTCTCACTCACTCCTATATAAGGGTTTCCTTTACTTTCCTTTCTCCTGTTTGGGTTCGATTGTCTTCCCTTTGATTCCTATAAGGATACGCGGCTCCCTACTATAGAGTTACCTAACTAATGTAAATGTTTACTTCGTTTTAACTTACTTATTTTATAACCCTACTAACCTCACTACTAATACTAACACTAATCACAAATGATCTAGGATGGTCAAACATTCTTCTATTTTTAAAAATAGTGTACCCCTTCTTTGAATTAAATAAATGTTGTTATTCTATTCTTTACTAATATGATGTAGTTCAATTTGATTTCAATACTGTTCTTAACTGTTCAATGGTCAGCCCTTCGGGTGCTAAAATGCCTTATGTTTTTATCCATTAAGCACGTTATTTTTATGGATGGCAAATCACGCCAGTGACAGGTGGTCGATACATATGAATACTCTAGTTCCAGTCTGTATTTGTTCTTTCTAAAATTAAGTTTCTACACAAGTCTCTTTTATGACGGTGATAAGAAAAGTCAAGACTATGTCTACCACTCAATCCAGGTTCTTACTCATCAAGTCCGGGACAGATATAAACTGACACAATGTCTTCATAATATTAATAATATTTATTATGAGAGAATACTGTTTATAGCTTTTTTATTGCTAAATTAGAATGATGAAGAATTTTTAAAAATTAACACAAAATGGAAATCGAGAAGTAAGTGAATAGGGTAAGACCTTGATAATGTTAGTGTGCAAAAGATGTGGGTCATTTTACCGCCTCAGAAAGTATCTAACTGCCGATGTAACTTGAGACTAATATAATAAATGAGACACGTCCTAAGGTGGAATACTGCTGCCACATCCGGAGAGGTGCTGCATAGAGCTCTCTTTTCTGTCTTCGAAATCTAGTGGGGGTGTTCTCTTCTACTCCCTACAACTTGTTTTCGCACAGCAGAGGCTTTACTAGCCTCTAACTAATCTATGGTTATTTTCATGAAAGTGCTCGACTGAGCTCCAATCTTTCGTTCCTCCTTGTAAGACATTCGCAATAAAAAGTCGTATTGCTACGACAACGGGAAAAGACATGCCCTTCTAGTTCCACGTCTCTAGCGTCATGTGGAATTTTTAAAGATAAAGATTCTTCGCGGGGGCTTTCTCTCATGAAACACATTACTGCGGGACTGCTTCCCTGCAGATAACAGGTTGGACGTCTTGTAAAATAATGTTAATAACTTCTTGTTCTAAACGCCCCATAAGTAAGTAATCAAACGCAGTTTATACTATCGATCAATGTTAGTACTCAAATAGTGTTTCTCATAGTTCGAGTGATAATCATTCCATCTAATCAACCTGTATCCTCGAGTGGCTTCTGGACTTGATAAATTGCTATCGAATAATAAAAAAAAAATACCCAAACGCTTACCCTACCCCTTAACACGCATGTCCTAAAACCAAAGTGTATAACCTAAAATTCAAATTTCATACCAAAGCGAATACTCTAAAACAAAGTCGTATACGCTAACACCGAAATAGTATACACTAACACCAGAGCGCTTACGTTCATACCAAGGCGTATATGCTAACACCCAAATGGCATATACTAACCTCAAAGCGCATACCCTAACACCAAAGTGTATACGCTGACATCTAAATGGCATATTCTAACCTCAAAGCATATAACTCACCTCAAAGCGCATACGCTAAGTCCTATTAATATTTATCTATCACTAATTCTATTGCACATGTCAATAAAACACGGGCGTTTTCTTTATTTTGTCGACACTTTGTATACAGGAATTTTCGCGCTTTTATTCAGCAACTTTCTTCATTGTAAGTAATTTCCACGTTCATATTTTATGGCACATTTTCAAAGTGTCTATTGAAAGGAAAACGTATACATCAATATTCGCATCCATTTATCTTGCATATGGCGATACCGGTATACGTGTGAATATACACGAATGCCCGTATTGTATGATAGTGTGTACGCTTGTCTCTGTCTCACTTTTCCTCGCACTCTCTCTTTCGTTCTTTCTATCTTTCGCTGTCTACCTCTATTTCCCCCTCTCTCTCTCTCCTCTGTCTGTCATACACACACACACACGCACACACGCACACACACACACACACATATATATATATGTATATATATATATATATATACATATATATATATATATATGTGTGTGTGTGTGTATGCATATGCATATATACCCATATATATTTATATGAATATATATATATATATGTATACATATATATACATATATATATATATATATATATATATATATATATATATATATATATATATATCGGTTTTATTTCTCTTATTCTGTAAGTTTTTCTATTTTCATTATAGAGTTATATTCAGAGGCATCGAGCCTTTATTATTATTACTATTATTGTTATTGTTATTATTATTTATTTATATTATTATTATGTAAACAAATATAATATATGCACATGAATTAGCCGCATTCTTGCTTTGATTCTCTTACAAATATTTTTCAAAAGTTACCTGATTTTTTTATGTTTTGTTTTCGATCAAACCATGCCTGACACAAGGCTGTTTAAACATTTTTGAAGCGTGTGGATATTTGTATCCTTCTAAATGAATATAATTTTTCATTTAGACTCCCTGCGTGTTGTGAACTAAGCGGTCATCTTGAATTTTATATTCTTAATCACCATCTGCATGTTGAATGAGCAACGAACGTATTTCTTTTATATTTACCTATTAATTTAATTTTACAAATCATCACCGGCCAGTTAATTGCTTCATATTTTCTAAGCACCCATCAGTGTTCATCCTTTTTTCCAAATAGCCGTGGAAAATGAACATTCATAAGGCCGCACATTACTCAGATAAATGTCTCACAAAAAGCATTTTATATTTTCCTTAATTTATCACGTGATCTTTTCAGTCAATCACAGCTTCGTACTCCGTACTCCCACGGTCACCACTGTTTACTGTCTAACTCCGAGAAATCCCTGTAATTTGGCAGGTAACACCCAACACGTTGGCTGATATTGTCTTACTGTATCGATTCTCAGAGGCTTACAAATATCTAGGTGAGCCATGCCACTGCACCGGTAGGGCGTTTTCATTCTCAAAATTGCAGAATTATTTTTCGAACACTAAGCCGTGTTTAGAGTAAATAACACAATTGCTCACCAATGTGCGCTTACATTTATCAAACATAAACGATTTATTTGTTGTTGTTTATAATATTATAGTGTTAGTTTATATAAATTACATTTCTTAATCCCTCAAAGAAATTTTCGGCTCTACCGAAGCGCGAGGATTTTCGTATGAAATAATACTAACGTTTAAATGTTATTTTAAATTTTATAGTATAAAAAACACTTCAATCAATATTTATAGCTAAGTAACAACTCAAGTAGAAATAATTATATGGAGTTATAGGCAAGCAACTTTCTGTTTTTTTGAATCTCCAGAGGAATGCCGATGCAGGGGTTCATATATATTATATATATATATATATATATACAAATGTATTTCCTTTTCTCAGTCCGAAATCCTCATATCCAAATGCAACCGCCGCACCTGACTTGTAATAACCTATTGCTTTATGTTACATACACATAGTGTTGCTGCAAAATATGACACTTGACAGAAAGTAAACGAAATCGCCGCCAGACGGCCCTACGTCTTCCAGAATGACTCCACTCCTGCACACAAGGCCAATACGACCCAGGCGTGGCGGTTCAACAATTTTCTTAACCACTGGTCGCCGAACATGAGGCAGCTCTCCTTACCAGACTGCATCTCCCTTGACTATTTCTTCTATGGTGTGATCGAGGCCAAGACCGGCAAGCATGCCTACAACACGGTCGACTATCTGCAGGCTGCCATCGCAGAGGCTTTTGTCGCTATAGACAAGGATATTGTTGCCAAAGCGTGTGACTCATTTCGTGCCTGCCTTGAGATTGTCGTCTCCGTTGACGGTGGTAACATTGAAAAATAATGTAGTATGTAGCTCTAACTGTTGCTAAATAAACTGCCGGGTCTCTGCGTATACAACATTTGTTTTTATTGTCTATTTCGTTTTCTTTTAGTCCAGTCTCAGATTTTGCTGCAACACCGTGTATATCTTTAATTTGGTTAGCCTCATCCTTTCTTCTACTCTGCATCCTCTCTTTCAAACACAGATGCAATGCTGCTAGTCTCAGTCTCTTCTATAAGTACTATTATTGCATGTGTTCTTCAGAATTGTCTGATTTATTCCCTGCTTTCTTTTCTCCAGCTCGGTTGACACGTTGATGTAGTGGTCTTCATCAATTCGTTTTTCAGATTCCTCTTTATAATACATCTACTTATTCCAGTAGTTTTTTTTTTCAAGAACTGCAGACTCGTGGAACTGTCTTCCTGCGTACTGTTTTCCTCCTCTCTATCATTTTAGTCTTTTCAAAACTAAGGATAATAGGTATCCCCTGTCTTTCCGATCTTTTTTAGCTCCTAAAATCAAGTGGCTTAATGCCTTTTCTGGAACAACTTCCATAAAAATATGTTTTGCAGTAAGTTCAAATAGCAGAACATAGATGAAACATAGGTGGTGCACAAATGGGCGTGGCTTATACAGACTATTATTAAAAGGGTCTTATTATAATCTATTTTATTCGTTTCCATTTAAATATTGATTGCGTTTGAAAGATAAAAGTCTACAGTAAATCTCTTAAAGGAAAAATGTATATTTACTCATGAAAAAAAGAATTAAAAGGAAAATATTGTCATGACGGCTAAAAAACAAAAGTGAGTGAAATTTTCAGTTTGAAGAAATTACGTAAAACTCTCTTGAATGATAGTTTTCTAGAACTATTTCAAAGATGATTAGTAAATTAAAGTATTAAAATACTGGATTTAAAAATGTACATACTTTTTACTAAAAATTGTATAATTATCCAAATACGTATTAGTTTAGTAAAATGTGGTCTTCGCTCAAGTACTAAAGAAACTGACTATAGATATGCAGAAATGTATGAAAGATAATAATTGCAATAACATTTCGTTGTATTATTTTTAACTTTATATAGAAGAATGGTTTTGTAATAGTTTATAGAAATTGAAAAATCATACCTTAATTTCTTTATTTTTTTAGTTTATAAAAAATTCCATTAATTTAAGTACCCCTATTTTGTTGTAATAAAAAAGACAATGCTTATGTAATTTAGGTAGCTATGCCTGTGAAAACCTTCTTTTGCTATTTGAGTATTCATATCTCTTCGTAGAACCAAGATGTTGTGTTTTGGCACATGTTTTATGAATGAAGATAAATCTTAACAGAACATGATGACATCGTCCTCATTGGCCATATTTGTTGGGCTGTAGCAAGACATTGCTGTTACTTTGGGATTCCATTGACAGTAGCAACTATCATTCTTGACTGAATTTTTTAATGCTTTTAGTGCCTTCAGTGCATGTGGCCTGAGTAATATTCTTATGCTGCCAATTGTAGAATGTTGGAGGTTTTCCAGGCAGAGGAAGATAGGAAAATCCACTCGTTTCCTGCGTCGACAGCTTTAGGTCGAATTCATCGTGAAAAGAGCGATGTTCCTGGATGTAAACCAAATCAATGCAGAAAAGGCAGTCGACTCTGAAAGTTGGTTGATTTTGCTGGGTGTGTGTACATTAAAGGATGTACATTAAGGGATGACATTTTAGTATACTTTTTACACTGTAGTAAACGTGCTGGCTTATGTCTCGTTTCAGACTCTGTAGTCGGTTTTTCTAAGACTATGGGCGAATTTGAAACATCAATGGATAGCGTCCTCGTTGACCCTCGCGACGGGCGATTCGGCTTAAGCGTTTCATTAGTGAATGAGTCATAATAGAAGTTTTGATAAATGTATTTTGTCTACGGACGCCAGCCGGATAGACAACGCAGTAGTTCTTTGTTGTACTAATGTGCCCCCATTGACTCAAACAAACTTGTGAGTTCATCTGCTAGGGGCACACACCAAGCTGCTCCATGATGTTACACACAGAAATTGTGAGCTCTTTCACGACTTTATCACTTAAAAGTGTCTAATGTGTTTGAACACTAGATATAAAAAATGATCTGGTAAGCTTTTGATATTTACATATCCAAACGATGCAAAGGCTCAATTAGATTATATATTAATTAAAAGAATAGGCGAACAGTGCCATCGACTGTTCAGCATATGATACATTTAACACTGGTTCTTCAGACCATAGAATAGTATCTGCTAAGATCCGTCTTAGTCTAAGAAAAAACAAAAATGAAAAAAGTACTATAAAAAGACGCGATGGTCAAGATTGTTCGACCGAAATATCTGAAACCGATATTCTATCACACTGAGAAACAGATTCAGTGTATTTCAAAGAACTGCAACCTTTTCAAACGACAAATTTGAGCAACTTGTCATCGTTCAAAAAGAAAACAAAGAGAAACGCATCCTATTGAAGCCGAAAGGACATGGAAAGTATCATGGACACAGTTGCAGTTTCATAAAAAAGAGAAGCTCTAAAAGAAACATCCAAACTGATGAGGAGTCGAACAACAATTAATCAATTTAAATTGTCAAAAGCCTCAAAAGACGTTATGAGCACCTATTAGAAGAGGCAAGAGGCATATGTCTAAAAAAAGATGGATGGGATCCGCTCTACACTCGAAAAATAGACAATCGGCGGTGGCATCGGAAACGGTAAATTAAGTGAACGGAAGTAAAAGCTCTACGAAATCGAAGCTTAAAGCCTCAAGTGAGAGAGAAAAGCTTACACTATGGAAAAATAGTAATCTTCTAGGAAAACTACCAACACTCAAGAGCCTTCAAATTCAAAAAACATCATCGATGAGCAACTCAATATTAAAACTGGGAACTTTATCATAGATGAGCTCGAAACAGTTCTACGAACATTACAAATGGTAAAGCAGCTGGATTGAACTAAATTCCTCTCGATGTCTGGGAAACAATTCAATGACATCCTGCTTAGATAAATTGACAAAGGGGTGCATATCCCCCCAAAGGAAGAAGCATGAGTATTGCCTCAAACTATCGTGGAATAACTCTAGCAGCTATTTCTGCCAAAATATACACTGCCATGGTGTTGAACAGAATCCGACCTGAAATCGAGATAATCCTTAGACGAAATCAAAATGGCTTTAGGATCAACATATGCGCAAATCTTAACAGTTCAGAGGATTATGGAGGGCGTATGAAAAAGAAATCTGAAAGCAGTCTTGTTGTTCGTAGATTTCTCGAAGACTTTGGATTCGATAAGAGATGAATAAATTTCTTTTGACCTATGGTATTCCAGATGAGGCTGTTGACGCAATAATAATCTTGTACGGCAGAATTCAATCCACGGGTCGGTCGCCTGATTGAGACATTGAATTTTTGAAATCACTCTGGGTGTTCTTCAAGGTGATATTATAGCTCTCTATCTATTTACATTTTGCCTTCCGTATTTCAGTTGACAAGTTGAACTAAAATGGCTTGGCATTCGTACCTGCAAGAAGCAGAATGTATCCAGCAGAGGAATTCACAGACGCATGCTATGCTGATGGCATTGCACATTTTCTGACACAACAAGACATGCAGAAGCCCTAATACGTGATCTTCAAGAAACGGCAAATTACAGCGAGCTGTTTGTTTACACAAGGAAAACAGAACACATTCTCCTGAACCAAAATATATCTTCCTTAAGTGGGACTTGTCTAAAAAATGTCTACGAGCTTACTTATTTTGGTAGTAAATCCACAGAGTGTGAATTCAATGTGAAAATCAGCAAGGCCTGGGCAGAAGTGGACAATATGAAAGCGATCTGGAAGTAAAGTTATCCTAAGAGGATGAAACACAATTCTTGGAAGTCATTGTTGACTCGGTACTTATATATGGAAGTAGCACTTGGACTTTCATCATAATATTGGAGAAGAAAATTTATGGTGTGTACACCAGAATTCCAAGAGATGCTCTTAACATTCCATGGAGACAGCACCCTACAAGATAGCAACTATATGGGCACCTCCATCAGATATAATCCCTGATCAGAGAGAGAGAGAGAAGAACCAGATTTGCTGGACAATGCTGGAGGGCTAAAGATGAAATCATCAGCGATGTTCTTCTGTGGATGCTAAAGCAGAGATGTGGCTCAGTGGGTAGACCGTACAGAACCTACACCAAACTACTAATAGAAAACTCACAATTCACCTATGAAGACCTACCAGGTGTGATGGAGGATAGAGCGTGATGGCGTGAGAGAGTCAGGAGGATCCGTGACACCAGCACTACCGTGGACGTCGTTATAGATGGCTTAGCGAATGAGTCGAGATGTTGTGGTAGTGTCATTAGTCGTGGGTCTTAGACCCACGATCAATCAGGGCCGGAAGTTAGCCGTGCAGTAATGCGCATGCGTGCGTTTTTAATAAGATGCATATACAGCATTGATTATTCATTCACTTGGAAATTATATTTTAATTGTTGCTGCTATTGTGATGTTAATCACTACCAAGAACACGGCTACCCTCCTAATGATTATTCATTCACTTGGAAATCACTGTTACCTTGTTCATTTTTTCAAACGTATTTCTTTTTTTAAGCTAAATACATTTTTTTACTCCATCATGGCGTTCAAAGATAAGGTAATGCATCATATTACGACGGCCGTGATTAAAGTTCGAATATCAAGTTTTAAAAAAGAAATAGAATTTCATTTCGAGATAAAATATACAATTTACGACTAATTAATAAGTTTCATACAAATCCCCCTCCCCCAGAAATTATGACTGTTTAAATTTATTACAAATATTTACTATATTGTATAAAAACTTCGTTTTGCAAAAAAAAAAACGCATTTTTATTTATGTCAAAAAATGTTTTATTAATTAGTTGAATTATTGATTTTGAGTTACTTTAATGAATTCGTAATTGTTCATGTTTGATTTATATTAAGTAAAACATTTTTTTAAACATTTATTATAACATTGTAATAAAATATAGTTGTATTATGTTCGTTTTATAACATTTTAAATTATAAAAAAAAGATCAGTCAATTTCAGAAACTATATTGTTTTTCTTTCAGAAATTATATTTTATTAAATAAATACATTTATTAAAATGTTTAAATCGATTTGTTATTTATACGGAATACAAGGGTGTTTTCGTAATATATAAAAACTATATTTTGAACGATTGTTTTATTAACATCTACGATGCTTTGTTTTCATAAGAAAATACATTTATACACTTTTTTAGTACCCTGTGATATAACTTTAGTAAAAATGTTTTTTTGTTAAAAAAATCATTTATTTTTTGGGGGAAATGAGAGCAACTCATATTATTCAGCTAAAACTAATTATAATGAAACGTTCATATAAAGAATAAAACTCTCTAAAAGGGATTTGTATTCTTGTGTTTATAAACCAAGAGATATTCTCATACTAGTATCTATATTCGATGTAGAGCAGGTTGTCATAAAAATCAACTCAGACGTTAAAAATAATCCGCAAAGAATGAACTTATTAAAAGAATGAATATTAAATCAGACAAATCATTTTTCAAAGAAAAATGTTATTGTTTTTAAAAATTAAAATTTTTTTGACAACACTATTTTATTATTAAGTATTAATTTAATGTTTACGCAAATTACACGAAATAATAGATTTGCATTACGATTTCTAATTAAGTAATGGCTTAATTATATTCAATGATTGTTAATTAATAAGCACTGAAACGTTCATTAAAATTGGTTGATTTCCTGAATCTTGGTGAATTTTTAAGTGAAGGGAGAGGTCAACATGCTTATAGTCTGACTGTTCGACAGATCTCGTTTGTTACTCCAGAACATGACGTAATTTTCCAGTGAACAGGCCTGCTATAACGACGGCCACGACACGACTCGATGATTATGATATTTTAATTAAAATATTTGTAGTGTACACAATTGAGATTTCATTTATTTTTATCTAAAAGATTCATATTTAACTTGGTATTAGTCTTAAATTTAGTAATACTCTGCAATTATAGATGACGACTGTTTACCAATATTTTCCAAAGAATTTGAAATAAAACTGTGTACAATTTTGTTCAAAACTTTTTTCGGAACAAACTGCCTACTGCGTCAATTTTACTATTTTTTTTTGTTTTACTGATGATTAAAAACTGAAGCAATTGCATAATTCGATTTATTCTTAAACGTGTCGTAACGATAAATTTAATTAATTCTTTTAAATAAAACTAAAGGCGCATTTCAAGTGTGAAAAAGTCAATTAAATTAAATGACGACATTACCGATTGTATTATTCATTGAAAATAAATCTTAAAATATTATTTATTAATAATAAAATATAATAAATTATATTTTATGTGTAAGAAAGTGATTATTTATTTATGAGAAAAATACAAAAATACAAACTTAAATTTCATTTTTTCGAATGATGTATATTGTGACAGTGAATTGTGAAACTGACAGGATTGTTGATTCTCTGAAAATAATATTTGCATAACGTCTGTTTATTGTAGTTCTTTACATCCATAGATTTTAAAGTTAATCGTTAGTAAATCGTTAGTAGAAATTGTCCCACTTATTTTTTTTCAGGATGGACCAATATCTCTTTTGTAATTTCCACATCATAAAAAATTATTTCGTTGAGGATTACATATATATATATATATATATATATATATATATATATATATATATATATATATATATATATATATATATATATATGTGTGTGTGTGTGTGTGTGTGAGTGTGTGTGTGTGAGTGTGGGTGTGTGTATTTCAAATTATATTTTAAGCTGATTACAAGAAAGGACATTTTATATGCACTCAGTTTACAAGGTTTCGAAATCACTTTAATTCGAGTCCGATATTCAATAATAAATAATTGCAACATGTATTTTTTTGTTTCGACACTATGAATAGAAAAAAACGTCTCATCGGAAAACAAGCAAAAACGTATTACACACCTACATAGATATATAATTGAATTAATTATCACATAATAGTTTTAAAGATAATTTGGCATCATGCTCAGAATGTTCGCTAATGGCCGAGGGGACCAGGTTTGAATCCTCAATCGAGTTATATTAATAATTGAAAAAAGTATTTGATTCCTCCTTGCTACACACTCAATGGTGAGGATAAAGGGTAAATGAAGCAATTGATGGAAAGAAGTGATGCATCCAACTACGTTTCGATTTAGGGGCAAACGAAAAGGGTTCATTCCCGTCGCCCTTGACTACGTTCGATCCATTGATATACATTTTATATATATATAACCGTTTGCTTAGAAAGTAAGTTTCTCTAATACACCCGAACAAGAGAGTAATCATTTCCTTAGCTTTGAGTAGCAATCTCTGAGAGAGAAACTAGTCTTGGAGAAAGTAAACTCTGACATAATAGCCGTCCTTCACCGCTTATCCGTGAATTCCTGTCACCAAGGTAATAAACCTCAACATTGCTGGATCAGGAGAACAAACGTTAATTATTATTCAAACTTGCTTCAGTATAAACACCTCATCGCACTGACATCCCGTCAGAGTGTATCCATTGTCTCTTGAGACAGGAGGGGAAACAACCCCATACATTCATATATGCAATTTTACCGATTAAGTACGTCAAACTAGACTTTTCTTTTAGATATTATCCTCTGATTAATTTGTGTCACAAGATTGTATCTGCATCCGAAAAATATGCACCTAAATGCATCCTGAAGTTTTTGTAAAGTTAATTAATTACCGGATAATTGAATGGTTCTGCTTATCGAGCGGGTGGCTTCACTTGCTGTGACGTCATTGTACATCATTTCCAGTGTTGGAATGCTGCAATCACTCCTTGAATGTAGTTCACGAATTCTGCCTTTAAGAAAAGCAACTGAATTCTTCCGTTATCCATCAAGTGTACATGTTTGTGGATTTTGCCTTTTATAAAACTAGGCATGAAACACATTTCCTGATCTAATGAATCATAAAGTGCTCTAGTTATTATACTAATAAGTCACCACTTACCAAAGCTAAAAGCCACTCAAGGATAAAGGTTTGTAAAATAGTCAATTGGATTATGAACAACACTATTAATGGATTTGTAATGAAGGATAGAATGGACATAATTTGATTACTTACAGGGACGGCTCGACAACTACTTGTTGACATTGGACTTGAATATGTTGTAGGGAAGGGGTCCCGTGGTAATGTGTTCCACGGATGTGACATTCTTCGAAATAAATTCTGTTCATGGGAATATCCGTTTGGAATTAGGTATATAGATGAAAAAATAAAAGATTATGTGCAATGGTGCTAGAACTTGACGAGTTCTTACTGTGATTTTTTTTACAGAGGGAACCAGAAAGTGGAGCTCAGTCGAGCACCTATAATAAAAATAATGAGAGAACAGAGAAAGACGAATCTTTTTAGATATTTTTTTTCATAAATCAAAATTTGCGTCTGAGTGGGTTTTATCCACAGACAAGCAAGAATCTGGGGCTGCTGACAACACGGGCGTATAAGGCTTTATAAACGCATCGAATGATTTAAAATACTACAGTATCATTAAACAGATGATAATAAAAGAATAGTATCAATAACATTTGTCGTTGTAGTGGTAGTTTTCAAGGATACTTTTTTTTTAAACCTGACCAATTACTAGAAAATTCTATTTAAAGATATTGTTATAAAACAAGGAAGTCGGATCAGCTACGTTCGGAAATAAGAAGCCCTCAACTCAA
Organism: Sepiola atlantica; assembly: GCA_963556195.1. Lineage (NCBI taxonomy): Eukaryota > Metazoa > Mollusca > Cephalopoda > Sepiida > Sepiolidae > Sepiola > Sepiola atlantica. The sequence continues at coordinate 63,499,159 of OY744517.1, read as the reverse complement.
GCAATAATTATTTGTGCTTTTTTTGTTTCGCTTATTATTTGGTGGGGTAAAGTTAAAAGTTGCAGGAAAATAAAAGAAATGGAAGGAGATGAAAATAAGGGTGTGTACTGGTCAGATGAGAAAGCACAAATTATTGTGTCCGTCGTGTCAAAACCGCAACAGCTTGATTCGGTTGTTTCCGGTAACTCCATGTCACAATCAAGTCAGCTCGCTTGATAAAGAAAGAAATCATCACGATAAACAAGAAACGAGAAGTGAATAAAATAGTAAAAACAAAAAACAAAAGGAAAAATGAAAAACGATTCTATTTAACTTTGCTCTTTTATTTTCATATGATATTTCCGTTACTATTTGTGTCGAAGATGAGGAAACGACTGTTACGCTCTTCTTTCGGTTGCCGCCATTTCTCTGTGTTTCAATACTTGCTAATGAACTGTGACTAACATGTGTTTCTGGCAGAACTTTGGACTCGACGCGACTAAACAATTTTACTGTCAAATTAAACAGTTCAACATCAAATTTTAAAAAGCTCAATTTCAAATTAAAACGGACTTAAATCTGCGCGTTTAACGATAAAAAAAATGTGACAGACAGACGGAAATGGTATTTAAAACTTAAGCGTGACCGACAGACAGAAAATGCTATTAACAACCTCTTGATTGGGCTGAGTCTTGATAAATGGTGACTCGTTAATATGACGAGACTGCTTCCCTGCGGACTATAACGTGGTCTTCAAGATCAATGTGAACAAATACTTATCAAGACGTTCTCTTAAGTAATCAAATTCTAACCTTCATATCTATCGTTTAAAATCCTCACATCGTACTGTTCATCTTTCAACTTACTATTGCATTAACTCTAATCCTTGAGTGGTTTTTGGTCTTACTAATAAAATTCTACCCCTTCAACCCGTTGATTCAAATTCTCTCATAGAACTGTTCATCTTCCAACTGACAATTTCATTAGCCTTAATCCTGAAAGTTAATGTCGGGCTTTGGTAAGCGGTGACTTGTTTGTAAATTAAATGTGTTGATATGCTGTCTTCAAGTTCAATGTAAACAAATACTTGTCATGTCGTCCTATTAAGAAATTTAATTCTGTAATTTCCACCTATCGTTTTCAATCCTCTCATAGTATTTTTCATCATCCAACTAAAAATTTCAGTAACCCTTATCCTCGAATGGCTTTTGGCTTTGCTAATCAAATGATGCCCGTTCCATCTATAGTTTCCAATTCTCTTATAGTAATGTCCATAATCAAATTCATCATTTTAGTCATCCTTATCTTCGAGTGGCTTTTGGCCTCGGTAAGTGCTGACTCTTTTGTGAATAAAAAAATAGTTGGCATGTCTTCTTCATTTTCAATGTCAACAAATACTTGGTGTCTTCTTAACTAATCAAATTCTGCCCTTAACACCGATCGTTTCCAATCCTCTCATAGTATTATTCATCTTTCAACTGACCATCTCATGAAATATTATCCTCACGTGGCGTTTTACCTCTGTAATAAAATGCTTTTTTTCCTTTATCGTGTCTAATCTTCTCATAGAATTGTTCATCATTTCACTCTTATTCGCGAGTGTTGTTTGGCCTTCGAAAGTTGGTATTCGTAAATAAATAAAAAAAAATATTGATATGCCGTAAGATGCCGTAAGAAGTAATACCAGTTTATACCATTGAACAATGTTGGTACTCCCATAGGGTCCCTATCTTTCTGCTGATAATCATTCCGTCTCATTAACGCTCATCATCGAGTAGTTTTTCGCCTTGGTAAGCGGTGACACGTTTGTAAATAAAATAAGTGTTGATATGCCGTAAAAAGTCACTGATTCTGCTATATTTAAAAAGTAATGCTCGTTTTAATAATTATGATAAAACGGTTGATGATGAACGGGCGGATCAAACCAATACTAGCCAAACGATCGTCTACTTAAAATAAGTGTTGATATGCCGTAAAAAGTCACTGATTCTGCTATATTTAAAAAGTAATGCTCGTTTTAATAATTATGATAAAACGGTTGATGATGAACGGGCGGATCAAACCAATACTAGCCAAACGATCGTCTACTTAAAATAAGTGTTGATATGCCGTAAAAAGTCACTGATTCTGCTATATTTAAAAAGTAATGCTCGTTTTAATAATTATGATAAAACGGTTGATGATGAACGGGTGGATCAAACCAATACTAGCCAAACGATCGTCTACTTAAAATAAGTGTTGATATGCCGTAAAAAGTCACTGATTCTGCTATATTTAAAAAGTAATGCTCGTTTTAATAATTATGATAAAACGGTTGATGCTGAACGGACGGATCAAACCAATACTAGCCAAACGATCGTCTACTTAAAATAGAAAAACACTGAAAACAATAACAAGACTAAAATCGATAAATGATTTCAAAATAAATTGCGATCGTTAATTTCAGAAAACGCTTTTAACGTTGTTTTTTTTCTTCTTTCTTTCAAACTTTATCTAATGATTACAGATCGGCTAATTAGTGCTTTCGCTGTTCTTAATTAATTGAAGGCTTAAATCGTGGAACTAAAACAAAATAGAATTTCGATGTAAAGTGGCAAAAGCAAAAGATCTTTCTGTTATCTTTTGTAAACAAAAAGAACAAATGAAATCAATGGTTAAAACCACGCTTTTTATTATCAAACAGGAAAGGAGATCGTAAAAAAAATAAGAGACAAACATTATCGGTTCAGCGGACATTTCAGTTAGAGACTTCAGAATGAACAAAATTCATCACACACTGCAGACTGGAACGAATTTTCAAAACAAACACAAAAAACAAAAGCTCACTGGACAATTAAGTTTAATAAATAATTTAAAGACCAAACGATAACGTACTTATTAAATTTTACTTGCCAAATCATGTTTAGAATTTTTTTAAAAGCGAAACAAAAATTAATATAAAAAGATTCACGGGTAATGCCATGTAAATACAACTAGTATTACATACTGTCAACCCTACTTCACCATTTGGGGCTACTATGATAATCTTATGTCAACCTTAATTTGTTTGACCCCCTAAAACTAGCCTGTAACATATGAATTTTACAACTGTAACATACCTGCCAATGTTAAGCTAGTGCAAGAAGTGCTTGGAAATGCTGTTTTGACAAAGATGAAAACATCACAAAAACGCGAACCAAAAATAACTAAATGAACAGTCGTTTCATCGTGCGATCTTACTGATTTACAACCATCTACGTTGTGTGTGAGAAAAACGCAGTAAAAGTGTCGCTGATTATTTCAACTGTGTTTAGTCATTTTTTTTGTTCTGAAAAAAATGTGTATATGTCTTGTCATCATGCGGGGTTATGATGGCTTTGTTTCGGGGGGCTACTATGATAATGTATTATCAAATGTATCATGATAAACCTTCCTCACGAGTCATCAAATTATATTGAATCCATCCATTATTTGCAAGCCTCTCATAACATTCTTCATCATACAATTGCCAAGCTATTCATCTCATTAACCCTTATCAGCAAGTGATTTTTAGCCTTGATAAGTGGTGTCTCATTAGTAAGATATAATTATTTTAAGAAATGTATATAAAATCTAAAGAAAATTCCCTTTGTCCTCTAATATTGTTGTATTACCCAACGCGCATAGTTTCGATTTTCTTTAAATTAAAGTATAAGTAATAATTGTGTTTTCTTATTAGCAATGTATGTTTCATGATATATCGATCTAATTGTTGAGGTATTGGTTGTTTTAATTTACGGCATATCTACCCTATTATAATTATTTATTTCCTAATAAAGTTATTTTGGTAAAAGTGTTTATGCTTTAAGTTCTATATATCTTCAAATATTTATTCATGGTGTTTGTTTTTTCGTGTTACTGCATTTTATACTGCGTTTTACCCATCTCAGGTTATTTTTTACTGCGTTTTACCAATCTCAGGTTATTTTTTACTGCGTTTTACCAATCTCAGGTTATTTTTTACTGAGTTTTACCAATCTCAGGTTATTTTTTACTGAGTTTTACCAATCTCAGGTTATTTTATACTGAGTTTTACCAATCTCAGGTTATTTTATACTGCGTTTTACCCATCTCAGGTTATTTTTTTACTGAGTTTTACCAATCTCAGGTTATTTTTTACTGCGTTTTACCAATCTCAGGTTATTTTATTCTGCGTTTAACCAATCTCAGGTTATTTTTTACTGAGTTTTACCCATCTCAGGTTATTTTATACTGCGTTTTACTCATCTCAGGTTATTTTTTACTGAGTTTTACCAATCTCAGGTTATTTAAGGCAGAATACAGTTATTTTGGTGAAAGTTTTCATACGTCAAGTTCTTTATATTATCAAATATTTATTCATCGTCTGGTTGTTTTGTAGAAGATAAATGTTGTTTTTGTTTTTGACTTTTCAGAACATGATTGAGTTTTGCAAAGGGAAAGGAGAACAGAATAACATCAATTTTCGATGCATTTTTGGTCAGGAACCCAGTATCTTACGACATCCTGATCGGGTAGGACCAGGGAATTGTTGGGGTAAGTATTAAAAAAACATTCAGTAGATGATTTTTATCAATTTTATATAACATTTATTTTTATGAAGATGTTACACATAAGTTCCATCCAATTGAAAGTTTAATTTTATTATGATGTTGCACATATTATCCTTCGAAGGGAATGTCTAATGTTTCCTAAGTAACAACCAAATACAATATATATTTGTTATCGAATGCAAAATCACAACAGAACAAATAATAACAGCAGAATTAAATATTAACTCGACTCTATCGCTCCTTCTGCGACTAAGGCAGTTCACCCACGATCGTCTCCACGAGCCCCCCCCCCCTCATTCTAAAACATAATCAAATTCTCACAATAAAAGAAAAGAGAATATTCTTGATTTGGATGATATTCATTTATTGAGCTGTTTAAGTCTCTAGTCGCTTAATTTATAATCAGGTCTTAAGTCATATTTTACACATGTTGTGCTCTCTTCTTGAAGCTTCTCAACGAACTACCTAACTCTCTCTCACTCTCTCTTTTGAGCCATGTGACGTCACGCCCGTTTCCAGAACACATCAGGTCGAGATCACATCTGAGTGCATACGCTGACCCCATGGCCCCACTTTCCTGTGTACGTGTCAACGTTGATTTGCGAATTGAAATCATCATATATGTACTAGCGAACGTACACGTTCCTATTTAGCAAGTATACACATCTCAACGAAGCAATATTCTGACCAAGTGCTGTTGTTGTTTTACTATTTGTTTACATTTATTATTCAAGAATATCGTATAGGAAGAAATGTTTTGTATTTGTGAATATTTTAAAATAATGTTGCAAGATAACAGCCCCTCGTTTATTTATTAAAGCCACCAAACAGATGTACGTAACGTGGCCGCTTATTTCTTTTCATAAGAGATGCAACATAAGTTTGTAACGCAGACGTATCTTCAACTAGTCGTAGTTTAATGTCGATTCAGATCTCTATGCGTGATTTTCTCTTATGTTTATGTTTGAGGTAGTCATTATCTTCGCTGGGGAGAACCGCTTGTTCTTCTTTGCGTGTCTTTGAAGTGTCATGTAGTCATACAACAGTTTCCCACTTTTTACGCAGTCCTTTGCATTATTGTTGTACTCTGCAATATCTCTCAAGCTGCACCAGTTGGGCAATATAGGGAGGACAAAGCAGTGTTTCATCGTATGGTCCTCCTCTCCACATTCGCGGATCGTTGGGCAGTTTCTTAGCCCTATCTGGTCATAGCAACTTTTGATCGCCCCATTCCCGTTCTCAAGCGGTTGAGTGTTTTCCATAAGAATCAGGGTGCTTCTGGCCCGGGTGAGAGGATCTCGGAAAGGGAGATTCCCATGTCAGTAGGAGGGAGGTCATCTCTAGCCGTATGTTCCACAGCTGTAGTCTGGTCATTTCCTGAGATGTTGTTAGGGATTCAATATGCCTCTTCTCGTCCATGAAGAAGATGGCATTCATCACTGATAGCCTTTGTGATCCCTACTCGGCTGGCCACTTCCTGTCTCACATCTTAACAGTAAATGCCAGTGACGATATGTAGGTTGTTCAAGTAGGTAGGCTTCAGACAGCCAGTGATCAAGCAACATTAGTTGTTCAATGCTGAATCTTGTTTTATTGGCATGCGTTGATCTCTCCTAAAACGGACTAAGATACTCCACAGAGAATATAGGTAGTAAAAACCCTACTGATATAAAGTAAGCCACTTTAATAAAAAAAAAACTACGTAAGTAGTAACACCATTCCTATTAGATATAAGCTACTTTAATAAGAAACTATGCAACTAGTGACAACAGTATTAATATAACGATTATAGGTGTTTATTAAAACTACATAACTAGTGGCAACAGCGTCGCTATGTTTACAAGTTACATTAATCATAAAAACTACATAGATAGTGACGACGTTATATATTAATATATAAATAAATAGCAAAATACCCGTCCCAGAACATGTAAAATTAATTCATCGGAACAGAAGAGTTCTGCACCACTTTATGTTACTCGGAACAACCTGCATCTCCTCACTGGCATTGCCCCTTCAGATGTTAGACGGAATTTGCTTGTAACTCGGCAAGATATTACGTATTGAAAAAGACTGAATATATGCACGTCTTGCTATCTTTTAGTAGTCGTTTCCTCCCAGCAGGTTAGAACACAAGAAAGACTCGATACAAAAAAAAGAGTTTATGTTGTTTAACTTTCATCGCCTCCCTCCCCCAACACACTCTCTATGTTCAACGGACTTCTTAATGGAAGCAAAGCACAAGATGTCCTCGCTTGTCGAAATCAAGTAATCTCTCACTCGTTTTCCGATCAGCTTGCTGTATTTATCAGCATCTATTCTTATTTTTACACATTATTTTCTAACAAACTAAAACATAAATGTTTATTTTGATAATGTACCTACTTCATGCCCTATCAAAACAATTCAGTATTTAATTTCAGATGCGACCAAATCTTGATACATGAATTGACGGGTGAGAAAGAAAAAAGTTAATACAATTATACTTACTAGCGGGACCCTGTGGAAATTCCACAGTGTTTTCTACATCAATCTGTATAATTTACTGTTAATAATATTATCCGGTGGCTAGAAATATGCACATATTTTACTCACAAAAATTTTGCGTGACGAAATGGAAGTATATATATTTATTTATATTACTCGGTTGCTGGGGCAAAAGCTGTCTCTTCACTAAATCTTCTTAAATAGGAGTGTCAGATCGTGACACACAAAATAAATAACACACACTCTATCGTATTAATATATAAATAATAATAATAATAATAATAATAATAATAATAATAATAATAATAAGAAGAAGAAGAAGAAGAAGAAGAAGAAGAAGAAGAAGAAATTTTAAATATTAAAAAATAAAATAAATAAATAAATAAATAAATAAATACCGTAAGCCTGAAACCGGCCCATTTGGTAAGCGTTTCCGCTAATGAAACGGGATACCAGAGTTCTATCCTCGGTTGAGTCATTGCAAAGACTAAAACAAACATTGCTAAAACTCTCAGTATTATAAGGTCAGGATCAAGGACAATGAAGCAGTCCTGGGAAAAGAGTGGCGCCCTCCCCTACATCTCGGGTTAGCCGCTAATGTAAAGAGATCCTCTACTGTAATCGGACAATTTAGCCTTTTATAAAGTCTGAAATTAGCGACCACCTCACCTAAAATAAGCGAACGCTATTTTTGTTTGACAAATTTGACAATATAACTATTTGAGATAAATAAAAATAATTTCTCAGATGTCAACTATACAATATCATTGCCCTTGTCTTATTTTTACGTCTGTATTTGGTACTTTGTTACATGGGGACCCGGGCTAACTTTGACCCTGACCCTAACTTTAACCCTAACCCCCAATGACCCTGAACTTTATAGGTAACCCTACCCCCCCCCCGACCCTAACCCTAACGACGGAGTCAAAGTTAGCGCGGGTCCCAATCTAACAAAGCACCATCTATTTGTTAGTAAGTTACGCTTGTTTTATTATGAGCACCCCCCGGATAAGAGTGAAATATTTAAAAAAAATAAATAATTTGCATTCAAATAACGCGTGTACGATGGACACTCTACTAAAAAGGGTTGATATACCGTAAGAAGTGGCAGGCTTCCGAAAGAAAACGAAATTATACTTGTTACTTTTTTTTTCGATTAGATTTTCTTTTTTATTTTGCTTTGAATAACGACTTTCCTCACTTTCGTTTTTGTTAATTTTTTGTTTTACTTTTTGCGATTTATTTATTTGTTTTTATTGCGTTTTCACTTTTCAATTACGTTTATTCTCTCTCTCTCTCTCTTTCTCTATCTTCTCCCTCTATCTCTCTCTTACGAACACAAACTTTCCCTTTTTTTCGTACGCGCTCTCTATGAAAAAAAAAGAAATTCCACAGTGTTTTCTACATCAATCTGTATAATTTACTGTTAATAATATTATCCGGTGGCTAGAAATATGCACATATCTTACTCACCAAAATTTTGCGTGACGGGATGGAAGTATATATATTTATTATATTACTCGGTTGTCGGGGTAAAAGCTGTCTCTTCAGCAATCACTATCGGTCGCGACTCCCCTCCCCCGTTGTCAGGGGCAAAAGTAAATACTAAATCTTATTAAATGGGAGTGTCAGATCGTGACACAAAATAAGAAACTTAACTTCTCAGATGTTAACTATACAATATCATTGTCATTGTCTTATTTTTTACGTCTCTATTTGGTAGTTTGTTACATTGGGACCTGTGCTAACTTTGGCCCTGACCCTAACTTTAACCCTAACCCCCAATGACCCTGAACTTTATAGCTAACCCTAACCCCTCACTGACCCTAACCCTAACGACGGGGTCAAAGTTAGCGCGGGTCCTAATGTAACAAAGCACCTTCTATTTGTTAGTAAGTTTACTTTTTGCGATTTATTTATTTGTTTTTATTTCGTTTTCACACTTTCTCTATTCCCCCCCTCCCTCTCTTACGAACACACACTCTCTCTTTCTTTCGACCACGCTCTCGGTGTTTCACTGAGAAAAACAACAAAACAAAACAAACATTGCTTATTGTCCGTTCAAAACATTTAAAACATAAATACTGGTCCCTTACCCTCTAAAAATAATAAATAAATGTTTTAACACTTTAAGAAGTGGTGCAAATAAAAAATAAATACTTAGTTCAAACTATCATTGAAAAAAAAAACATTGCTTAACGTCCGTTCAAAAAACAACAACAATAACAAAAAATAATAGACATGCCCTAAAAACGCCAAAATAAAAAAACAAAAAATAGTTTGAAGTTTTAAGCAACACAAAAAAGTACTTTTTGACCAGGTGATTAAAAAAAATGTATTATTTCTTCGCCTTCCGCTCCAAATGTAGAAAAAAAAAATCTTAGCGGTTGGTTGGGATCGAACTATAAACCAGTCGGGCTGAAGGCAAAAATTCTACGTCGCTTACCGTTATGCTAAAGGGAAAGAATTAAAATATCATGTAGAAATTAGGCTAATTAAATGTTGTCAATAATCTAGGTGCGGCACGCATGCGCAGAGCGTTTGCCGGAAGCGTGACACACGTACGTACACCTTAGCATATTAATATATAGATTGCTTTCTTAATTATAGAAAGGATAGTAGATAGTGGGTTTTAGGTTTACTTTCTTCAGCCTCGTCACTTTCACTTCCCTAGTGGTGTCTTTTAGTCCTCACATTCAATGAGCAATGTCTTTGACAACGGGGGAAGAATTGCTGTTTTGTGTCAGAATCTACTCATCGTAAGCTAGTTTAGAAATTGAAATAGTATTTTTTAGTTCCTTGCATCAAATGGCTTCTTGCATCGTTTGGAGCGATTTCATTAAAAATATTTTTAAAAATAATTTCTTTATTCGTTTATTGTGTAAGTATAAAATAAATAATAATAATCAAATGATGGAAATAATATGTAAAAGTATTAAAATCTAGAAGAATACCTGTCCCAGGACGGGTAAAATTAATTCCCCGGAAAGAACAATTTAACACCACTTTTATGTTCCCTTACAAAAGTTAAAATCAATGTATAATGATACTAAACCTTATGTCTAGAATCCTTATATTCTCATTTTGATCAAAATCCATTATATGATTTTGATTTGAGAAAATGTCTAAGATTAAGGGGTCTTAAGAGAAAAGTTAACTTAAGAGAATGTTGCTTAATAATTGGTGTCTAATAACTATGGATCAAATTCAATGCGCATCGTATTTATTTTAATTTTCAAACGGGGGGGGGGGTTGTACCTATGCCATTTCCCTAAAACCCTTACAAAACCCCAAATCAAGTAAATTATTGAAATCAAGGGAGGTGCGAGAGCGCTCTATCCCTTAATAGACCTCAAAAACGGCCTATGCTAGAAATCTCATTTCTTTGATCAATCATAACTCAAAAACCAATAAATCAAATTAGTTAAAACGTTGCACAAAATTTTTATTTGATAGGTTCTATAAGTGTGTAGAATGTCAGCATCATTAGTCAAGGCAACCCAGAGATCCAGAAAGTTCAATTATGAACTCATGTTATCTGTGTGTACTACGTACGTACGTACGTATGTGCCACCCTGTATCTCATCAACTATTTGATGAATTCAGCTGATTTTTGGCAGAAGTTAGAGGTTCTAGGGTCTAGTTGATGGCATTTTAATTTCAGTTTACCATATACCTTAGTTTTCCAGAAAATTTCAAAAAACCTTTAAAATGACCATTGTATTGAGGCATCAAAAGTAGTGACATTCCATGATAAATTCCAGTATACTGAAATCATGTGCCCTTTATAGGGTTAAATAAAAATTCATATACACTAAATGTACAAAAGCAAGGAAATTCCCAAATATTTACACTTTTATTGTCATTAAGGGTATGCGAGCACAACAGGGCTATGTATTTTACTGGTAGGAATTTTTCTTCAGCGCACCTCACACACTTCATCCACTCATGCATAGAGATTTATACTGTAGTGATGTGATAATGAAATGGTTTGGTTGATATGTAGTCATACCCTTAATTACTGACAATAAAAGTGTAATATATGATATGCAACTTTATAATGACATTCTCCAAGCAATTATTTTTTTACTGGCGTGAATAATAGAATTAATTAGATACGTATTAAAGCATAAAAATATATAATTTTAAGTGTACTATCAACTTTCTTATGAAAGGATTCTGCTTGTTTATACAACTGCTCTACTTATTATAACTGGAAGAATCATTAATTGGCTGAAAAATCAGCTCAATATAATTACAGAGACTTTAGCAATTAAAAGAAATTGTTTCATTTTCATTAATATTTATATACTGTCTTAGCTAAACTTAGTATTTAGCATTACTAGATCTCACCTATTTTAGTTAAAATCATAATTCAAGAAAATAACATAAAGTTAAACATTGCTTAAAACAACTTCCACCTATCGATCCATTTGCTGAAAATCTAATATTTTACCCTTACATGCCTCCATACTTGTAGCCGTTTTCCCTTTTGCTAATCGTTTTGCTTTTATTAAAATCTTTATAAAACTTTAACTATGTTTACGCTAATTTCATTGTTCTTCATTTGCTCAACAGATAAACAGTAAAAAATACTATCTTCCTTTAATTGACAACCGCTCGTATTATTATGAGTAAATATATTTTTCTGTAACTTCTCGCTAACGGTCCTGAAATCTAATGATCTCTGCCTACAAGTGGGCCATTGTTACGTCCATAATCTCATATATCGAGTTCCCGATGGAAAGTCTTAATTCTGAAGATTTACGGATTTACTTGGTCGCTGCAAACAATAATACGCCTTATTGTCATTAGACAATGGTCGAACGGGGCAGAAATTCCAAAATGGAGAAATATTATATTTCCTCCCTAGCTAAGATTTGCTGCAGTTTATCTCTCGCCCGTTTTTTTTAATATACTTTGAAGGACATCAGGACGGTTAAGGGTGAAGAAGAATGGAATTTGGTCAAAAACATTATTCCGTGTCACATAACTCCGGCGAAGGTCACGTTTCATAAGACGAATTCAATTCAAGGGAAGAATTACCGCCCAAATCATTCTCGTTAGATCGTATTCACGTTTGTTAATTCATCAATGATTTCTAAACGGATGCCATTTTTGTGGTATTTAAAATAGAAGTCGAGGAGCATTTTAATGAAAATAAGTACCGAATAAGCATTTCATTAATAAATAAAAAGAAGTGATATATACTAGAACTTAACCACCAATTTTTTTTCTCGTACATTGTGTAACATACTTTAAGAAAAATGAAGGTTACAATGGAAATCAAAACTTGAAAAAGAATTCCTGTTTTTGCACGCTGAAATGACGCTGCATTGATTTCAAGTACCAACACTTTCTCTCTGCTACTTAAAACGCACTGGCTGCTTTAAATTATTTTCTTTAAGTCAGTTGGTCTCCACACATGCAAATTAGTTTTTTTTACAGATGCTAATGAGTCCCAAATATAAAAATCTACAATTATAAATAAAAGTCCATTTTCTCTCTGGTAAATAGGCACGCACGACTTGCAAAGCATTCTATTCGCTTTCCAGGTGTTATTTCCCCGTTTTTGTCAATAGTCTAAGTTTGTCATAGCTTAAAAGCTGCACTCCGAGCGAAGTTTAAAGTTCCCTTCTTTGCTTCGGGTCAAGAGTTTAGAATATATAAAAAAAGAATTTGGGATAGATGAAGAAGTCCCAAACTTTGAGAATGCTCCTGGCGCGAAGCTCTTTATACATAAGCATTCTCTTCCGCTCTGCCATGCCCAATGGTATTGTAATGGTTAGCTTTTAGTCTATTTAAAACAGGATTAAGCAAACTAACAATGATGTAAAATAACATAATTCTAGCTTAGATTTATGCAACATTTAAGTAAGTGCAAAATTACCTAACTCACCGTCACATTGTGACATTGAGCAGACATGTATTTAAAGGTTTGCAGGATTGTACGGTTCCTGTTTAATTTTAGGTTACATTAACACGATATTTCTCTACTTGATGCACTACGTAGACGAATCCTTTGATCCCATCTGATTATCCGGACAGCGGTTCATCACGCAGACAGTTAGAGTGTCGTTGTGTAGGAATTGTGCACCTTCTCCAAGTAATGCTATCTCAAGTTACAGCACTCCGCTGGATGCCACACCAGACGGGAGCTATTCTTGTCTTGGAATCCGGTAAGACCAAGAGACCACCAGAAAGATATACTATAGTATAATTAACAGGTCGATCGGGGAGTAAAAAGATAACGTCCTTCACTTCCTTACTAACTCCTTACTAAGGGAACCTTTAATGGACTATTGGAGTAGCTATGTATCTCATATATAGATCAAGTGTTAGCCCTAGGAAGGAGCCACTTAGTTTCTGAGAACTTACACTGATATAAAATGAAACAAAATTGAATGCCTACTGGAGATAACTTGAATACCTACTAGACATTATCATCAAGTGTCTAAGGTCTATCTGTACAGTGGTTTGTCAGGACAATCTTGCATGAGGACACTTCCCCTTGCGAGTAAACCATAACAAAATATCCGAAATAACAGAATTCGCAGCACAAATAAGATTCCATCGGTATGATTACATACTGACTTATACGAGGAATGTTGCACTTTCTCCAAGTTATGCTGCCACAAGTAACATCACTAAGCTGCATACTCCAGATGGATTCTTGTCCCGGAATCCGATAAGACCAATAGACCACAAGAAAGATATACTATAACATATTTAACTGGTCAATTGAAGGGAGAAAAATTAATGTTGCTCACTTCTTGAACAAACTATGCGTTTGAGATGTAAAGAACTTTAATGGAACACTCGGATATCTATGTATCTCATATAGAGTTCTAAGAACTTACACTGAAGTAAAATGAAAAATAAAATTTCGTTGCGCGTAAATCATGCAATCTTAGTAAACACACCTATGCAAACAAATATATATATATATATATATATATTTATATATATCTATATATATATATATATATATATATATTTACGATTTAATTAATTTTATATAATTAATTCCACATAAAAATGCATATTATCAAATAACCCAAAAAACAAATTAAAAAACACGAAACTTCGCTAGATGTGTTTATTAGAAAAGTTTAAAATTATATACATCAACAAATAGTTATTTACATGCACAAATAAGTAAAAATACCAAAACTCAGATAAACAATTTATGCCCCTCACACATACAATCATATAGAGATAACAGTATATGATATATTATTAAAAAAATACACAAACACAAACATATATATTACTCACATCCTTATACATGCACACATATGCACACACGCACATATGTATACGTATTATTAAATAATTAATAGTATTCACGAGGTATTTTACAACAGATATTCTTTTGTTTGTTTTGTTTCTGATAAAAATTTTAAACATATTTGGACATGAATATTTATTGTGTTGGTTTGTATGTTATCTACGAAAACGTTGGTCTGAAGATTGTCTTGTGTTTACAAAGATGTTATTCATTGTATGACTTAAAATAAACACCGCCTTGAAACAGCTGTAAACGACTATAATACCTTTGTATTGATTTGAAAAATGATTTAAATCGTCAATATTTTTTATATATTGAGCTCTCTTCCACTGAACTAAATATATATATATATATATATATATATATATATATATATATATATATATATATAGTAAGCCAGTGTGCTCCCCGTAAAAAATAACGGAATAAAAAAATTACGCTTCGCCAGTGTCAATACTCATATTGAAATAAAATCCAAGGCCAGTAATTTATTTTTCATATATAATTTTTTATAGTTTCTGATGACGTAAAAAATATCCACCGTTGGTTTGTTGTGTATTGATTTACTCCTCTCTGGGAGTTAGGCACAAGGCCAGTTTTTATCTTACTCCCACAAGTAAGATGTGACCAAAGGTCGGGTCTGGAAAGTGGGGTTTAAAAATTGCCTGGGCAGCCCCGTCGGCATTCCCCGGTAGGGGCGCCTCAGGCAGTAAGCAGTAAACTTACTCCTCCCCAAAGATGGGAGGCAAAGCTTGTGAGGGTGGACCTCCTAGAACTGCACAGGACAGACACATAGACCAAGACAATACCAGTCTATGGAGTGCAGTATCCATCAGAACAGATACTACAATTTGATCTTAGCCAAAAGGCCAAAAGTGAAAGATTTTTTTTCTAATCTATTTCAAGCGACGGGAGGTTACAAAAATGACGCGCTTTTACCCGTTAAGGTTTGTTTAACGGGCCGGATTTATATTTATTTATAAACGTCTATCTTTTCTATAGTGTAAAGGATGTGAGTCGATCACCGTTTGTTTCTATACGGCTATTTTCCTAACACAAAATATATACTAAAATAAACTTTGATTTTATTTTGCCTGAAAAAATGGTTTTAAATTTGTCTGATTAATCGTTATTTATAATTAACGAAATAAGTCACTCATCTGTCTCTTAGCTATGTGCCAATTTCTCTCGCCCAATCTCACTCTATGTTATTTAACGATTGTAATATTTCTCACTCTATCTGTTAGCATTGAGAAAATTAGTGATGCTATTTTCTCAGCGTAGTCATCTGATTTACATACATCCGTCTGTACATGCCAAAAACATATATGTAAATTACACCCATAAGATAATAAAATAAATAATAATAATGATGATATAAATATATATATATATATATATATATATATATATAGATAGATAGATAGAGAGAGAGAGAGAGAGAGAGAGAGAATTATTTTGTTGATATAGACATGTACAAAAATCAACTATACTGGCATGTAGATGTTATCGATCAATAGGTATTAGAAGATCTCACCATATGGAAAAAAGTCTGAACTTTCATTCAGATGTACATATAGGAAACACACCTATATATATATATATATATATATATATATATATATATATATATATATATATATATATATATATATATATATATGTGGGGGGTGTAAAGTTTTATTTCAGCAGTATTCTTTCATTTAAGCAGACTTTGTTAAACATAACATAATCTTCTGCTTGATTATTTTATTCTATTTGTTTTTCTAATACTCTTCTTTGTGCTAAAATAAAGAAATAGATAAAAGTTCTAAACGCATCACTTTCTATTACTTTCTATACGTAGCACTTTCAATTCTACGTCGAATTATATTCAGGTGACAAAACTTAACGTAAATACAATTTATACTGTGACGCTAATTTTGGCGTCCTGGAATTTAAATTGTTAACCTTCTCTTGGAATTGAACCTGTTTGTTCTTTTGACGCCCAACGACTTCAGATATCACGTTATCGGCTGCTTTGCTCTTCATTTCTCCAGATTTTTTGTTCATTTGTATTTGTCACCTGTATATAATGCGACGAAGAGTTGAAAGTGCTAATGATATATATCGAACATTCATTATTTATTTTATTTTGACACAAAAAGGATTAGTCAAACAATCGTAAAAATAAAAACAGGTATGATCAAGCGGTAGTATGCTGTTATGTTAAACAATGTTTACGTATATATATATATAGATTTGTGTAATCAACGGATACATTCTATTAGACACAGAAGAACAACACAGGTAAGGAGGACATTTTTTAATAACTAATATAAGTTAGTTAAACATTTATCTGTAACAAAACTTAGATCTAATATACGGAACGTTTATGTTTTTGTCCTTTCAGGGAAGTGGGGTCTGATTAACTCTGCTGTAAAAGCCATGAAATAAAATACTGTTTGTTTTTAAATTCCCGAAACAGTTTTTCATGGTAAACAACTGATGATCCCTTAAATAATGTTTAGACTATTGTAAATTCTTGGAAGCAAACTAATATAGTAACTACAAAAAATAAATTGACTTACATGAGTGATTTTCTACTGAACGACTTGGGACTAAAATGTTTTTATTTGTTTTTTTTTCATGTATAGATTTAATGGTTGAGAAACTTCCGAGACACTATATATATATATATATATATATATATATATATATATATATATATATATATATATATATATATATACAAATGTGTTCCCCCTATCAAAGCGGAGACAATTTATCCTACTGATAAAATGCAGTATTTATACTTCCCATCTCTACAATGGAATCGTTGTGCAAATAGATATAGGTATCGTATTGTCAGATCTGAGGTCTAAAGTTCGGATTGTGCGGTCGGCATGTCAGTTTTATAGAACCACATTGTCTGTTGATATAGATATCTACTTATTAAATTATACTATTTTTATATAAAGAGATAGAGAGATATAATTATAACTTATTGGGTTTTCTTTTACAGTATCAATATTTACTTTCTCAGGGTCAACTATTTGGCGGTGAAGAAATAAATGCGAGGAAATGTTGGCTCTGTCAGTTTATGTTAACTTACTATAATAATAACTTGAATTTATATTGTTTTGTGTATTAAGTCAATAATTGATTTCAAGACATACTATATTTGTTACAGTAAACATTACTTTTGAAGAATACTCGTGTTTCGTATAGAGCTATGCAGTAGTAAAAAAAACAAAGATATAAATATCTACGTGGAAAACATAGACAGATAAAAATAAGATTTATACTGAATTCAAATTCGTGCCTAAAAACAGAGGCAGCTTTATACCAGTGTCGTCGTTACCGTTTAACGGCGAGCTAAGTTTAAAATAGTAACACAAATCAAGTGAGTATAAGAAAATAGATGAATATGACCGTCCCCAGAGCAATCTCCATCGGGAGAGGCCTAAGGCGCCCATATGTAATGTCCCTCAGTCTTATTGCTTAAAGGTAGTTTATGAACACACAGACATACAGACACCTTTCTCATTCTCTTTTTCTCTCTTTCATATATATATATATATATATATATATATATATAGAGAGAGAGAGAGAGAGAGAGAGAGAGTAAGAGAGAGAGAGAGAGACGTCGGGATTTGAGTTGTAAAAATACTCGGAATCCGGTGTTTCGAATCGCATGACAACTATGCTGATGGGTCTCGATTATAAAAAGGACGAAACGCTACGTACATAGATAATGAACAAAAACAAATATTATTTATTATTTGTAGCTCCTAGAAAACCCATCTATAGGGGCACTGTAAGTGTAGTATTAACATAGCATGACGTCGCTAGCTATAGATGCATCGTTCCTTTCATTAAGTCGAACGCTCTTATGACGTCAAGCCGCCGGGTAAAGTGTTTAAATTATCACTGTTTATTCGCTATTCAGCGTTGGTCGTGTGGTTCTAGACGTCGAGATTTGAGTAGTAAAAATACTCGGAATGCGAGTTTTCGAATCGCATGACCAGTAGTGAATAGTCATATCTCTATGCTGATGAGTCCCGATTATAAATGGCGAAACGTACACATACATAGATAATACACAAAAACAAATATTATATATATATATATATATATATATATATATATATATATATATATATATATATATATATACAGGGTGATTTATAAGTCACTTTACTTAGCTATTTAAAATGATTACCATATGAAGCACAAACATACTATGAACTTTTGATAATTGTTATCTTACTCTCTAATTACTGCTATTTGTTATTTTAAATTTGTTCGTTTATATATTTGTGTCTATATATATTTATTTCATAATCAATCAAATATGCTACAAAGAGTCGTAAATTCCTTGCAAAAACGAATGGAGCTATGCATGCAGAACGAAGGTGGAAATTTTGAAAATTTGCTGTAATTTTAAACTCCCATAAATGAATTTGTTGAATAAACTTTCTGTTTTGTATTACCGTATTTTTTAACTTTAGAATTTAAAAAATAAATAGCTAATTGACTTATGAATCACCCTGTATATTAGTTAACAGTACGGATTTGGATTAAAACCGTATTTACAAGTCTCAATCGCAAAACTGATCTACTAGACGAGGGGTTAACAATGTTTCACTATATGACCCAAGTTGCAAGTTCGAACCTGTCGGTAGATAGACCAGTTGTTTATACTGATGAGTTTTCAAACGACGAAACAGGTCTGTCTATATATAAAAATAACATTTAATTATATATATATATATATATATATATATATACTTATTAATAATTTCAGTTCAGATCAACATAGTACATTAGGTTTTTAGCTGGAGGAGTTGACCTTGGCAGAAATTGTATTTTCTTCTCCAGTTTTAATTATAAACTGTTCTCTCGCTTTCGTCAGCCATGCAAAACAAAACAGGATAGCTTTACATCTAAAGTACCGTGTTGATCTCAACTTCTGTAACATTATGAATAAATAAATACTCGCTCTTATTACGAAATAATAGAGCACTCCATTGTATTTCTTTCTACCCAGCGAAACCAAAAATTTCAAATATTAAAATCAAATTCTGGAAATAAATATTGCAACACATCCTCTATATGTACGCACGTTTCCAAGATACCAGCTTTAGCTATTATCGAAATTCATTTCTTTGTAAAATTAGCAAAAGATAAAGAATTTAAAAGGAAATAAGTATAGAAATGTTAATAGGAGGTTTAAACATTGAAATAGGGGTATGCCTCGAAGGTGTTA
Organism: Sepiola atlantica; assembly: GCA_963556195.1. Taxonomy (NCBI): domain Eukaryota; kingdom Metazoa; phylum Mollusca; class Cephalopoda; order Sepiida; family Sepiolidae; genus Sepiola; species Sepiola atlantica. Next base: position 63,479,601 of record OY744517.1, on the reverse strand, counting down.
ATGTCTACGAATCTAACGAAATGTATTTCAATTTACGTCATTGTACTTCGTCCTCTCCCACCCAATCAATGCTGGGTACATTCTTCGGACCCTTCGCGAAAAAAAATGAATATAATGAAATGTTAAATATAAAGCTTATATGGTGTTATCGGCTAGCCACAAAAGAAGATGCCGTTAGACATTCGATCCCAGGCAGCGCCAGATCTTCTTTAGTATATATGTAGAAAATTGGAAAGGCAGCTGACTTACTAGAGTGTCGCTACTGGCAACTAAGGATATTATCCCAAAAATGAAGGTGAAAGGAATTAATACCTGTAGAAAAAGGCGTTCAATTATTATAAAACATTCTTCAATACTGGAGAGTTACCTAAGTTGTAAATGCGTTATCTTATTGACGGTTAACAGTTACTAGACACAACAAGAAGAGGATCGCGAAGGAAGTTTTTTTGTTTTTTTCGCACTTCGGCTAGCCCCACTCTGGATCACCTTGGCATTATCTGATTTTTGACATATATTCCTGATTCTTTTCATTTGGTTGTCTTTAATTCCTTATCATCTAGGCAACTGTCTAGTTTTCCTGATGGGGGAGTACCAGCACTCTGAATCATAATTCTCGTTTGAGATAAATTGGGAAGTATTAGTATGTTTTTCTTTTTTAAATATTTTTGGGGAGTCTATCTGTCTCTCTCTCTTTCTGTCCCTCTCTTTCTCTCTCTCTCTCTCTCTCTTTCCTCCTATCTCTCTCTCTCTCTCTCTCTCTATCTATCTATCTCTCTCTTTCTCTCTCTCCCTCCCTTTTCATCTTTCTCTTTTTTTTCTCTTTTTTCCTCTCTTTCATTTTTCATCTCCCTCTCTTTATCACTCCGCCTCTCTTTCTCTATCTATCTTATTCTCTTTATCTCCATTTCTTCCCCCTCTGGTTTCTCTCTCCCTTTCTTTCTCTCTATTTCTCTCCCTCTTTGTCTCTCTCCTTTTCTCTCTTTCGCTTTTTCTTTATCTCTCTGACTATATTTCTCTATCTATCTCATTCTCTTTATCTCTTTTTCTCTCCCGTTTTATCCCTCCTATATTCCGGTTCCTCTCCCTTTTCTCACTCTTTCTCTCATCACCATTCTATTTTTTTTCTTAGACTGCCCCCTATCTTTATCTTTCTCTCCCTAGCTCTCTTCGTCCCTTCCCCCGCCTTATCTCTACTCTCTCTTTCATTCTTACTCCCCCCTCTCTCTATCTCATTATCTATCTATCTCAGTCTCTCTATCACTCTCACCTCTTCTTTTTGGACTCTTACTTATCAATGTATCTTAATTTTTATTTCTTTTTTTAAATGTCCAATAAATGTTTGGTGCGTATTTTTATTTTTAATCGTTTAATTCTGTCTTTGCTTTGTAAAAAAAAGAAAAAGGTAAAAGAAGCAAATAAAAAAAACAAGCCGAGAAGAATACCATTTCGCCGTCGTAACGTCTGCTGATTGTATTGATAGTGTGTCAAAAAGAAGATGCGCTACAAAAACCGCGTATATCCAATGGTACGGGCCGACGCTGTCTACGTTCTGTGGGCAGACTGGGCGAGTTTGTGCGATGTTTGTATTCCTGCAGACCCAGTTAGTCGCTTCGTTGTGTTTTTGTTCTTTCTTTTAAACATTTTTGTCCATCTTATTTGATTTTCTGGTTTTGCAAACTTTTTCTAATTATTTCTCATTTATCTTTCCTCCCCTTTAATTCTAGATTTTTTTTTTGTTTCTCCCTTTCACCTGTTATTCTGTAGACCTTTAGGCTTTCCTTGGTACCTTTCTTTCTTTCTTTCAACGTTTTTTCTTTGTTTCTAGTTTCCTCATGTTTTGCTTTTCTTTCAGTCGTTCTTTATTTTCACATTTCTTTCCTTCTTTTCTTTCTTTCCTTGGTACCTTTCTGTCTTTCTTTCAACGTGTTTTCTTTGTTTCTAGTTTCCTCATGTTTTGCTTTTCTTTCAGTCGTTCTTTATTTTCACATTTCTTTCCTTCTTTTCTTTCTTTCATTCCAACTTTCTTTCTTTCTTTCAACGTTTTTTCTTTGTTTCTAGTTTCCTCATGTTTTGCTTTTCTTTCAGTCGTTCTTTATTTTCACATTTCTTTCCTTCTTTTCTTTCTCATTTTTCTGATTTTCTTTCTTTTCTTTCTTTCATTCCACCTTTTTTTCTTTTTTCTTTCTTCCTTCTTTTTTTCTTTCTTACCACCGTTTTGCTTTTTTCTTTCTTCCCATGTTTCTTGCTTTTTCCTTCTTTCCACTTTTTACGGTTTTGTTTCTTTTTTTTTCGCCATTCTTTCTTTTTTCCTTTCACTATTTTTCTTTCTTTTCACCTTTCTTTTTTTACGTATTTTTTCTTGCTTTCTATTTCCTGTCTTATTTCTTTTTTTTTCCACCTTTTTACTTTTTTCTTTCTTCCTACTTTGATTTCTATGTTTCTCTCTCGTTTCTTCCTTTACACTTTTCTACCTTTCTTTTACTTTTCATCGTTTCCATCTTTCTTTTTTCTTCTTTCTTTCTGCCTGTCTTTCCACCTTTTTACTTGTTTTCTTCCTTTACACCTTTCTACCTTTTTTCTTTCTTTCCCTCCACCTTTCTATCATTCTTTCTACTTTTCTTTCTTTCACATTTATTTTTTCCATTATTTCTTTACCTTTCTTTTTTTCTACTTTCTTATGTTACTTGTTTCCGCCTTTTTTTCTTTTCTTTCCACTGTTCTATCTGTCATACCTTCTATCTTTACAACATTGTTTTCACCTTTCTTTTACTTATCTTTCTGTTTACTTACTTCCATATTCATTATTTCCATCTTTCTTTTACGTTTTACTTTCTTTCCACCTTTCTTTCTTTCTTTCTTTCTTGCTTTCTTTCTATCTTTCCACTTTCCAGCTTTCTTTTTAACCTGTATTTCTGTCTACTTTACTTTCATCTGCCTTTATTCTTTCTATCGTTCTGTCCTACGTTTCTCTCTTTTTTTCGTTTAATGTTACTTTTATTCCACCTTTCCCTTTCTACCTACCTTCATGATTTTCTATACATCTGCTTTTCTTTCTTTCTTTCTTTCTCTCTTTCTGTTTACATTTCTTTCGTATTTTCTTTTGCACTTTCATTCCGCCTTTATTTTTTTCTACTTTATTAAAATATATGTTAACATGCAAAAGGTAGCACGTTTAGTAGGGTGCCTAGTTGAAACAAATGCGAGCGAAGAGCCTGTGGTGGGCAAAATGTTAATATTGGCTGACCTTTGAAATACTAACGTCTTTATAGATACGAGGTTCCATGCTGTGATTATGACCCACTTGAGATGTTCTGAAAGTAATGTTCATGTCTCATGATCAGTCAATTTTAACGGCTGATAATATCGAGTGGTCTCGCGGTGTGTTAAAAGTACAATCTATCTATCCTTCTATCTCTCTATCTCTCTATCTCTCTATCTCTCTCCCTCTTTTTCTCTTTCTCTTTATATATATATATATATATATATACATATTATTATTTCAACTATTCAGATAACTATTATAAGGAGATATAATATTTTATGTATTAATTTTCAGTATTTACTTCAACAGCGCTCGATACGTAAGTAGAGCTAGGTAATAAGTTATAAAAATATATTTATGGCAACTAAGCTTAATTGCCATAAATATATTTTCATAACCTACTATATATATATATATATATATATATATATGTGTGTGTGTGTGTGTGTGTGTTCCGGCAGGGGGATCAGAGGTAATTAGTTGGGCTTATGTGGTTCCTAGAGAGATGCCTACCTTAGCCTTAAGTTGATTGACTGTTTGTGTCTAGTTTGAGTTATATTTTAATTTGGTCGAGCGCAGAGTTCTGATTGTAAGTCTGTCGTTCAGTGGGGAAGTATTATTGTAATCTTGAACAATAAAACTGTGTTACTTGTTTTAAACTGTGGTTTTGTTTGGGGGAAGAATATTTGTTTTGCAGCAAAACCGAGATAACACGATTGACATTGCGACCGGTGTCGGAGCACAGACTTCTGACGAAGACAACAAGTGAGCAATCAGTCATAAAGATATATCGTCTCAGAAATGATCATACACAAACAGTTATGTTAAATGCTTAGTGCGCAAATAAATGATCACGTAAAAACGTTTACACTAGATCGCTTGCCCCTGCCTCTCGGGTAAGTGTACGTTAATTGTAATCACTGCCTGTGACGATTTCTCGTAGCCGCGTGGACACAGACATTAGGCTTGTTATTTTAGGCTTAATGTACGACCTACGATAGATCCCATGCGACCGCCTGCAACCGACACTCCTGCACTGATGAGAGTAAAAAGACCGAAACGATGCAGGTACAAAAACACTATTAAAGATATTTACAGTATATATATATATATATATATATATATATATATATATATATATATATATATATATATATAAAGTAAGAGAGAATCAGATCAGAGTACTCGATTATTAAGCAAAATAAAAATAAGAGCATGATATTCATTTATATATGTATTACAGACGATCAAAACAACATCAGTACCGTCTGTTTCGAATCCTAACAAAGGGGACCTTTAATAGGCCTCTTTACTGGACTTTCTTCCGCCTCTGGTTACAGTAAAAACAGAGAGATAGGGGGGAAGTGATAATATTAAGCTAAATTCCAATGATCAAGATTTTATTGATTTTCTCTTCATTTTATTCCAATTCAAAACTTCAGTATATTTATGGACAGATCTGTCTTGCTTGTAGACGAACAATCAAAATTAATATGTCAATTCCGGATCTTTCCACCATGTGCTTTTCAGAAATCTAAAGTTCGCTTCAAGAAAAATATATTATAAGCATCAAACAAAAAAAACTACCAACGGAACAACTTACATTAAATACATGTTCCTTCAAGGAAAAACATAGATGTTACTACCAATACATGCTACCATCTTTTTACAAACCAAAGCTATAAGAAATACGCACAATATCACTTGAGAAAACAACGCTAAGATAGTTTTAAATTAATTGGTTGAATTTATAAAAAATGTTATATAAATATATAAATAATAATTATATAAGATATAAAATTTAGCGTTACATTAAGAAAAATTATTTGAAAATGTGAAGATAGGAAAACACAAGGACTTACAGAGTGCTTAATATTAAAATAAAAAAATAAGAGACTTTAATAAAACCTTCTCTGCGTATGAAAATAATATTACTGTAGTTAAAGGGGAAAATATTTATATTAGCAAATTAATAGACTAGTAATTTTAGGAGTATGTCTAACAGGTAAAATGTTACATAATCAATAAATACATAGACGAAAATAGGTAAAATTTAATAAGCATCAATCGACTATTGATTAATATGTAACTTGAAGATAGTGTTAATATAATGAATATTAAATAAGATCAATTTATAGAAAAGGGCAAATTAAATAACTATTTAAAATTTAGTTTGAAGAGCATCAAAGTAAAATCGTAGATGCATTGCCTCGATCATCGTCTGGATAACAATAAATAAAATCTAATAACAAATCCAAGGGCGACAACCACCGTATTAAAACCAATGGAGGTATTTCCTTTAATAACTAAAGATAGATTTTTTAAATACCCTTAAATATTTCGACTTACATAGTAAATAGGAGAGATTAAAATGTTATTTACAAAAATGTATATATTTGAATATCCAATGCAGGAGAAAACAAAAGGTATATGTTACCAAATTAATCAAATTAACTAAATAGGTGTTCTATGAGAATGACAGTAAATACCAAAATCGCTTAAGCTACATTTAGAACAGACTAATCTAAGAATATTTTAAGTATAAAATTCACAGAACATCACCAAACAGAGATTAGTAAAACGGTGTCTGTTCATGATGAACTAAACAAAACCAAGATATTTTAGTACTTACATGTAAAGTGTCATATGATATTTCAATTGGAAATAATATGTTATTACTAAACTATAAATCACTATGCCAAATAAGGTTTAAAGAAAGTCGTAAGTATTACTTACTACAATATTCGACCAATTATTTATCAGTCTTATCTCTGTTCAATTAATTTCGATTCGGATTATCATAATAATTTATAATTTGTTATTTACTATTGTTATTTATTATTTATACAAAATATATTGTACATATAGATAGTGTGAAATTGTGTGTCATTGTGCTCGAAAACATTCTACAAATTATTAAATCTATTTTACTTTAGTTTATCGGAAAATTCCACGAATAAAACATCAGATACTGCATTTACACCCCTCAATAAATTAAGCCAAAAATATTATCCATACCCCCAAAACAAAAGGAAAATATTCATGATAACCATTTTGAGCAATGTTCCTGCTACATTTTATAATTAATAAGTAGTTCCTTGCTTTTTTTCTTAACATTTGTCATGGAAAATTGCCAACTACTTTGTGGCCTTACCTTCAAGAATTACATATTCACCCCAAAACAATATATGTAAATGCAATTTATCAGTCAATCCCTATATATGTTCAAGAACACCGATCATCTACGACATATCTATAATACATTTATTAAGTCCAAATATTTAACATCGTAATTATATTTAAACCGTGAATCTATATGTGTAATATTCTAAAGTACACTAATGGGCGTAACGTCATGCAAATTCACGGGTCAATGTACATTTTCGCTGTAGAATTATTAATAATGAGAGCATATATCTAGATCAGTGCAAGCAATTTTACAGTACTTCTTGTTTCTTGTTAAATAAATTATCTTTAGATGCCATAATATGATAATATTCCAGAGGGCATGGGTTGCCTTTCTTGGATTTACTCGGATTGTATTTATTTGCTCCACCCAATATAGACGATTTTAATTCGAATGTTGTGTTATTACTACGTAATTCTATGTCCTTGTGATCCGGGTTAGACCTTACATTAAAAAGGGGTGTAGTGTTTCTGAAAAGGGGTGTATGGTATTTGAAACGGCAAGATGTAGAACACATCTATGCTTATGTTGTATTGCTTTCCACGATGTTGCATTTATACACTATATTTGAGGTTAAACACTTCGCCTCTATCTAGAACTCATTTACTTTTCTACAATTACATTAGAATTCTACAATAGGATTTGGACGGTTATTCATCTAACCATGCTTAATTATCCTGTGGATATTGGCATTATTAGAAGCTAGTATAGTTGATGGTACGTTTATTGATGTTGGAAATGAAAATGTCTTAATTTAACCTAGTTTGCTATATCGGGGAAGTTCTTCTCTACAATGCGATAGAATTCTTGAGGTATGTTATTAGAAATGTGCTTATTATATGAACTGTTACACGAAACGGAATCCTTACGTTTGTTGTGTACTTAATAATATTAACACTAATTAATTGAAATGTCATTTGGTTAAGCTTTGAATTTCTTATATGCCCATAATAAGTATTGTTATTGTTTACATAAGATTTAATGTTGTTAATAGCATTGTTATATGATACGATGTGATATGGTCTCCTACTTCTAACCCTAGTCCCCACATGTTTATACGTTTCACGATAAAAAATGTATTTCATTACTGTACTTAGATCTAGCCAATGCTTCATTGTAATATTGTTTATTATTATTTAATAACTGCTCACTTTAAGATAGTTTAGATACTTTTTCGAGATACTGGAATAAATGTTTTTTTCACTGATTGGTTGGAATTATTGTCGATATAAAACAATGTGTGATTGGGTTTATGGTAGAGTTCGAAAGTATTATAATTTAAGTTTACTGTAACGTCCAGAACATTTACAACTCTAGGGATCATTCCTATGGTTATTTCAAGGTCCAATTAACCCAAAAATTGATATAGTGCTTTTTTAGTTTGATCTCTATATGCACCTCCCAACATACCCGGTGCCTCTGTATAGACCTCCCTCAAAATGTGAAAATCAACCAGGTCGGTTACTTGTGAGTTACAGAGTAATGTCAACGTTAAGATCCCTATTTTCGTAGTCCATAATTTATTTTCATATCGAATTAATATCCTTCTAGCTAAGTTAATCATGTCTGTTTCGAATTTAGTTATATTTGTTTCTATTTTATCCATGTCAAAAGCTCTATCCAGCAGGGAATGGGAGGTCCAAGTATAATAGGAGTCGATGTCACACATAATAAATCTCCGGTTCCCCTTCCTCACAATAATTCTACAAACCAACCGAGTACTTCTTCGGGAAATGACCATAATTCATAGAGTACTTTAGATTTAATGCAAGGTGAAACATAGTTCAAAATTATTTTACAAATTATACCTATATCCTATACACAAGGAGGAATCAATCTAATTATGATGTTATTAAGCGTAATATCTGGAGAATTTCAATGTTTTTGTCAATATTGATTCTAGAATATATCTCGAACGCAGAAGAGTAAATACTATTAAGATATGTTCTATTAGCCATTATACAATTGTTGTGCAATTCTTTCATAATTAAATTGATATGTGTGCGAATTAAAAAAATAAGTTGTAAAAAATGACGTGAATCTGCCATCTGTGATATTGATGTGGTATTGAACTACATAAAATACTGATATACATATATATATATATATATATATATATATATATAAAATATAGTCATCCACAGACAGCTGTTTTGTCGTCTCCAACTCATAGGTGAGGCTAGACGTAGTGATGTTGATACTAGTGATGGGATGATTCCAATATTTGTCTTGATTCCAATACAATTACCAATTCTGATTCTGATTCCAATAACTAAAGCGCCCGAAATAACACAGCCACATCATAAAAGTAAGTATTTTTGCACGCTATTAAACGAGTTCATTAAATGGCATCGATTTAAGGTCGTTTATATGGAAATATTTTTATATTTTAAGCTTTTTTATCAGGAACTTTTTCCTAAAATGAACAACAGCTGGAACTATTAAATTCCGGTCATTTGTAAAGATTGGTTAATGTCATCCACTGTGGGATAAGAGTATTGCCAAAATTTCAACTTTCATATATGTTATCCTATTATTATCCTGTTCAAAATTGTTCAGTGCGGTGATAACATGTGGACATTTATGTGATTTGATTTCATTTCATTTTACATATGATTTCTCAGAAATACAAGTTTCTGTAGTTTTATCATATTCTGGAGGATTCAATGTTAATGTTGCCTGATTTTAAGATCCCCCCATCGCTGATTTCCACTGGACGATGATTAAAAACTGTCCACGGAATTCTTTGCACAAAGGAATTAACTGCCCGAATCATTGTCCATTTTGTACGATTTATTGTTTAGAATCGTTATGTTTTGGGGTGAGCAAGGTATTTTATCCGTAGTAAAGATATGCAGCTCAATACGTTGAGCAGTAATATATGTGAGAAAATATATGTTTGTGCATATACTTTTTATTTTTATACACAAACTCTTTCAAGCTAAAAGTTCAATTATTGCTAACATTTAACAATAGAGCATATATAGTAAATAGACAATAGTAAGCTAAATTCTAGTAACCAAGATTTTATATATACATTCATATTTTTATATATATACATATTTTATTAACAATAACGCAGGTTTTAACTTAATAATGCCATACTAGAGCTCTTAATTAATTTCAAAGTTATTTACGTCTTAGTTAATGAAAAAAAGAAATGCCCATGAGTTCATCCAAAAACGTGCTTTATTAACATACAATTGTTTCTGCCCTTCTTAAATGCATATACATTTTTGGTATACAAAGCATGCAAATATTTACTAAATTATCGACAATTTCTCTTGAGGGGAGGACTTCATCAGTTCCTAAGAAGTTCACCCATTCGGCTGGAAAAGCTACAGTGCAATTTAATATTCATTTGTTTGCTATTGTTTCATGTATATTTTTTATTTGTCAATCATATTCTAAGGAAAGTTAACTTGAGCGAAAATATCTGTGTACACCTAATTTATGGGAATGTATAAATTGTCCGTAACCATGTGCGTTTAACTTATCAGCGTGTTCATATGTCATCGTTAAACATCGATAAGAACACATTCGTATAAGAAGGCGATGAACATTTACACTAAGCGTATTTGATTTGGGTTTGAATCCTTTTTGTTTCTTGTTTCTAATGTTTACTTCTTTATCCTTACCCATCTCTTCATGTTTTTTCTTTTAAAGTAGGTCCATTATTTTACGTTATTTAGCGATCTGCCTATCTCATAACAACCTAACTTCCGGTCGAAAATGTAAACAAATATTTTGCTCAAGGTGACAAATGCTCATCTAAGAACGATATGTGTGCTTGGCTTGTGAGTTTCACACCCTCTGCCACTCGGAAAGGTCCAATTAATGTATCACTTATTATACCTGGCCAAAACATAACTCCCCCACAACCTTGTTGGCGACGAACACGATGTGAGATAGCAGTTCCGGTAGCACTCCAAACTTTAGCCCATCCATCCGGACTATCAAGTGTGGCTCTAGTTTCATCTGTGAATAGAACCTGTTTGAAGTGCGTTTTCATGTATTTTTCTGCCCACGCAATGCGTTTTAACTTATAGGTTTAGTTCAAGAGAGGCCTGAAAAGGGCTTCACGTTCCTGGCCATCCTATTAAAGACACTGCATCTGGTCTTCCTGGACATCGGAACAACGCCAGCTTTGCCAAAAATGGAAGCGCTAGTTCCATTTGGTTCCCTAATGATCTGTCTGCGTCTTTTCGCATAACGCGAGGAGAAATGCTCCTTCTTGTACCCTTATCTTTCCTTGGTGCAGTGTTGGGCTTATCCGCAAAAGAAAACAAGGTTCTCTTATCCCTTTTCTAGTTCCTTGGCTAAATCCAGAAGTGTCGTCCTTCTGCAAAGCCAGCTACAACCCTTTGCCTTTCGGTAGCAGTCAAACGTCGATTTGGGGGCATTTTTACAAACCTGCAATAAAGTGAGAAACAGTGAAAGTGGCTAACAAATGCATAAATGTCTATAACTTTGGAAATATGGTATAGATTTGCAAAATATTTTGGTATCTTACCACCTTAGGAGCACTCTTCCAGTGTGCAAAATTTCAAACTTGTGCGATTTATATTATTGAAGTTATTAAAAAATTATGATCTGCAATAAAGCGAGAATCACAGTTTATATATATATATATATATATATATATACATATATATATATATATATATATGTGTGTTTTGTCCTCTCTCTACTTTCTCTGTCTTGCGTTTGTGTATATATATATATATATATATATATATATATATATATATATATATATATATATGTGTGTGTGTGTGTGTGTGTGTTTGTATATATATATATATATATATATATATATATATATACATGTGTATGTATATTCTATTTTTTCATGACCGCCACCCTGACTAAATGTTTCTGACCCAGTGCCCATCTACCCGAACCCGTATCCATCCACTCGCTTGACCTTCTAGCTTCCCGACCTCTCGAAAGAATGCAAATCCGCATTATTCATTATTTTTGTTGTCCTTTGCGTTTTCTTTGCACGGGTGGCTAGACGTTTATGTCGACTACGATGGCGACAACTTAATTGGCTCGTATTTGTTCTCCGCTTGCGCCTGGCTTTCTGTTTGTCAACCTTTACGGGTTTCAGTGGAAAATTCAGATCAAGATATGCTGAGAAGAAATAAATAAATTGAAAAGAAATAAGGGCTAGAATGGGGGCAAGAAAATTAAAAAAGGAGAGAAAACATAAAGGATATATATATATATATATATATAACATAAAAACAATATTTCGGAATCAGTACAGATGCGAAGGAAGAACACACATGTTGCACTTACAAAGAGCTCGATAACTTTTTTAGAACAATAATAAATGGGATGTGTCCCAAAATCGATGGTTACATTTAATGCTACGAAGACAAAGCACCTTTTCTTTAACAATTAAAACATTAAAAGAAACCTTATCAACTACCTATTGCCATTACTGATAGCACCCGTCCTGAACTTAACCTGCGAGAGTGAATCTTGTATATACACAGGTAACATGAATTGGAACAAATACAATGAAGACATTGCCAAGGCTGCCGCAAAGAAGGTTGGCTTCCTCTACCGTGCTAGTAAACTCCTCACACCTGACATTATCCTGTATCTCTACAAAGCCACCATCCGCCCATGCATTGAGTATTGTTTTCACATCTGGGCTGGTGCATCATTTACTAGTCTCTCCCGCCTTGACAAGGTCCAATAAAGAGTCGCCAACCTAATAGGTCCCTCACTGTCAACCAAGCTCCAGTCCTTGTCCCATCGCCGCAATGTAGCATTCTTGTGCGTGTTTTATAAATACTTCAATGGATTGTGCTCCGATGAATTGGCTGCTCTGGTGCCCCTTCGTCGTAAGTTCACTAGACCAACTCGACAATCAACTAAATCCCATCCATTCACGGTGGAGGTCCCTAGTTTATTTTCTCATGCTGCTGGTCACTGGAACTCCCTCCCTGCCCCCTGTTTCCCCGACGGTACTGACATGCAGAAATTTAAAACTAATGTAAACAGACATTCTCGCTGCGCAGATCCCAATTTAGGTTGATCCCCCCCACCTTCTCCATTTTCTTTCTTCTCAGTAGCCCCTTACGTCTACAGTGACGGCCTGCTCTGTCTGGGGTGAACTATGTTAAAAAAGTATATATATATATAAATATATGGCATACCTAACTTTATATGGGGACTTTATATGGGGACCAAAAAATAATTACAATATTCTGCGTTTATTTCTATGCTATTAAGCTGATTATTATATACAATTTGCTAGAGTCTGGTATCTAACTGTGAACTACATCCAATGGTACGGCTACAATTTGGGAGCCTTGGGAGATGTAAAGTTACTCACCTTTTTACAATTACTACCAAGTTGACTCTGATACAGAGCGGGTGTTTCTGTAAAATTCTCATCTATAGGTTAAATAAAATGTGTCCTTGTTTTGTGTGTGTTTACCCAGTCAATTTATGTTATATTTCTAGCCAATTTTATATATTGAATGACCCTGGATAGATCTAAGATAGGTAGTAAGTGTAAGAAAGTACAATAAGACAAAGTTGAGATATGTGTGAACTAAGAAACCGAAGTAAAGTAAGATTTTTGATCAGTCCATCGTTGTAAGCAAGTTTCATCAATATATATGAGTATATATAGTGTATCAAATTAAAGTTATATATATATATATATATATATATATATATATATATATATATATATATATATATATGACGTGAGCTGTAAGCTCGAAACGACGTCGTACATAGGCAAAATATTCAAAATATAAGGTAACGGTCGCATAGCCTGGACGCGCACGAGTGTCGTTGCCGAACCCGTACACTGCCCATGGCCGTAGCGGCGGGGATTTGTTAAGAATCACCGTGTCTAGGGCACAGCATATAGAAGGGGGAGCCCATCCCTCTCCTTCCGCTGCCTAGAACCTTCCCTGAGTTTTAGTCAGGTACCCATTTTCTGCTGGGTGGACAGAGGGAGTTTTCAGACCCGAAAATTCGCATGAAAATTCGCGTGAGTGGGATCGAACCCGGGTCGTCCAGCCCAAAGACAAGTGCTATAACAACTCGTCCACAGGCCCTCCCTTCGAAATATAATTTAATATAATTATAAGCTCAAGTAAAATTAAAAGTCGAACACCGTCGGAAAGATTAAAAATAAATATTCACCTAAAAGCCTCAGTGCAATGCTCCGACTCTGTCGTTGAGTAATATGGATTGTTTAAGTATTCATGCTCGTTGCCTTCAGTGTAAATATCATTTAATTTCTCCGTTATCACGTGACAATCTCTTGTGGCCTAATGGGACTAATTGAACGCTTACAGATTCAGAATGTCTATGTGAACCGGGTTCGCGCCCTGAGATTGTTATTTTCCTTCGCTGATGAGAGCTATACGCAGGTAAAATATTTAAAAAAAAATGTAATATATATATATATATATATATATATATATATATATAGAGAGAGAGAGAGAGAGAGAGAGAGAGAAAGAGAGAAGTTAAAGGATGAGAATAAAAGTTGTAAAAAATACCGTCTTGTTATCTAAGAAAGCTATAGTATACTAAAATAATATCAACACCCTCATATTAGGATCTGCAGTTTAAATAAATATTGTATAAATTCATACCAGACCTGTTTTAAAGATGTAACGCTATCGATAAGCTGTCTATTATTTTCTCTTTTTCAGTTTTAGCGATGTTTAATGGATTAAATAAGAACTAGATGTGTGTATTATAATCGTCTGCGTTAGTTAATAATAATTAACGACGATGCAACCAGAAAAACGACCCCATAAGAAGTATCATCAGTTCCGCCCCGAGAAGATAGAATGGGCAGACCAAGTCAGACTTTCAGAGTCTTCGACTATGCATCTCTTTTTTCTCTTCATCTAAGTGCACGATTATCATCTTTCTATATAATAAAATTACCAAATCCTTAGAATATTACATTATGTTTTATTATTAGAGGAAGCACGAAACAGTGGAGAATTAAGGAGACAATTTTGCAAGCCTTTACTAACTTATACGTTGTTATTTTTATTCACCTTGCATTTTTATTTCTATCTCTCTATCAAGTTTTTTTTAGAATAACGACTCCTCTACTATATCGTTTTCGTATAACTTCTTCGGCTAATGTCAAAGCAAACACGTTGGAGCTACTTTAAGTAGGACGGCCTCTAAAGTAAATGTGGTATTATGACTGCGATCGTGTAAGCCAAGAACAGGATATTAACATAGTTTATTGTAGACGAAAGATGATTAACGATACCCATTTCTGCACACTTTTGATTACCTTGTGCCTTATTTCTACTAGATGTAACATGTATAGTTTTTGCAAATAAATAATTCAATGTGTAGTATCTGTTCTGATACCTACACTTCATCTCTTCTGTCCTCGGTCAGTGAAAGTATAACTCTTCTCGACTGCAGCAAGTTTTATTTTTCTCTCTAGCGCAAGAGCCCCGTCTTTTTAGGGGGTGGGGCTGGATTTTCCCCTCATTAAAAGCCTACCGTGTGTCCAAGATTGACCTCGTGGGGAGGCAAGTAAAGGGGCACTACTTTACTGTTTTATCCAGGGCAAAAGGAGCTACAAAACGATGCTTCTTGGAAATGTATTAATGTCGGTAAACTGAGCAGCCAAGACGGGACTTGTATTCGACTTTCCGAGCATACAGTCCGCGCCTAACAAAGCCTAAAAATAACTCTTATATACTTCGACCTAATTCATCCAAAGAAAAAAGTATTCTTGCAAATATGAACAACGTATCCCTGAAAAAAAAACGTTGCTTGCAAACATCTTTATTCTTTTTTTAACCTCTGATCGATGTGTTTTGAAATTATGTTGGCATTGTTTTGCATGGAGTTGATGTAACTTTCGTCAGACGAAAAGTCGGAAACTGTGACTTGAAGAAAAATCTAAATCTAAATGCGTTGGTGCCATCCACATGTTTGGCTGTTAATATCAAAGAAATCGGACCCATAAATCTATTTTGCAAAAACCTCCATTTCCCCACCAACGCTTTCACATTTCTGTCTGTCTGCCCCCTCTCTCACTATTTCTGTCTGTCTCTCAGTCTCTACCTCTCTCTCTCTCTCTCTCTCTCTCTCTATATATATATATATATATATATATACATAAATTAAAAAGTATTTCTATCTATCCTAACTATATTAACATCAAAACATGTTAAACTTATTTAATTCTAATGATATAATAACATGTTGAAATACTCTATATATAGGCATCTCAAACTCACTCAAACTAATTTCGATTTTGCCTATTTGCATATTTATTTATTTTTAAGTTTTTGATAAATAAATGTTCTGTAATATACCTTTCTACTTTGTATTGTCAAATGTTATTCTACATAAGCAATCGTTTTATCGTTAGTACTATTATTATAATTATAAATAAATATAAACAGATTTTATTTAAAAAATGATAGCTTTTAAAAACTTATTTACAATTTCATTTTCAAGGGAAATAATTTACTTCTACCTTTAGTAAAGTGTCAAATATTGCTGTGATGTCGAGAACAGATACTACACTTTGATCTTAGCCAAAAGGCCAAGAAACCATAACAAATATTTTTTGTGACTAGGCATTTTTACCTTTAAAAAAAATTGATTAACTGGAATACTTTTTAATGGGCGGTGTAGATACGGTTCTGTTGTCATAAGACTGTCCTCCCAGGAATTACCTCCTACGTGTTTAAGGGTGTGGGGGGGGGGATCCTCCCAGAATTAAAAAAAAAACAAGACTCGATTTAGTCAGAATATCTTTTAATGGGAGGGGGTAGTGTATTATCGGTTCTGTTCTCTCTATATATAGCTTTAACTGAATCTTTCAGTTACCCCAAAAAAGTCTTTGTTACCCCCAAAAAGCGTGTAAGTTTGTTGTCATCAGCGATTATGCAAAGTTCCGCTCGAGCGTCGAACACTCTTGATCTTTGCATAGGTCTTTGTTTTCAATAGCATCCTCTAATAGACAGAAAGACAGACGAAAGTATCATATTCATATATACATATACTGATAGCTACTTTTATATAAACATATAATGATTTCTAGTAACTATATATTGATTAATTTTTCATTTTCTGAAAAACCGGTTGTCATACAGACACGCATACTCCAAAGACTCTCTGATCCCCATGTAACCAGTAACTTATAATAAACATCTGAGTAATTAACAGTTCAATCATTACAATTTCACTTACGTAGACATCTAGTCAACTTTCATTTAGTTCAAATCCGTGCACCCCCCAAAAAAATACATTCACAGAAAGAACTCGCCTCGCTACCACCACAGTAATAATCTGTAATCTCCCTCTCTGTACCAAAAAACAGACGAAACTTCCATGAACTGTATTTTCTCATAAAAAATTTCATCTGTGAAAAAGAATATCACAAGACTGCTTCCCAGCCGACTACAAATAGGTCGTTTTAAAGTCTAATGTAAACAAATTATGGTGCACTTTGATAATCAATTCATTTGAAGTAATCTTCTGCCCAATCGTCTAATTGAATCCAATCACCCCGTAGTTGCGTGCATCTCTGTAATACTTTTTATACAGCCGGCCTATTGATAAGTGGTGCCCTATTGCTAAAAAAAAAGATTATTGCTGTCTGTATATTTACACTTCCTTCTGGATAGCTATATCTGGTGTTCACATATTTGTTTCTTTCACAATCATCTCCACCCACTGCTCTACCTCTTGACTCTCTCTCTCACTCTCTCTCTCTCTCTCTCTCTCTCTTTGTCTCTCTCTCCCACACCCACATTCTGCTTTGTTGGATGACATCCTCAGTTTGTGACGTCATCCTTTGTGCACGATTATCGTATCTCCTTTTTACTGGGTGACGTCATGATTTAGTGCTGTTATAAGTTATGCTGTTATTATTTCGTGATGTCATCAGGTGTGCACGGGAACAGCAGACAAGTAAGAAAACAAACACAGAGTTTTAATAGTATACTAGACCCTCCGGATCTACATGGTTCGGCAAATATATATATATATATATATATATATATATATATATATATATATATATTAGGATCGTTATTCGACACTGAATCTACGAGCTGCCTTCGATCCTATGTGACCGCCTGCAACAGCCACTCCTTCACTGATGAGAGTAAAAAACCGAAACGATATCGCCTGTAAGTTTGTTGTCATCAGCGATTATGCAAAGTTCCGCTCGAGCGTCGAACACTCTCGACAACAATAACGCCTGCCCCGCCTCTCGGGTAAGAGTACGTTCATTTCAGCTCCTGTCTGTGGCGATTTCTCGCGGTCGCGTGTGCATAGACGTTAGGATCGTGAATCACGATCCTAGACTGAATCTACGAACTGCTTCCGATTCCATGTAACCGCCGGCAACAGCCACTCCTGCACTCGTGAGTGCAAAACAAAAACGAAACCATATCGTGTGTAGGTATAAAAACACTTTAATGCTTACAAATCTTTACAGTATATACATATATTGGGTTGGACAAACTTAGTTCGTTTTTTTGCTTATGTCAATTCATGGGAAACCCAAACATCAAGTTAACAAACATAACCGAGTTAATGCAATTAATTTTCCACGCTCGATTGGAAAATCTTGATAAGATCTGCGATTTGTCTGGTTGTCAAACGGTAATCTTATTAAACTATGCTTTCACTTGGTCACTGTCGATCATCTTTCACCGGCCAGAGCAGGGAGCAGCTCTCACTGAAAAATGTTCCTTTTCGGAATCGAGCAAACCATTTCTGGCACACCCGTTCTGTAACAGCATTTTCCCCATACACATGGCATATCTTTATGCAGGTTTCTGTAGCTTTTTTCCCTTTCTGTAGTAAAAAAAGCATCAAATGTTGGTAATGCTCTGCTTGATCTTCCATTTCAGGCCTAAAATACAAGCAAAAATAGAATTACTCCTCTGTTGGAGGCTTATCATACACTGACGTCAACATATCGCTACACCAAACACAGGATTTGAAGAATAAAATTATAAAACTATCTTTAGTAGGCGGGATAGCTAACATTAAAAAATGAACTTTTTGTCCAACACAACATTTTATTTATATATATATATATATAGGCAATGAATATAGGCGCTTGTGACATTGTTTTTTTTGGCGGGCATGAAAAGAAAAAATAATCATTCCATGAATCTACTAATCCGGATTTCTTCTACACTCATCAGAGTAAATACGTGGAAATAATTCATGCACTACGAGTACAAACTTAAAATAGTGAAATGAAGACCAGTGACAGGTTAGGTCGAAAAAATAATTGGGGGCTCACAAGTGGGTCACATTGAGTGCTAGAAGCCACTCCGGTAGTTAGGATGTTTCATTCAGTTATCTTGTAAGCTTTCCCGACGAAGGCACGGTCCGTAAAAGTAAAATCAAAATCTAGAAAAGGTTTGAAAGTGCTACTTTGGCTTGGTATCTCCAAAGAAAAAATGTCTACACTGTATAATTTTCGCGTTAAGCTCTTTTAATTCCTTGTGTTTGTGCTCTCGTGTTTGGATCCACGAAATTTTGCTGATGATTCATGGAAAAATGACGAGTATTGAGTTGGTTTAAATTAGCGTAAGCTACCCATTCGTCAGAATAGATTACTGAGGCTTCAGCGACTCCTCGTTGAATATTTGGGTGAAGTTTCGCTCAGTGTCTTCTTTAAACGTTAGGCTTAAGGTTAAGGGTAGGGGTTACGGTACGGACCAGGGGTTAAGGTTTAGGGTTATGGTTAGCGTTCCAGACTCCCACACATTTTTCGAAACCAATTAGCAAAAGTGGTTTTCCTCTTGTACTGTGTTGATTCCGATAGAAAGTGTAGATCACATAACAAAGTAGGTTCATTAAACCGTAATTGCAATGTGAGTGTAGATACCATGCCAAAGTAGATTGATAATACGTAGATAACAAGCCAAAGCGACACCTATTGGGCAGACATTACATTTGTGAACCCGAGCATTTCAATCTTTTCTTATCTCCCTCCTCCCCCAACTTTCATTATTTTCCATTTTTTTCTCTCTTTATTGTCCTTCCTTCTTTTCGTCCCTTCTTTATTTCTTAATATATTTATTCAATCATTTTCTTATTTATCTATTTCTGAATCTGGTTGACTTAATAATCTATACAGTTAACTTTCTTAAGTTCTACTTTTACACTCTGACCATTCTCTCATATCATTAATCATTTCATCTATTTTTTTTTAATTTTCTTATCTTTTTGTTTTTGTTGGTGATGAGGAATTCTACTGGATGCCAGATAGTGTTAGGACAACTAACGAAAACGAATTACGTCCCTTGAACCAATTCGGGAGTTAAGAGTTATCGCCCTTGAAAATGGAGTCCTGCCGAGAGAGAAGATAAACAAAGATCACGACCTCAGACTGTTAATATCAAAATCGCGTCCAGCGGAAAAATAATTCATTATTTCATTCTGTGTTCAGTTTTAATAAATCTGTTAAACGTTTATCTTGATAGTTCATTCATTTCATTTACAAGTGATTATTTATTATAACCTAAATTACGTGGTTATAAAAGATAGCCATCCGCTATTTTACGGAATCTAACCGAGAGAAATTTCAGGATTCTAACCGTCCCTTTAATCACAATTGTTTGGATATCTCTTACACATGGTTCTCCTTGTGATTACTTGAATGATGGAGATCTTTCTAAGGCTCCAGTTTTTTTTCATGTTGTACACAAGACCTTGGTATTAAGTTATCTTCTCCCTCTCAGCTCTGTTTAAACCAGCATTATTAGGGACACTTACTTCAACTAGGGTTGCTAACCATCTCCCTCTTGAACTTTTATGTCAAGTTTAACAACCCCGTTTTGTAAGTAGCTCTAGAGATGACATAGTCATAGGGGATGGTGTATGATTTATTTCGGACAATTCTTTCTGGTATATGTTCCCCGAATTTCTGCTGCACTGGATATTCATTTTTTTACAGATGGCTGAATGGATATATTAACACACTCCATTGTGTCGCATTGTATAGTTGCCGCCCCCAGCAGAACCTTATATCTAAATGTCAGGTGGTTCACACACTCTACTTCTGCATGGAAGAACCTTCATTTGTTTTCGTTACTGAGATCACTCACATTCTTGAAAGTATTGGTATCAAGTCTTAATCTTCGGCAGCAATTATAATCCTTCGTAGAATTTGATATATTCAGGCTAGATCACTACTGATCTATTATTTATAATTATAGATTCCCATATTGTATAATTATAAATAATAGATAAGTAGTGATCTATAGTCATAAGTAGTTAGATCAAAAACAAGAATGGGTTTAAGGCTCCTAAAATTCATACTCGAATTGTTCGCAAGGACCCGTGGATATGGTACTAAGTATAATTCAGTTCTAAGTGACAGTCAAGGGCAATCCTCAGTGCGGGCGATACGAAGAATTGCGAACTACTGAAGACTTCTTCCCAGTCATGGCAGATGGAACGAGAGCATGCTGACCCGTGGATTAAATAAAGGGTTCCGTTCGAAATTCCGTCAAGATTCCCGAGTTCGACAGAAAGATTCCCGAGTTCGACAAAGTACACCTGAAGAAGGTCGGAGGTTACATCCGCCGAAACGTATTGATAAAAACACCCAAGATGAGAACAGTAGTCCGAATATACCAAATTCTACGAATTATCATCTACCATCTAAAAAATTCTGAAGCATAATTATAATCCTATCGTGATCAATGTGGAGTATTAGAGTCAGCTACTTTGATGCCAGTTTACAGAACCTTCCTTATCCATATATTCCTGGGATAGTTGTTTTAGAAAATATTGACACGTTGTCGATTGGCACATTCTTCCGGTTTTCTACTATTGAATGTCTTGGAATATTTCTGGCAGTTATTTTGGACTATTTTTCTCATGTGTTAAACAGTCTTCTCCTAAGATGTTTACCAGTTTTGTGATGGAGTTTGTGCACTGGCTCTTGTTTCTTTATGTTAATGTACCATCATTAGTTTTGGGTTCTGGGAGTTCATCAGTGCTCACAATAGTGGCTCGATCTTGGTGGTAAATTTCGGAAATACCCATACCTCTTGCTCTTTTATTCAGATGCAGTCTTGGTAGGCACGAGTTTCCGTACATTATTTGTACAATGTCACCATTTTCTTTGTTTTGGGGTCTAGTCTATTAATGTCCTTTTGTGGCACGCCTATGATGAAATAGCTAAGTCTGGGAACCAGTTATATGTTTCAAAATTATGTGATAGAATTGCTCCAAATTTAGCATGAAAAAGCACTTCCGGTGCTAGGTGCCGTAAAGGAGATTCTTGATTGTGTACTACTGATATAACTACTACCACTATCAACGATAAGAATAACATTTATAAAAGAAATAATAATAAAGAACTGGGTACATTTTCAGAAACATTTAGTATTAAATAACCTTGGCATGGCGGCTGTGTCATAACTTGATCTCAAATATGATATTACTAATGCTACTTCTAAGAATATGATTTATTATTATAGAAGTTCTGGTTCTCACACCTCAAACCTGTCCCAAGAGTGGCTGAAAGAGAACTTCGGAGGCCAAGTGATCAGTCTCAAGACTAATTTTGAGTGGCCACCCCATAGCCCGGACCTAAGCCCCCATATTTTTTTTCTTTTGGGGCTATCGTAAGGACAGAGTGTACGCAGGGAAACCCAGAACAATCACGGAACTCAAGGAAGCCATCAGGGAGGAGATGAGAGCCATTCCCAATTCAGTCTATAAGAACATCATGGACAACTTCGTTCTGCGCCTCAAGTATTGCACGTAGCTAAATGGAGGCCTTCTAAAACACATACTGTAGAACAGAGAAAAAAAGCCAAAGATGTGATGTTTTGAATATAATAAACTAGTTATGACCAACAATTCATTTCATTCGGACAAAACACAAAAAAACGGGGCCTAATTAGAGTTGGGGCCCGTTTTTTGCGGGGTCACCCTGTACATACTTACAGGACCAAACATCGTAGACTGAATTGTACCATATTTTTTCATAACGCACACTTATCATACCGAATGTGTTACAGAAAGCTAAAACCGATGACAGCACCACTACTACTACTACTACAAATAATAATAATAATAATAATAATAATAATAATAATAATAATAATAATAATAATAATAATAGTCGTCTTTCTGAACAAAAACAAGAGAACTGGCTTAATCATTGATATAGCCTGCTGATTCGATACCAGAGTGCAGGAGAAAAAACACGAACAAATAAATAAATATCAAGATCTAAAATGAGAATTAGTTAAACTATGGAAATGTAAAGAAGTAAAGATGATCACCGTTGTAATTGGAGCGCTTGGAACCATAACGAAAAGCCACCATGAATGGCTTAAATAAATTCTGCAAAAGGTTTGCCTATTAGAAACGGCGAAAATGTTAAGGTATTGCTTGAGTATCTAAGGTCAAGGGAATTGACTTGATGTTAAAAAAACAAAGCAAAAAAAACAACTAAACACATCCAAAACTTGAGACTACTATGATGATGAATAATAATAATAATAATAATAATAATAACAACAACAACAACAACAAAATAATAATAATAATAATAATAATAATAATAATAATAATAATAATAATAATAATAATAATAATAATAATATAACACTCATAGGCTATTAAACTATGGACAGAATTCTACTATATGTGGCAATAAGCACCCTTGTGTTTTTATTTGTGTCATAGAGGCCTAACCTTATACTATACTACTAGTATTATTACTACTACTAACACGATTTAACATCTGCTGAGCTGCAGATGAGCCTGCGTTTTATTATGAACAGCTGAAAACGGGAATTCTTAAGATAAGCCCATTCAATCTGCGCGTTTAACGATTGAAATGTTATAAGTTTTAGTGTAATAGACCGATATGAATACCATTTCCAACTTTAGCATGGCGGGTGCTCCGATGGACGGAGCTTATTATAGAGATGCTTGGACGCATTTAAGATCCGGTTTATCCATTTAATCTGAATGTGTAGCAATACAAATACTATTTTCAACTTGAGTCTTACAGACAGGCGTGTAAAAATGTACAATGATTCATGTTTAGTGGGGTGCAGAGTTGCAATGCATGCGAACGACAGGCTTGCGATGGGAGAAATATCTAGCTATAAGAGACAGATAGATAGATAGATAGATAGATAGATAGATAGATAGATAGATAGATAGAGAGAGAGAGAGAGATAGAGAGAGAGAACGCAAGAAATATGCTAACTTTTGAAATAGTAATATTTTCTTGGATACGAAGTTTCATGTTGTGGTTGTGAGCCACTTCAGTCTTCGAAAAAAGTATGTCTCTTCAGATACGAGCACCATGGGTAATACGTTCTTTATGTCCATATATAAGCAGCTTAGCTTTTTTAAGTGGGCTGAATGTGTCATAAGTTTGTTCCGATTTGCAAGTCTGTAATTTGGTCGAGAAATCATATATAAGTGTAACCTCTCAACGTATAACATGATTGAGACTACAACTGACGTCGGAATTAATCACTTCGGACACAGACAATAAGCGGACAATCACGCTCTCTTCAGTTTACGCACACAGACCCACGTTAATACAGACGTATATGGAAAGTGCATATCTTATACATAAAATCGATTTAGTCGATTCGCCATTTTTTTGCTTTGGCATAAATAGTTTTTTTAGTACCCGGTAGGTATTTAATTCTGTTTCACAAGTCAATCATCTCGGGGAAAACCCAAGCCTACTGGCATCAACGCTGGAATAAGCGGAGCATTGTCTATAAAAGCATATTAAAATCTTTCAGATTAAAATTTTTACTTTGACCCACACAGAAAACAGACTCCACCTATCACCTTACAACCGAGAAGAATTCGTATTCCATCCAGTTCTCAATTGTAGGATTACTCTAAATCCGTTTGTATTTCATGGAACACTTTAATCCGAAACCCACAATTATTATAAATACAGGGTGAGATAAAATGGTCTGACACATCTGTAGGGTTTACTAAAAGCAAATTAGAAAAAATGTCAAAAGTGTTTTTATGTTTTAATGTACGTATAATACTATTTGTTTTACGTCGTTCGAATGAAGAAAAAATATTTTTATTTTCCAAATGTACGTACGATGTAATTTTTTTTTATGTCGTTTGAATAATAAAACAAGCATTTTTAGTTTCCAATGTTCATATAGTGATATATTATTTTATTTCGTTCCATGTTACCAATATGGATTGCAGAAGCCAGCATTGCGCCCTTCTATTGTGGGTCTCTTTATCAGGAACGATTCAGTAACTGTAGCGCAAAGAACATACTGTATCTCGTGGGTTTGGGAAACATTATCCCGTACTTACTCGAAAAGCGATGCTATTCAAGTTCATGAACCTCAGACCATTGTTGCCACATCGAATCTGATGCTCTAACAATTAGTCTCTCTTTCATGCAAAGCGTGCAATATCAGTCCCTAACTTAATAGGTCCCACACTCAAGCCCCCCCACGTATAGCCTAGATGTAGCATCCCTGTACTTTTCTCACAATTGCTTCTACGAAATGTGCTGCACTTGCGCCTCCTACACATAAATACTCCCCGATCAATCTGACTAGCGGCAAAACACCACCCCTTCACTCTATAGGTCCCCAGGTCTCGGGAAACTTTCTACTTTAATAGCTTCTTTCCTCATGTAGCTTACTTTTGGAATTCACTTCATGCCCCCTGTTTCCTTGACTGTACACACATGCAGAAATTTAAATGTAATGTAAACAAATATGGTGCTATGCAACTGCGCACTTAGAATGCATAAGTTCGAGTTTCACCTTTTACACAACAGCGAAATCAGATGAAATGTATAAAAAAATGTTTCTTGAAGTGCATATTCGGCGATTGGACGCTATCATCTTTTAAAAAAATAGGTGATGGGTGATAACGTACGTAAGAACATACAACTATTGTATAGATAACTAAAAAAGGGTTGCTTTGCTGTAAGAATAAAAATAACAGTGAATCTAGACATTGTTTTGCAAGTAGATTGTTGACGCCCGATTCGAATTCACCGCTGACTTACTTATTTATACCAGTCAGAAGACACAAGCTATTCGACTAATGGCACACAATAAAAGTTGACACACTTGTGTACACACCGGCCGACGACGTGAATACGCCCGTGTACACGCATGAACATATCCGCCGATACACAAAAAAGCAAACAAATTAACTCCGGACTCTGAAAATATTTATACAAAGCCGAAAATTGCAGAAACATTCTGTAAACGCGACAGAAATTCCAAGTTTAAGATATGCAAACCATTATAAAATGTTAGTTTAATTTTAGACCGAAAAGAATTCCGGATATGTTATCTTATGTTTGAGATTATTAAACGGGTATAAAGACTCGCAGACACTCGTCGTAATACCCAACTCTTAAAGCGGCCATTTTTATTTGTTCACTAGCGGACTTGCCCGACGTTGCCAGGGTGTAAAATATACTGAACATAAATATACAAGCTGTATTACTTTTTAATATGAACGAGACGATCCGTGTATACGGCATAATCACGTTGACATACCAGTTCTCGTTTGTATAGCCAAAGTTAACCGACGTTAGGCCTGGTTAGGACTAGATGGGTGACCTCGCTGCGAAAATTAATGTTGTTTAATGATGAAACGATTAGTGCTTATTAGATCAGATAATAGAGACACAATTCGCGCTTAGGTATGATAATAAGAAACATTATTACTGCTGATTTGAGATAACAGAAATACTATTAGTGCCTTGGTTAGATAATAAAACTTACGTACAATCGTGTAAAAACGATTAGTGTGTTAGGTTTGGTAGTTTTGTTTTACGGCATATCAACCCTTTTTGGGTTATTTAATGCCGAATCTGGTCATTATAGTAAAAGTTTTTATGCTTCAAGTTCTTTATATCTTCAAATGTTTAATCATCGTTTTTGGTTTGGTAGTTTTGTTTTACGGCATATCAACCCTTTTCGGGCCATCTAATGCCGAATCCGGTCATTATAGTAAAAGATTTATGCTTCAAGTTCTAAAAATAAAATAAAAAAGGGGAGGGAGAAAGGGAGAGGGGCTGTTGTTTTTGTTTTTGTTTTTGGTTTTGTAGAACATAATTAAGTTTTACAAAAAAAAAAAAAAAAAAAAAAACCGTCAATGTAGGTGAATTTCGTCTCAGGGAGCCACAGGGCAGCCTGATCTGGTATCACCAGAATTAGTGTGTTAGATAATACAAACACAATACGTACTTAGATAAGATAATAGAAATATAATCATTGTTAATGTGAGATAGCTGAATTACTATTAGTGCTTAGGTAAGTAAAGAGAAACAGAATTAGTCCTTTGATAGAAAAATAGAAAAAAAACAATCAGTGATTAGGTTAGATAATAATTGTTAACATTTGAATCACCCTGTATCATAATAATTCTATCCTGAATTAAACTTTTGCAAAAATCGTGTGATTGACTCCGATAATTAACCAAACCATACCATGACTCAGAAAACCGACGATTGTTGTTTCTTCTGCCAGACTGAGGTCCTCTTCGCTGCGTGCAACCATCAATTTGCCGTAGAAATAGGTTGCTAAAAATATAAGTTCATTAAATATTCTTCTCTTACAAAAGGCAGGCAAATAATTCGGCAAACGTTAGGTCAAGAAACCGTTAGGTTTATTGAGTCACACGTTGTCAATAACGCTACAAATAATTAAACAATTCAGGACGTTCCCTTCCGGCGTTTTTATAGAACAATAGAAAGAAGTGGGCGAGAGAAAGATTATTTGTAAAGTTTACAGTTGTGTTTGCTTACATGTTGGTTTTACTGATATTAACAGGTTTACTTCTTGTTATTTACATCGAAGACCCAGGAAATTTCTACTCTCAATCCCCTCGGCTTCGTATATATAACCTCACGTCCCCTCTTTCGTATTCTCACTTTCGTTCTCACTATACTGGCTACGTAGTCCTGCTAAAGTGTTTGATTACTTGTCTTAAACATATTCTTGTCTCTTAAATTAACCGCCAATATATGTGTTAGCTAATATATGCATTAGGTAACTCGCTCATTCGAACACTTTAAACAACCCGTGTATGAACATTTTCTGAACGAATGTAAACACAATACCGTATTATTAATATCGATTAAACAATAACTGATCACATTATGAAATATACTTTTCTAAAATGTACTTGCTTACGAGGGGCGTTTAGTATGCGATTCATTGAACACACATTAGTTTTTAACTCATAAGTTAGAGAAAAGTTGTTCTCATCTTTCGGAAACGAATTCGTAAACGGCTACCAGATCTATGTATGAAGGAAAGTCTAATTATTCTCTTCAGAAATATGTGCGTGTAAATTAATATAATAGATACAATAGTCATTTAATGCAGCACAGCTGATTCAATAGTCTGCATTAAACGAACAAGGCACTTCAAATTTTGCCGTTTTTATGCAATAACCTACCTGTGCCTGACTATCCTTTTGATACTCATGGCCTATTAATAGACAGAATATCCCGTTGTAATTATTTGAATTACTCTTCTATATACCCGCTCATTGAGCGTGTAGGCACAGTATCTGGGAATGTCAATTTCCCTTTTTATTTAATTTTTATCGCTTTATACTTCGTAGGAAGCAAATATTTAAATTCACTAAAAAAATCTTCAGTACTTAGCTTTTGCAAGTTAGAGTAAGTAACTACGATGACTTTATTTACGTATTGTTTGATTGGAAAAACATTACTAATTATGTTTTCAAGAAAAATAAATCACTTTAAAGTCATGCCGCATATCATTTAAATATACTTTCTTTGTGGATTAGCAAAACAAACGTCACTTTACTTTAGAATATTTATGTAATTTCGTTATGGTATGTTAGGCTAATTTATTCTAATTTATAAAACACGTATCCAATTTTTTTAAAATCGTCTCGGCTTACGTAAGCTTCGAACATGGCTACTGATATCATAAAAACTACTGCCCTAAAATGTGTACTCTGCCTATTCTTTTTCTAAATCAATCACATGTTTCTATTTGCATACGAACAGACAAACTAAAACAGTTGTTAATAATGTACAGAATTAGATGAACTAAATTTAAAGAAATGAATACTAGTACTAAAACTCGAACGCAGAAATGTATTTATATCTTGGATCATGTGTACATTGAGCACTCCTGTTATCCTGACAACTGAAAGGTACCGTTTTATTATGACACCATATTCGATGTCACAGAACGATGATTTTCTCATCGTTTTTAGGAGAGAGGGGGAACGCACAGACAAATAAGCATACACCCACACAGCCAGACATAAGGGTGTATTTAGTTTTTCCCATAGTTATTTTTTTTCAAACTCGTCACTGTTGACTTGTGAAAATGAATGTACGTGCCATGCAAAACCTATCTGCTCTTCTAAAAAAACACCCGTCTCAAGACGTTCTCATCAAATCGCGAATGTTGATTCAAGCGCGTTAGTATCGAATATAAAATTAATTTGTCGTTTAGATCAGAAAAGTATATAGCATATTGAAAATTCATCAATACCCATATATATATATATATATATATATATATATATATATATATATATATATATATATATATATATATATGAAAGGTTCGAAGGAAAAACGCGATAAACGCCATTTACAAAATCACGAAACTGACGATACAAAAAGTCTTGCATTTCGACATTCGACGACACCCCTAAAATATGTGTTACATAATATGATACCTAAAGGTTTTCTTTTTGATTTCAATTAACATCAGCTTTAATTCGAAGTCTAGATTTAAGGTATTCGTGTTTTTATTGTTTAAAGTCTCAATTTAAACGAATTGGATTTATCGTGTTTTGCGTTCGAACTCTTTATAGACATATATATATATATATATATATATATATATATATATATAGTGTTAGTTAATAAATGTTAATCCCGTGAAGCTAAAGTGTTTATAAGATAGTGCTAAATAGCAGGTACAACTGTATTTTAGTATACATTTTTATTTATACAAGCATTTTGGTTACATATAAAATAAATAAAAAAGTGATACTATATATATATAACATATAATAAAATTAATAAGGTAATATGTTTTGAACTTGTGTTTTATTGATGTTTTTAACAGCAAATATGTATATATATATATATATATATATATATATATATATATGATTTATATATATAATTAATAATGACAATATATGTATTAGCATATACTATCAGCGCCCGTTTACTTTGCAGTCTCCTTCAAAGAGTCAGATCGATGGTTGTCAATTAGTGACAACAGAGCAAATATATTTCACTTCATATTATATTCCAATAACCTTGTTTTTATTTTATTATTTCTATTTTTATTTTTTCACATTACCCTAAAAACTATATCTCACAGAAACTTTATTTTTTTGGGAAATTAAAGAGATAGAAAATAAAAATAATAAAATAAAAACATGGTTATTTGAATATAATATGAACCTGACTTTTTATATATATATATATATATATATATATATATATATATATATATATGATTATTTTTATTTACACAGACATGTACAAAATCTGCGACACTGGCATGTCGATGTTATGGATCAACAGCTATTACAAACTGAGATCTTATCAGACAGAGTTTGAATCCGATCTTAACCCTGATGAGATCTCAGTTTGTAATAGCTGTTGATCTATAACATCGACATTCCAGTGTCGCAGATTTTGTACATGTCTGTGTAAATAAAAATAATAATATATAAAAGCTCTATTTGATATTGAGCACTTTTTATAAATACGGTTAAAATTCTGTGGATTACTACCCTGTGGATGTTTTACCTGGATTATTATTATTAGCATCATTATTATCATATATATGCTGTTGCGGAAAAATTAAATCATCACAAAACTCACGCTTCGAAACATATTAATTTGTTATTTTAATTATGCTACTTACGAACGTTTCAGAAATATAATGCTCAAGTTATGTTTGAAGACAGGATGACAATGGAAAACAGTTTATAATACTCATGTAAGCTCGTCGATCAGTTTCAACACTGAGCAGATCTGTTCTGTAGGCCGTTTTTTATAAAAAATGTATTTGAGGTAATTTAGTAGGTCTATTCAGCTTGTAAATTAGATGAATAATATTCCAGGGTTGAAAGAGATAAGAGTCATAGGAATCTGTTTTAACATTGAGAGAAAACTGCATTGTACATAGCAGCTTAGTAGAAAATAAGTGGATATAAGTATGCGATATAGATGTGTTCTTCAAAAATAATTTGTCATCCGTAGAGGTTCGTTTATTATTGATTAACGTGGATTCATGTGGATTGCGAAGTATGTATAAAAAGATAAAATATATAAGAGAGAGTTATGTTATTAAATAAAATGAGCTCCATATTCGAACGTATTTGTAATTGTTGCATTTATAAGCCTGGTAGAAATTCTTTGGTTTTTATCCTGTGGATGTTTACTTTACCTTGATTACTATATATATATATATATATATATAAATATATATATATATATATATATATATATATATATATATATATATATATATATATATATATATATGCATTGTGTATATATCTGCATTGTGTATATATATATGCATTGTATATATATATTCATATATATATATATATATATATATATATATATATGTATATATATATGTATATGTATATATATATATATATATATAAATACATGCATTGCCATCTCAAGTAGGTTGTTTCCCCTTTAAAAGAAACAGGTGTACGATTTCTGTTTCTTGTCAACTCATGAAAGATCCATATGTATGAACGTTTCTTTTAGGGAAGCCGCTGTTTTAATTTTTATGAATACCGGATAAATAGGACTGGATATTTGCAGGTGTTTTGTCAATGATGACGAGGCGACCACTCCTTTTTACGATACCAATTACACTTTTGCTGAATTATTTTACTCTTATCATGACTTAACTGATGTCATATATATATTTATTTTTTACTTTTTACAGCCACTATATTAGTTTGCTTGCAAGAATTTACGCAAGGTATAATCTTATTTAAAGGAACATAAGTTGTTTACTATGAATAACTGTTTCGAGAATTATATATATAAATATATATATATATATACATATATAAATATATATATATATATATATATATAAAGAGAGTGAGTAAGAAGTAGATGGTAACTTTTGATCGATAACATCGACATGCCAGTGTCGCAGATTTTGTACATGTCTGTGTAAATAAAAACATTATCATATATATATATATATATATGTGTGTGTGTGTGTGAGTGTACTATGATATGGATGAAGAAATAATTAGAAATAAGAAGAACATAATATATTTATAATATTACACAATTATGTGCTGATTAGCCATTAGTACCAATGGTTTGTGGGGAATAGGTGTGTGGATATTACTGAGTTAATTGACAATTATGACTTAGAACAATTTAAATAGAAGTTGTTTTAAACATAACCGGATACAAAAAAAACAACATTCATTTTGTGTGATAAAAATATAGAAAGAAAAAAAACTTTAGAGAAACAAATGTCATTTAACTCTTTCATGATAATATATATCTAGTAAGGGAGATCAGCGCATTTTATTCAGCGTAAATACGAATAAAATAGAGATGTTGCCACTGGCACACAAAACTGTCAGTAAATCTCACCCATTCGACTTCTCTGGGATTAGTGTGGCACTTCATCATCTATATCCCTTTTACTTCCACGAGAGTCGTTAATGGGAATATTTATTGTTATTTTACTTCGTAACGATGCTTAATGGCAGAGACATAAGTGTTCCCTGCTGCTGATGAAGTGGTCGTGTTTCGATTCTGAGAACTCTCCCGTTCTAGCCGCACTGAATACCCCTGATAGTTAAAAACCTGCTGTCTATGTGTGTGGATGACGAAATGTAAAAGATAAAATGGAAAAAGCGGAGATGATGTCAAGTTGTTATTGTTTTAATGTAAAACATAGAGAAGAGAGGCTAGAAATTAAAAGAGAAGTTAGAAAATGGAGAAAAAATAACAAAACTCTTCACTTATACATCTGTTTGCTTCTAATATTTGAAAACATGTTTTCTACAATGCCGCCATACTTGTATTGTCTACCCTCTATACCTTTGTAGCTCCCACCTAATTAATTGCTGTCAGTAAATTTCCACGACATAAACCTTTTATCTTCTTCTTTCCTTTATATATATATATATATATATATATATATATATATATATATATATATATATATATATATATATATATATATATATATAAAAGAAAAGAAGAAGATAAAAACAATATTTATTAATAAATATTAAAATATTCTTATCATCATACGCCGGCGTTTAAACTTATTGCTCTCATCAATGTAGGTAGTGTAATTACAAACGGCCACAGGGTGCGAATCTCTTTCACAGAGTATGCTTAGATTCCGCAATCTATCGCTCTATCCCGACGGCCATCTGGAACAACCACGTGATTACGGGGAAATTAAGTTCTATTTGTGTTTTTAGGAATCGGGCGGCAGGCAGAAGACAGTTGAAAGGGTTCAACGAACGTTTTCGGAACCTAGCTTAAAGCTAAGTGACAATCTAGTTTTCACATCCCCGAACAGTGCTCAACTTTAATTTCTGAAACGGGCTTCATAACAATATTCATAAATAAATATTATATTATTATATTATTATTTCCTACATACGCCTACGTTATATAAGTATGTTTCAGTCGTAAAATTTATCTAATGATAACTGTAAGAGCATGCAACAGCTGTTTGAGATGAAGTATCAGTATGCTATGTGTTAGTGGGAAGTGGAAATATAAATTGGTGTAAAATTAACAGACTCTTAAGATTGAATAGCGAAATAAAATGCAGATAATAATAATAATAATAATAATAATAATAATAATAATAATAATAATAATAATAATAATAATATTAATAATAATAATAATAATAATACCTGACTGAGATAAAAATAGATAGGCATTTTCCAAGGAGACTCTCTATCACCACTACTGTTTATCATAGCCATGATGACACTCAACTACATCCTTAGGAAATGTGACACCACCCCATGTACATGGACGAATTGAAACGATTTTCAAAAAACAAAAATGAACTAGAAGAGCTTATAAACATGACCCGAATATTCAGTCAGGACATTCAAATAGAATTCGGAATGAAAAAGTGTGCACTTCTAGAGATTAAAAGGGGGAAACTGTAGTACTCGGAGGTCATGGAACTGCCCAACCAACAGGAGGTGAAGACGTTCGGTGAATATGATACAAATATTTGGGTGTTTGGGAAGCAAACACCATCAAATGTAAAAAAAAAATGAAAGAGAAGATTTGAAAAATACCCGAGAATAACAATGGAACTCTTAGAAACAAAACTATGTAGTAGAAATCTAGTTAAAGGAATCAATCTGGGCAGCATCACTAATAAAATACTTTGCACCATTCATAGGCTGGACAAAAGAAGAACTTAGGTATCTTGGCCAGAATACGAGAAAATTAATAACCATGTACAAAGAAGTACACCCGAAAGATGATACTTACCGATTCTACGGTAAAAGGAGCGAGGTGGAAGAGGACTGGTAAGTATAGAAGACTGTGTTAAATACAAAGAAGACCCGGAAACATACATAACTCAGGCCACAGAAAGACTGATAACGGCAGCAAGAGACACCGTCAGAATGAACAATACAGGGGGCAGCGAAACCAGAAACAAAACAACACGTAAAGAAAAGTAGGAGTTTTTATTTTATTTAAAACTGTGTTCTGCGGCTATGGTAGTCAAATGATATCCCGTAGCTGCAATCAGTCCTTCATGCTAGTCCCAGGCCACTTGGCCTTGTCATGCGCAAGTTGTCGTAGGCAATGAAGTTGTTTCGCTGTACGTAGTGGTCAAGTCCCGCCTGCTTGAGGTCAACGCGTAGTGTGCCCAGCAGATTTGTGCAGTGCCGTCCTAGTCGCGGTTGGTAGGATTGCGAACCAATAACGGCAAAGTCTAGTGCCCTGTGTGCGGGAATGTCAGGGTCCATTCGTAGGACATGGCCTAACATAGACCATCTTTGTTCAGCGACCTTTGTGGAGAGGGGTTTTTCGTTGCACAGCTCGTATAGTGCCTTGTTGCTGATAAGTTTTTTCGGCCAGCATTTACGTGTGATGGAACGGAGGCGTCTGCGGTGGCACGCATCCAGCTTGTCAAGCATGGCTTTTGTTATTGCCCAGCTGTTGCTATTGTAGAGCATGATGGACACGCAGTACGCGTTATAGAGACGGGATCTTGGTTCGTCGGCTCCAGAGTTTATGTAATGAATGAAACGCTACATTGCCATGTATACAGCGGGCTGTAACGTCTGTAGTGCTGTACAGCAGGGAGCCCAGTGGGATGCCAAACAGAAATAAGAAGAGAATCCCGAAAACACTTCGACATGGCTATGAAAAATACACTTGAACAGAGAAACAGAATAACTACTGACAGTTGCATAGAACAATGTTATTAGAACAAAGTACATTAAAGTTAAAATAGATAAAACCTGGGAAAACAGTAAATGTACACTCTGCCGACAAAGAGACGAAATGGTAAAAAACATAATATGGGAATGCAGCAAACTTGCCCCAAAGAATACGAAAACATACACGACGGTGTGGGAAAGCAGTATACTGGGAACTATGCAAAATACTGCATTTTGAACATAAGGACAAATGGTGCAAACACAAGCCGGAGACATTACTGGAAAACGAAAACCACAAAATCCTGTGTGACTTGAGGGTAAAAACAGATAAACTCATTCAAGCAAAGACACTTGACGTCATAATAATTAGAAGGAAAAAATATGCCAAATTGTAGATTTTTCTGCCCCATTAGTCCACAAGGTGAAGATCTAAGAGACGAAAAAACGAAGCTAATATACAGAGCTGGCTAGATAACTGAAACGAATAAGGAGCATGAAAGACGCTAATATAATAGCAATAATTGGAAGAACACTTAGTTTGACACGTGGGACCTAACATAGTTTCTCTGGATTTGATTTAATATTGTATATGTTATCCTGAAGTAAAATGTATTCTGTGTGTACAGTAAGTTTCTATTTCGCTTCTACAAATGACTAATTTTAAGAGATCTTAATGAAGTTTAATTTCTAGTTTCTCATTCAAGCATAATATACTCTGGTTGTCGAAATATCTGCATGCACTAGCCCATCTTACTATTTTTACTCAACTGTGTTTTTTGTTACGAGATGTAATTTTGTGATTATAATTTGCATTATTGTGATTATAGTTTTCATATGTAAATAATATAGCTTAGTAAACGATAACTTTTGGTTAAGTAGGTGTTGTGATGAACAATGTTGGTGAATTCTGCAGTTACAGTATTTCTCTCTAACTTCTTTGTTTATTTGGGTAATTGCTATTACTGTCATAGTCATTACTTTTTCTTGGTATTATATTATTATATTTCGGATTATTGTTATTGCTGTTGTTGTTTTATTTATCACTCTTCCTGTGCAATTTCTTTTTCTTTTTCTTTTTGCTGTTATCATTTAGTATTTTGTTATTATGGGCTTTCATTATCATTTCTAAGTTTTTACAGCAATTATAACAGTTGTAAGTAATGTTATTGAATATTTTGTATCGGAGATTTGTTACCTTTCGATTAGATTCAGGAATTTCTTGCCCAGTTTAGTTTTAGTATATTTATATACGGTGGAGTGAACCAAAAACTTATTCTCTTTTTTCTATTTTTATTTCTATTATTATTATTGGTATTTTGTTGCTTATATTTATTTTCCATATCATTATAATTTGAATGAATTTGTTAAAATATAAGTTCTCAATATTAAAGTGACGGTGAAACAATTGTAAAATAAACTCTTGATTTTAAGTTCTTTTCAGATTTGCTAGAAAAGCTTTTTATCCCACTGTCTAGTAAATATATAAATTATGTGTATATAGGTAAGTGTATATGTTAATATATTTGTATTTACAAGATACACTCTGTTAATAATTAAGCGGTCATTATAACTTTTGGAACACAACTTTTTGACGTAATGGATCGTAATGTGTTCTATATTTCGCTTAATTTAGTGTTATGCAAATAATAGAAACCCTTTATTTAATTTTGCTGTTACAAAATGTTACTTTAATTCTTCGTTATGAGATTTATTGTAATCCTTATGTGCGATAGACCTAGGGATATGTTTTATGATTAATCATTGTCGTTGGACTTTAGGTTCACGTATATTTAGTTAGGTTATTTTTTTAAATAAGTGACGTATGAATTTTGATCCAAGTTGAGAGTGATAGTTAAAGCGTTAGTTATTTTTGTAATATATCACCTAACCGAAATGGTTAGAATGTATGCGCGGTTAGCTTTGAAATATAACCAAAAATGCATAGTCATTTGTGATTGTATATTCGACATTCAAATCTTATAAATTATTAAATAACATAATAGCTAACAAGGAGTGATCTCATGGGTGTGCCTCAATACAATTCATAAATAGGATCCATAAAAAAAGAAACGAAACTGACAATTTTACAATGATTTGCTATGCAAGAAAGTACGTCAAATAAAATAAATATTTATTGGTCTACGTTCCGTCAAAAATTACCTGCTTATTCAATCACGAAGTCGTTTTGCGCCTATTCGTAATAGGAATAATTTATTTCAATTTCATAGGTACTAATTCGCTTTTTAAAAAGAAGAGAAAAAAGGAATTAAATTAACAATTTTTATCTGAAAAGAATCTATGGATATTGCACCTTTATACTTTCAATTCCTGCATAATATTCTTATGATTTTTCTTCAATTTCTGCAACAATATTGTTAGGTTTTCAAAATCTCCTCTTCCAAGGAGGTTATTTTTTCGGTCAAGTTTGTTTGTTTGTTTGTGTACAGACTAGCGTCAATATCACTTAACTAATCGTCACGAAAATGTGTCAAAATATTGGTTTTGAGTTTAACTAAGAACTGATTTAATTTCAAAGTATACAAATCGATGGTAAAGGTCAAGTAATAGGAAAAAGTTAAACCCATACTTTTGGTGATAACTTGGCCCATATTGTAGTAAACGAAGTCCCGCATATTATCTGTCTTTCACCTTTTGTATTGCCCTTGAGAACTTTGGTAAAGGTCAAAATTTTCACGGAATTTCAACTTCCATTTTTTTTAAATGTAATGCATTGTTCTGATGCTCTTTGGAAACTGTAACCACTATGCAAATTTACAGCCTGATGAGATACATATTTTGTGAGTCATGAACGCTTAGGAGTACTTCATACAATATGGACAAGTAAGGCCTGAATAAGACCGTGGCCCATCCTTACGTTGTCAGGTTGTATGCAATCTCAGGACTGACTTACGTTCTTGTACTGTATACTGTTATTTACTTTTGTATTCAGAGTTCGATAGTTTTTGGGTGAGCCACGCAAATAGATTTTGACTAAAAATAGCTAATCTATGCATTCTTTAGAGATAATAAATATACACTTATACGTATTAAGCTTACCTCGAGTATATATTTATCA
This sequence comes from Sepiola atlantica, assembly GCA_963556195.1. Taxonomy (NCBI): domain Eukaryota; kingdom Metazoa; phylum Mollusca; class Cephalopoda; order Sepiida; family Sepiolidae; genus Sepiola; species Sepiola atlantica. The sequence continues at coordinate 63,441,612 of OY744517.1, read as the reverse complement.
GAAAAACATAATAATATTATTAGATTTATTAACATGATTATGTAAACGCCTTATCTACGGATAACCGTTCCACTCCCAAGCTATTAGCGTGTTCCGGTTGTATTTTGAGCACGGTGCCAATATCTAATTATAAATAAAATAAAACTTCTACGCTATAAATTTTTAATCTGGTCATAGTGTAGGATTTGCCATAACGTACGATGAATTAGATGACTTTAAAAATAATTGTTATCATTAAAAGATATCGAAAATGAGTATAGGTTTGGAAACTAACGTAATATTATTTAAGGATAATTAAAGAAACTATATGTAAACAAAATGGATGTATTAGAAAAATGACAATTGAGCAACGTAGATAGACATTAAATGCCTAAATATTAAAAACAAATTCTTAATATATACTATATGTATGTCATTGAACTAACATTACTGAATATCCTCATTATTGTTAAAGTCATTCTCGTTCAATAATTCAATTTAGTCTTTTATGTTTTGTCAAAATTTGGATACTTTGTTCAGTTCACTTTTTTTAATGAATTTTGTTCTTTGTAGTGCACGGACCATCTCTATATCGTAGTTATTCAATCAACTCTTTTCTTCCAAGAATGTTACAAGTGATTCTATATTTCATTCTAAAAATGGCGTACGTGCATTAGTCTATAGATACAAATATCTTTAAATATATTAATTTATAGAAATATATCAATTAACTTTATAATTTGCTTTTTTAATTGTAAAGCTTAGTTCATAGCGTAGGAAGTTCATATTTAATTTTGTTCATAGCGTAGGAAGTTCATATTTAATTTTATTCATAGCGTAGGAAGTTCATACTTAATTTTGTTCATAGCGTAGGAAGTTCATATTTAATTTTGTTCATAGCGTAGGAAGTTCATACTTAATTTTGTTCATAGCGTAGGAATGTTCATACTTAATTTTGTTCATAGCGTAAGAAGTTCATATTTAACTTTGTTAATAGCGTAGGAAGTTAATATTTAATTTTTTTCATAGCATAGAAAGTTAATATTTAATTTTTTTCATAGCGTACGAAGTTCATACTTAATTTTGTTCATAGCGTAGGAATTTCATATTTAATTTTTTTCATAGCGTAGGAATTTCATACTTAATTTTGTTCATAGCGTAGGAAGTTCATACTTAATTTTGTTTATAGCGTAGGAAGTACATTTTAAATTGTTTTCATAGTGTAGGAAGTTCATAGTTAATTTTGTTCATAGCGTAGGAAGGTTCATACCTAATTTTGTTCATAGCGTAGGAAGTTCATATTTAACTTTGTTAATAGCGTAGGAAGTTAATATTTAATTTTTTTCATAGCATAGGAAGTTAATATTTAATTTTTTTTCATAGCGTACGAAGTTCATACTTAATTTTGTTCATAGCGTAGGAATTTCATATTTAATTTTTTTCATAGCGTAGGAAGTGCATACTTAATTTTGTTCATAGCGTAGGAAGTTCATACTTAATTTTGTTTATAGCGTAGGAAGTACATTTTAAATTGTTTTCATAGTGTAGGAAGTTCATACTTATTTTGTTCATAGCGTACGAAGTTCGTATTTAATTTTGTTCATAGGTTTATAGCGGAGGAGTTTTACTGTAGCACATAGCAGTAAGACTTACTATTGTAACATATGTTTGTGCTTATTAAGAAATATACTAGTTAAAGTTGCGGTAAATCTATTGCATACCGAGGGGGATTTCTTCGACCCAGACAGATTGTCCGTTACCTACTTCCTCGACAGAAACATCTGTTTGTCTCTCCAACACGTAAGGAGTTTTCTCATTGGGTAATGTCATCCAGTTATAGAGCTGAGTTTTTCTCCCATTAAAAACTGACAGTGTGTCTATTTTTTTCCCTCGTGGGGAGCAAGTAAATAGAAGCTATGTGATGTGTATCTATTTTAACACAGAAACAACTTAATTATTCTTTTCAAATTCTTTTTTAATTATTCTTGAATAAAGTTCCGTTTCAGTATAAATCATATCGTGTTTCTTACTTTTCTTTTTTTAAAATGCAATTTGTAAAGTGTCCTAAAACGTTTTTTTAAGCTATCGTTCCTTATCGACAGCCTTAATGCCCGGCATGTCTTGCTACCCCAAAAGTTTATGACGTCATTTTCGATGGAACAGACCTTCTTAACGGAGGGCATGATTAACATCAAGTACCACAAAAATGTTTGAATAAGTTGTATATTAGGTTAGACTAATAGAAAAGTTGTCGAACACGTGCCTTTAAGTGTGTACGTATTATGCTTTGAAATTGGTAGTCTAAATAGGTCTCTTCACTTCTTTGTTTTGTTTTGTTACATAGGACCAGGGGGTTGATGATTTCGATAGGCAAATGTTTCATCTTTGCGCTAATTTCTACCGTATAAGTGATCCTCTGTCCTGTGCCGTACAACACACTGGCTTGATTAATATCGATAAGCGACCCGCGCCTCTTTTTGTAACAGATGTGCGATCTACAGCATACAGCTGCTCCCTTCCCCTGAATCGGAGACCCAGTCTAATGGAAGAGAGCAACGATAATGGAGGTTGACGTGTCACTTCGTTTCCCCGGTTTTATTTTTTAAGAGCAGTAGTGTTTAGGTATTTATCTCTCTCCCACCGCAGGAAGATGTGACACAAGATCAGAAAATGGGGATTAAAAAGCGAGCGCACAAAGGGAGGTGTACTCTGGTCCACAAAAAAATGTCAGAGTAAGCTGTCGATATTCCTCAATAGCGGCGCCTCGGCCCATTAACAATAAACTAATCCCATTCTCAAAAAGGGAAGGTAAAGCGTGGGAGCGTTGACCTCCTAGAACTGCACAGAACTATACATCAGCCTAATAGAAGTTAGGTCATCTCCTACTAAAAAATATCCAGACTTTGTCGGACTGATTGGCGATGCCATATACTCGATACTTGGAAATAAATTCAGTCAAGCTGACGGGGTTTTATTGTTTTTGTTTTATTTATGTATTTATTTATTTTTTAGATGTGTCCAATAATCTATCTAAGAGGGTCGGTCAATCACGGTAAAGTTTGAAATAGGATGTGTAAAAGCCTCCATACATATCTAGTACTTTTTTTCCCGTCGGTCAGCGAGTCGTTTTGCTAGGCTTACGTTAAAAAAACGTTATTTATATGAACACATATTAAAATATCTGATTTTTTTTTCATAATATTTTATCGTGACCCGGTCACAGCTCCCCACTAACAAAACCGAATATAAGCAAAGAAAAAAAGGACGAACATAATCTTCATCTTTCAGTCCTGGCTAGGATTTCATTAAACTGATACATCCGACGTTAAATCAACATACAGCGATAGTAAATTTAGCCTAAGCGACGCATTATTAAAATCCAACTGTCATATCTCTTTCAGCGTACGGTATCACGACCTAATAATTAAATCAATCGAATGATAAGATTCGATAAATATCTAAACTTCTAAATATCTGAACTTCCGGTTCGAATGTTTTTTTCTAGATCAGACATCTAAGAGAAGCTGAAGAGTTCAACACAGTCACTTTAAACTGAATTTTTTTCAAAATTCTGCCTGACTCGATGATCGGAACCTTGGTATCTCTAACTCATAGGTTATTAAGAATAGTAAAATATATAATAATAATAATGATAATAATAACAATGATAATAATAACAATAATGATAATGATAATAATGATAATAATAAGAATACTACTACTACTACTACTACTACTAATAATAATAATAATATATTCTTATTATTCTTACTGCGTTTGTTTAATAGTACTCAATTAGAATTAAAAATAATTATAGTACTCAATAACTATAAAAATAATAATAGTATTCAATAACAATTAAAAATAATAATAGTACGCAATAACAATTAAAAATAATAATTGTAAACAATAACAATTAAAAATAATAATAGTACTCAATTAGAATTAAAAATAATTATAGTACTGAATAACTATAAAAATAATAATAGTACTCAATAACAATTAAAAATAATAATAGTACTCAATAACAATTAAAAATAATAATAGTACTCAATAACAATTAAAAATAATAATTGTAAACAATAACTATTAAAAATTAAAATAGTACTCAATTAGAATTAAAAATAATTATAGTACTCAATAACAATTAAAAATAATAATTGTAAACAATAACGATTGAAAATAATCATTGTTTTAAGTATCAATTACAAATAATAGTAGTACTCTATAACAATTAAAAATAATAATTGTAAACAATAAAAATTAAAAATAATAAAAATACTCAATAACAATTAAAAATAATAACAGTTCTCAATAACAATTAAAAATAATAATTGTAAACAATACCAATTAAAAATAATAATAGTACACAATAAAAATTAAATATAAGAATAGTACTCAATAACAATTAAAAATAATAATAGTACTCAATAAAAATTTTAATAATAATTTTACTGAACAACAATTAAATATAATAATTGTACTCAAAAACAATTAAAAATAATAGATGTATTCAATAACCGTTTAAAATAATAGTAGTACTCAATAACAATTAAAATAATAATTTTACTCAATTACAATTTAAAATAATAATTGTACTGAATACCTATTAACAATAATAATAGTACTCAATAACAATATAAATAAAAATAGTATTCAAAAACAATCAAAAATAATAATTGCACTCAATAACAATTACAATAATAATAGTTCTCAATAACAATTAGAAATAATAATAATACTCAATAACAATTTAAATAATAATTTTATGCAATAACAATTTGAAATAATAATTGTAAACAATAACAATTAAAAATAATAATAGTACTCAATTAGAATTAAAAATAATGATAGTACTCAATAACTATTAAAAATAATAAGAGTACCCAAAAACAATGTAAATAATAATAGTACTCAATAACTATTAACAATAATAATAGTACCCAATAACAATTAAAAATACTAATTATAAACGATAACAATTAAAAATAATCATTGTTATCAATATCAATTAAATATCATTTAAGTGCTCAATAACAATAAAAAAATACTTATAGTACTCAATAACAATTAAAAAAATAATTATACTCAATAACAATTTGTTACACCGGCCGTTCTTACACAGGAGAAACTACACCGGGTGTCACTATAAATAGTGCGAGTCACCAGAGACACAGAGAAGACAAAGCACAGTCTTGTAACTGTCTAGCCAAGTGCTAGTCAATTTCTTACTTTGTTAATACACTTGTTAAACCAACCCTCGACTTGAGTTCCTTTATTTATTATTTACTGTTGGATAACTTCACAACACAATTAAAAATAATAATAGTACCTAATAAAAATTAAATATAAGAAAATACTCAATAACAATTAACAATAATAATAGTACTCAATAAAAATTTAAAATAATAATTTTACTCAATAACAATTAAATATAATAATTGTACTCAATAACAATTAAAAATGATAATCGTACTCAATAACAATTAAAAAATAATAGTACTCAATAACAATTTAAAAAATAATAGTACTCAATAAAAATTAAAAATAATAATTTTACTCAATAACAATTAAATATAATAATTGTACTCAATAACAATTAAAAATAATAATAGTATTCAATAACCATTTAAAATAATAATAGTACTCAATAACAATTAAAAAGTATAATAGTATTCAATAAGAATTAAAAATAATAATAGTACTCAATAAAAATTAGAACAATATATTTATTTAGTACTACTAGGCTTCTCCCACGCGCTATCGCTTTCCAATTGAATTCTATTAATTACTTTGAAATTATTAAAAAAAATAAAAAATCTCTCTCTCTCTCTTTCTCTCTCTCTCTCTCTCTCTCCATATATATATATATATAAAGTGGTGTACTAAAAGCGAACTTTTAGGAAAAGTAAAACCTATTGTGAAGAGTATACAGCTCAATATCCAGGATATATATATATATATATATATATATATATATATATATATATATATATATAGAGAGAGAGAGAGAGAGAGAGAGAGAGAGAGATAGATAGATAGATAGATAGATATAGATATATATATATATATATATCAAATCAATACAAAGACAAAACTAATCGATAAGAAAAAGAAGACAAACGCTTTTCTTACTCCCTTCATTCTGTTTTAATAATAATAATAATAATAATAATAATAATAATAATAATAATAATAATAATAATAATAATAATAATAATAATAATGATTGTAATAAGTGTAATCATAAATATAAATATAAATATAATTACAATTATAATCATAATATTTAAGTGAAATATTTTTGAAAATCTACAGCAGATCGTGAAAATTGAATGTATCTTTATATTTTTCGTCTTCTTTCTCGTTGTCATGGTCTTAACCCCGACGCGTCGAATCGCGGACAAGGCAGAAGAGCACGTCAAGTTCCAAAACAACGAAAGGCTAAAAACGTATATATATAAATATATATATATATATATATATATATATATATATATATATATATATATATATATATATATATATACGTTTTTGCCTTCCCCAAAAATATTATTTCACAATTTTCATATTATGCGCCTAGACGACGCTGTTTAAGAAAATATCAACTTTATAGTCAGACCACTCTCCTTTATATGATATATATATATATATATATATATATATATATATATATATATATATATATATACGAGGTTTGTCTAAAAAGTATCCGATCTTAGGCAATAAAAACAGTGTTGGAGCCCTAATCCTCTTCAAAGTAGGCCCATTGTGGTTGTACACACTTAGCCCACCGATCCATTCACTGATAGAAACACCTCTTGAAGTTTGCTTTTGGAATAGTGTCTATCTCCGCTGTCACGTTCCGCATGATCTCTTCTCCAGTCTCAAAACGGGAAACTTTCAGTTGCATCTTCCATTTTCGAAACAACCAGAAGTCGCAAGGAGCCATGTCTGGAGAGTGGAATTCCATGTTTGACCAAGAAACGTGGGATCAATTAGGATGAATGTGCGCGGGCGTTGTCGTGATGCAGTTGCCAGGTTTTCGCCGTCCACATGTCTGGTCTTCTAGGCCGAACTGCGTCACGGAGACGCCGAAGAACATATTGATAGTACTTCTTTGTAACTGTTTGTCCTTCCGGTTCGTATTCGCGATGCACAATTCCAAGTATACAAAGAAGACAGTCAGCATCAACTTGATTTTGCTTCGCAGCTGTCGCACTTTTTTGGCCTTGGAGACTCGGGATGCTTCCATTGCGACGACTGTTTTTTGTTTCTGGGTCGTACCGGTACACCAATGAATTATCTCAAATTATCACGGTGTTCAGAAATCCAGGATCAGTGTTAGCGGTTTCCAGGAGGTCCTGTGCAACTTGAAAACGGAGGTCTTTTTGTTCCTGTGACACACAACTTGGGCACACATTTCGCAGCCACTCTGTGCATGTTCAAATCATCACGTAAAATTGCATGTGTCAAATCTTTACTCACTCCGACCTCTTAGGCGATTTCCAGCATGGTTGAACGACAATCTACCATAACCAAATTTCGCACCCTCTCAACAACAGCTGAACGTCGAGCAATTTGGGTCTCACCAGAATGCTGGTCACTTTCCGATAATATGCGGCCATTTTTTAATCGGGTGAACCACTCCTTAATTTGTGTTACACATCGCATCTTCTCCAAAAACCTACTGAATTTTACGAATTGTGTTGCTTTGACAATCACCAAAATTTGACGCAGTACTTCTGCTCAACACGTTCAGTCATCTTGAGAGAATCGGTAATGCGACGAACAGGTTGTGTAGCACCTCACTCAGCGACCGACATGTAGTGACTAACGCGCAGGAAGGCGGTGATAATATTCACAGATGTTCATATAGGTGTCTTCCTTCACTGTGTGGAGTGGCGCTGTTCTATCGTTTATATTTCGCACTGAAAAAATAAAGGTCGTATACTTTTAAGACAGGCCTCGTATATAGATAGATAGATAGATAGATAGATAGATAGATAGATAGATACGCTTTTGCCTTTCCCCAAAATCTTAACACCTTCCATTCTCAATTCTCCCCCTCTCTCTCTCCGCCTGTACGTTTGGGATAAATAGGTCCATTGTTAAGCCGCGTCTTTAATCATTAATAAGCCTGAAATAACTAAGAGGCGATATATTGATTCTTCCTAGAACACTTGTTTGTTCTGATTCTTTGTCTTATATTTTCTATTCGTGTATTTCTTTTTTTCATTTTATCTTTTCATACATCAGTCTGTTTTACTTCTTAGCAGTTCATTGGGTTAACTATTAAAATAAAGATTCTACACTCTCTTTTATGGGCAAGTAAATGCTGAATAGGAGGGAGAGGTGCGACTATTTTTATAGGCAATACAAAAATAGTTCTAATTGGTAGGAGATCAACGTAACATTATTTGCTCACATAAGGGATTGTTGAAATTTAATTCTTAACAGTTATCCTGACGAATACTTTCTTGGAGGAAAACACACATTGTTGTGTATAGCTCACTTAACATAAGTATATTATGAACTAATAATAATCTCTACTCGCGTATTGAACACTGCTCATGTCAATACTTCAACCTCCACACACAAATATATACAATTTAGTTTTTTAATATAAGTTTTATATATATATATATATATATATATATATATATATACACTTACCAAGTGTATAACATACATACTAACATTCATACAGACATGCATACATACGCACAACTGCAATCATACTCACAAGTACATATATATATATATATATATATATATATATATATACATATATATATACATATATATATAGTTTTTATTTTGATGCTTTAAGTCCCTTAAAAGACATAGGTCTATAGATATAATGACTGTTGTTTTTTTAATAAGACAACATTCCCTAGACCTGTATATAATCAAAAAAGATAAATTCGCAGTTCATAGAATAAATGAAGGATTATTAATGTTTACTAAAGCTGTTTCCTTTGGGTTGACTAGAGACTTTTTTCGACGGTATATGAAATGAAATTACAATAACGTCAGATAGATATTGTATATAACGCTAACATATTTAAATAAACAATTATTCAAGTGGCATCTTTGAACTCGATATATCCATACCAAACTGCTTCAAACAACTAATCAAAAAACAGAAAATACTGATTTATCTCCATCTATATAAAGATAAGTGTGTTCATATATATATATATATATATATATATATATATATATATATATATATATATATATATAGTCTAAAGAAGCTTTGAGTTATTTTAAACAAACAAAAAAAAGAAAAAAAAAGGTAAAATGCAGTTTAAATTCCCAGAGAAACTAACTAAATCCAAGATATTGCAGACTTAACATTCGTTGGAAAATTAATAAATAAAAAAATAATAATTAAATAAAAAAGAGGGGTAAGTATCTAAGAGTGAAACAAAAACTGGAGACCTTAAGCGTCTAATATTAACAGGGGGATCATCAGCTGTTACCATGTAACTGTTTCGGAGATTTAAAAACAGGACAGTTATAATATTCATGGTTCTCCAATGGTACTGATTAAACTACCATTTCCCCAATAATCAAGTGTCGAAATAATTCAGCTTAAAATTCCACTAATATTATAATAATAATAATAATAATAATAATAATAATAATAATAATAATAATAATAATATATTACCCTTAAGACTACCGTATGATATGATAATTTGCATATCAAATAACATTAATTAAAACAACAATAATAATTTAAAATAATAATAATAATAATACTATCTAAACACTACACCAAAGAACCATTCTGCAATATGGTAGCTAGCAATAAAATTATATAGGAATTAAAGTTGCATTAAAAAATAAAAAAAAAATAAAGCTTAAGTATCTTAGGTACCAGAAAGGTAATTAGATAAAAGGAAGGAAACCTAGCGATACAGATCTAAATACCCAATATATAGTCTAAAGAAGCTTTGAGTCATTTTTAAAAAAAAAGTAAAATGCAGTTTAAATTCCCAGAGAAACTAACTAAATCCAAGATATTGCAGACTTAACATTCGTTGGAAAATTAATAAATAAAAAATAAGTAAATAAAAAAAATAAAAAGGGGGGGGGTAAGTATCTAAGAGTGAAACAAAAACAGGAGACCTTAAGCGTCTAATATTAACACGGGAATCATCAGCTGTTTACCATGTAACTGTTTCGGAGATTTTAAAACAGGACAGTTATAATATTCATGGCTCTCCAATGGTACTGATTAAACTACCATTTCCTATATATATATATATATATATATATATATATATATATATATATATATATATATATATATATTCTGGTACAGAAAAATTAGTACAACATTCGTACCGTCGGTTTCAAGCACGGAAGGTCTTACCCATCCGGCTCTCTTCAGCTTCTGTTGTCATCTGTTTTGGACATTTCCAAAACAGATGACAACAGAAGCTGAAGAGAGCCGGATGGTTAAGACCTTCCGTGCTTGAAACCGACGGTACGAATGTTGTAGTAATTTTTCTGTACCAGAATAAATAAATATTATGCTCTTCATTTTTAACTTTAATTCTTAATTAATCGAGCACTCTGCTGGGATTTTTCCTACCATTTTACAAAGAAGGTATATATATATATATATATATATATATATATATATATATATATATATATATATATATATATATATATATTAGAGGTTTATGTAGTTTGCTTGAAGCATTGTTTATTGGGTATTAGAAATGTGATACTTAGAAGGCAGAGGTGTGACGGATAGACACAAGTTGGAGCAAATAAGACATATAATGGTGGAACAAATGAATTAGTTCCAACCTTAATACAATGTGTACATACACATATATATATATATTTATTTATTATTATTTTTTTTCCTTTCACAAGCATATATATCTGTCTATCTACACAATGTTACAATGTTATGTAATACCTGTATCAAGATGGTCTGGTGGAAAATCCGTATGATATGATTTTTTTTTATTTTAATATTTCGGGAACTCTTTACTTCTTCAGAACGATGCTCAACTCAAGTTCAAGCGTGCATATGAAGGAAGCCGTAAGATTCAGTCTTACAGAAAATACCGGTTAAATTTTAAATTCCAAACCAGATTCAAAACTAAAATAAACTTCTTTTTTTAAAATTATTATTTATTTATTATTTTTTTTTATTAATATTTTCTTTATCTACTTTTTATCTAATTTATTTATTCATCTATTTACTTTATTAAACTTTATATATATATATATATATATATATATATATATATATGATTTACTCCTAAACTAATAAAATGATAGTTTTTAATTTAATAATACAGCTGTTAGGCGGGAGTAGTACAAATAGGCATTTCTTTTGTTTACTTTAGTTTCATGCAACGAAGGTAAAAAGGTGTCAAAGCTTTTCGTGAACATTTAATTATATCTATTAGACATCAATTAATAAATATTCCTTAAATTGAAGGTTTTTCTTTTTTCTTTGTTAAACCGTTTTCCAAGGAACATAATATAGGCACAAACTCCTATTTAAAACTTCAAATAGTAATATATATATATATATATATATATTAATCGCAAGTAAATAACATCGATAATGTTTACCTACATACACCAGCGTTTCAAGCTTTCGCTCTCACCAGTGTAGGGATGATAATCTCAGACGGGATCACGGTTCGAACCTCTGCCACAGAATATACCTAGACTCCGTAAGCATAGGCTGTAACAATTAAGCGACAAGAGATTTCCACATTCAAGAAGGGAATTTAAGTTCTATTTATGCGAAGGGCGGCATAACTAGAAAGACTGACTAAAGATTCTACAAACCTTGTCGGAATATGACTTATAGCTACGTGTCAGTCTATTTTTTAACTTCCCCAAACAGGGCTCAACTTTAATCTTATTAAAGGGGCTTATAACAATATTAATTTCATATATATATATATATATATATATATATATATATATATATATATATATATATATATATATACGGGTTAGGGTTATGGCTGTAAGCATTGTAGGTAAATAAGTATATTGGTATTTGATTTGCAAAAAAAAAAAACGAAACGGTGAAATAGATGAACATAAACAAACAATTTAAGAAAATATATGTAACTTTTTCTACAAAATCTTATGGATTTATTTGTTAGTAAATGTTTCACTTGCTGTTTCACTGTCACTTACTATTAAATTATCTGTTATAGTTCCTCGTTTTTGTCCGCATTGCAAACAGCCTGTTTAAAATACACACACACACACACACACACACATATATATATATATATATATAGTTTATTTACTATCCATGTTATAGCCTTCTAGTTTATGACTACACGATATTCTTTTAATTTATTTCTACAACAATGCAACGCATTTATTTTTAATCCACCTAAAACGGATGTGAATATTAAACTGACCCGTACCCTAACACTGCAATCCCGAACTTGTTGAGATTAGCCAAACATGTCAACGGTAACATCATCCGTATAATAACCATTGCACATCGCCTTCTTTCTCATTTTATGGGGATTGAAACTGGTTCTTAAACTGTTTTCAGTGGATGGCGTTGGCAGGGGGCCAACAGGACGAGCTGTTTAAGGGACGGAACAGGGCAACCAAAAATATTCACAAAATATTATTACATTTTTATGAAGTCTGGTGATCTCCACCACCACCCCACTGCACTAAACATACGAAGGGGATATAATTGTTCATGCCGACGGGACTGGAACCGCTTACAAGACAAAGAACATGTCAGTCAGTAGACTGCATACCTCAGCTTGACAATGTAAGGATGAACCAATGTCTTAGCTGGACCTTTCTTCTTGATATTGTTTGAATTGTTCCCTGTTATGCCATATTAACTTTCTGAAATGGCCATGTTTAACTGTATGAAAAGTACAACAGCTTCTTCTGATAGCACTGTAAGTCATAACACAGACAGAGAGTCCGCCTTACCAATATACATTGGCCTTCTGATCCATGCTCAAACTAGAAAACGAGAAATGATAGACAGGTTGTACAGCATTGGTCTATGTATTTCATATGACAGACTCATGGCCATATCAACAGCCATGGCAAACAAGGTCACTGCATACTATGAAGCAGAAAATGTTGTTTGTCCGACATCTTTAAAGAATAATGTGTTCACAGTGGGTGCAGTAGGTAATCTATATCACAACTCAAGCTCCCGGACTGCCGAGGATTCATTTCATGACACTGCCATCACACTGATGCAGCTTACAGAATCCAGGAGTAAGTAGAGATGTGGCTGTTTTAGGAAGGGATGAAGGAAAGGCCAAGAAGAATACCATTACCCCTTTACCTCCTTCATATACTCAGGTGCCAGTTCTAACAGAACCTAAAGTGAAAACTGCTCCCTCTGTTGTAGGTGAGGTGAAGCTTCTGTAACCATTCTGAAGGAAGCAAAATCAGAAGAGTATGATTGGTTGAATCATGTGGAGACCTTATTGAGCAAGGATTCTATTCATCGTATCAAGCTGAAATTATGCATTGTGGCTACTGTTATCAAAGCGAATCAGATCCATGCATTAAATTTGAAAAAGATGAGCCAACTGGTGCGTTTCTACGATTAACAGAACCGAAGTGATCGCTAAAAGTGTGACTTTAGCCGTTTCTGTAAAACTTGACCCTGACCGTTGTCCAAGATATCCCCAAATTGAACCAGTTCTAAGTTTGACCATAACCGATATTTTGACTAAGTTTGATAACTATTGGTCAAGACACAAGTCTTATTTAGTCTTTATCTTGGACAAACAACAATCTCAACCGAAAATATAGCAGAGCTAATCAAAAACAGCACAAGAAGACTGTCACCCAGACCTATACAGTAACAGTAGGGGTGGGCTATAGAAACAAAATTTTTCAAATTTATGCTAAAAGTGGCTTATTACCTTCATTTATATGTAACTAGATGGGAACAAGTGATTTTTTTCAAAACGGGTCAAAATTAGAGGGTCGCAAGCCTCAAACGAGATTTGGCCGCGTCGATTTTTGAAAAAAATCACTTGTTCCCATCTAGTTACATATAAATGAAGGTAATAAGCCACTTTTGGCATAAATTTGAAAAATGTTGTTTTTATAGCCCACCCCTAGTAACAGACAACACACATATAAATCTAATTATTTTTTATACCCGATATATTGGTCTCCCTTTCGATAACTGCGCATTATTTTTTGATTTTATGAGTAAGAGTTTGTAATGTAGTCTATATTTAGTTTAATTTAGTTTTTTGAAAAGGGGAGGAAGGTAGTGGAAAACTTTTGTGAACATTCAGGTACCCTCGACTTTTGTGAAATTAAAAAAACATCTATTAGACATTAATTAATAAATATTCCTAAAATTTCAAGTTTTGGGACTATTTTAAAGTTTGTTAGGTGTAATAATATAAGCACACTCACCAACAAAATGTCACGACTGTACATGTGAACGGTATGTTACATGTAATAAACCTACTTTTATAACTATATTGAAGGTGATAATAAGTTCGTTACACAAAATAGAGTTATTGGATAGAATGTGTGTGTGAGATTTGGTCGCATTTGTTATTCACGACTGATTTGTTTTGACGGGTTTTCATTTTTATAACTTTGGTAGCCATTTTTAAATAATAATATGTGTTTAGCTGTTTAGAAATGAATGTATAAAAATTAAAACAAATGTTGCCAAATACGATGATATGATCGGAGAACGGGAGACGCTAATTTGTTTTCGACAAGCGATGGCGTCATGTGCTTTGGAGCCCTAGGGAGCTCCGTAAGGAATCCCACTGGACATGTAAAATGTTCTGAGTCTTCATTGTGTTCGATCCTGCTGGAGAAAATGTTGTCGAAAAGGACTAGAAACAAGAAGCAAAATAAGAACAGATTTCCTGGGTTTTTTTTCTAACGGTGCATCTTGATGAGGTAGAAGCGAATTTCCACAATAGTGATAATGCAAGACCATGTTCCGGTCTCGACAATCGCCGACCCCAACGCTTGTGTGCTGTTGTTTTCCGTTCGTCTTCATCTTTCGTTCTGGCCGCGTCGTCTTTCACTCTGACAACGGCTGAAGACACAAGCATTGATTTATAAGTATAGAAAAACAAATCAAAGCAGACTCTAAAAGAAAAACACAAACTCCGATACATTGTGTATACATCGTGTGTGTGTAAAACACTGTCGCCGAAAAGGATCCATACATTTGAATTAAGTTCCAGACCTAACTGAGATAAGATTTCTATCGAGGCCATTATTGTCGTCGCTTGTTAGCACATCTCACTACCTTCTCGTCTACTTCGATCTGATATCGACTGATTTTGACTCAAATCTGTCCGATTTAATCCCATCTGCCCTCTGCCGAGCTCTGACTCCTAAATATAGTTTCGTCGTTATCTGATGACACCCCCTCTCTCAGCCCCTCCAAGCTAAATACTCATCTTACTTCCGATCGCCTTTTCTTTTTTGTGTGAATCATGTCCTCCCATTGTGCGGGGTCTTAGATCTGGTGGGTGGGCAGTGCATAGTATAACAACAATAGCTACATGACTCGTATCTATAAGAAGCAGTGCGACACATTACCATTTGCATTCTTTTACATATATTTATATTTAGAACTTCTTGAAGATCCTATGAGCCACGTCACAAATTAAGATTAAGCTTGATATAATACTAAAAAAAGTTGAGTGTACGTTACGTTACAAACGTATGTGAAACCCCTCGAGAATAAATAAGGGGTCAAGTCACTTAGATGCTAAGCAGATGTAGGGCAGGGGTTTGGGTGGATATCGTGTTTGTAATGCGACTGTGATTGGTTTTATTATTTCAGATTTGATACGTGAATGAAAGTATACACATATTATTGTTTTTATATTGAAGCAAGCTGAATGTAGGAATATATTAAAACAATTTCAGATTTACGTTACCTATCAAGAGTGGATCGGAGAAAAATATCAGAGCGGGACATGACGATCAAAGTGAGCGGACGTTCCGCGTTTTGCTCCCTCCAGCTGAGGCTGGAGAGTTGTCTCTATCTGTAAGGCAGGAGTGTGTCAAAAGAATCTAGACTCTCTACAACAAATAATGTGTAAGATATATAAAAATACCCTGTTACCATTCTTCAGTTTACTGCAACACCTTTCGCATGTTTGGACAAGTAAAAGAGTCGGAATAACATCAAACGTCTATTTGATGTCCGTAAAGAAGAAATTCAAGGCTGCTACGTTACAGACGCTGTTAGGATGTCTATTGGCAAGACCACTCCACAAGGGCGGATCGAGGTTAACTGGGATCGCTACATATAACGTGAAACAATAACAATAAGATATTGTATGTCCGAACCATAAGAATAAATGCCAGGCATAACCATTTGAAGTATATTACAGACATTCATATTTTAAAGTTCTATATACAAACAAAAGGTATGTTGCGCCTAAATATTGGCATCGACATTACGTTACAAATAGGGGTGGGACGTAATGGGTGAAAATTTCAGATTCATGCGAGTAGTATTTTTTTGTGTTCATTTATACATACATAACACTAAACAATCAAACATTTTGAAAATTTTGCAAAATTCAGAAGGTGCAGGCCAACAATAGCCGTCAGGGCTCCACGGGACTCAAAATCCATCATTTTTCGGTGAAAAAGTGGTTTCATGTGACATTGCAGGTCCTAAAACATCCTCAAAAGCTATGAATGGATATAGATGGTTAAATCTGATATAGTACTGTAATTTAGGACCATTTTAAGGCTGTAAAAGGATTTTCATGAATGTAGAATAGCCAAAAACTAGTGAAAAATAGCCCAAATTAGCCAAAATTTCCCCAAATCCTCTGTTAAGCTATTTAATTGGTTCCCAAGCCTCTACAATCTTTGGTGTCCTTAATGCTCAGGTTTTCAACACGTGTGGGTTTCCTTGTTTTGTTTATTTCATTAGAGGGGCTTTACTCCATGAGCCAGAAATTAAAATCATATCTTAGAGCAAGAGGTCTTACCACAGATACCTCTACATCATATCGTCCAACTGGGAACTCGCAGGCTGAAGACCCAACGGCTTCGTTTGGGAAAAATGTTCGACTAGCATTGATGTAAAACATTAGGAAGCAATCATTTCTAATGCTCTGCATTCCTTGAGATTATTATTATTATAGATAGCTACTCATTGTAGACTCGATGATAGATCTTTCAATTCTCGTCGTCAAGAAGTTAATTACCTTCGTTTAAATGCGCATGCACCAGTGTTTTTAAGGAAGTTTTTACGCCCAAATAAAAACGATAAGCTCATCGATGTTAACCCAGATTTTGCAAACATCACTGGTTGTACGCAAGTCCTTAGCTTCCTATCAAAGGGCTTATCATCTCTCTTTTAATTCTAAGGAAAAATACAGTGTGTGCATTAAGATATTAATGCTTTCGAATTGGGCAAACCTCCATATCTCAAGCTGTGGTTACTTCTGCGAACAATTCTGGCTATAATGAAACAATTACGGCAGATGTTGATATGGTCCAGTCACAAAGTTATACCACGTAAAAAGGCCATATTTAACCAGAACATGTAAACAACACAGTAAATTTGAAGATTTTGCATCATCGGGACGATGTGCCGGTTACCCCCATTCAATTGTATTCTTGTTGTATTAGAGTGATACAAGTTGATTTGTGCCATTTGGTAGATTATGTTAATTTTCTGGTAATTATGCAATCAGAACTTGAGAACTGCTTAGACTTTTCTTTTTACTAGGATTAAAGAATCGCATGAAAATGTAGCCTTTCGATTTATACCAAATTCAGACCGGCAGACTCTGCCATTTTTTAGGATGATTTGTTCCCTGTCAGTCTGAGGTATGCTCCTCTGCACTTCTATGAAGTCCACCTTCTCAAGCGTGGCTTTCTCGATATTTGAGAAGGGTTACTTTATTGCTATTCGCCTGAGGCGGCCCTATGCGGAATGCCGACAGGACTGTCCAGGGAATTTTTGTCCAGCCAGAGTCTCTTCCTCTTCCACTCTCCAACCTTATGTCACATCCTACCGCCGTGGGAGAGAGGTAAATGCAGATTTTCGGTAAATATCAATATGTAGTATCTGTGCTGTCCTCAATCAGAAGAGAATAAATCTATTCTTGACTGGGACAATTTTTATTTTTTCCCATCACTTTTTTGGAAAGCTGGATACCCCAATATAAAAACTGACCTTGTGTCTTACTGTGCCCTCGTGGCGAATCAAGTAAATAGGCCCATGAAAATATGACGTTGTGTGCCTTTGTTTATTGACTTCTTGTGATAGGCCTTGTTGTTACGCCTGTTGTTATCTGCATTGTTTCCTTATTTTCAATCCTCTACAGAATCAAATCTTTCTTAAAGTCACCACAGCCACACACCCCTCTAAAGTGCAATCATTTCTCACCGTAATAGGGGCGGTTGAAACGTGGTAGTGTTAGAGCTATGTCGTCTGAAGCGGTATTTGATCAGCAACCCTGCGAAGAGAGCTCTGCTGAAAATGCAGGAAGAGTCGGCATCAAGATCCATAATACTCTGGTCATCTCTGACTCTGAGCGAGGAAAGACTTGTTAGGCGCAGAAACGCACATCAGTTGAGTGAAAGTGAAAACGTTGCCTCTGGCCTAATCCTTTGGATGTTCTGGGCCAAAGTTTCCGCGACTTCGCACGCAACCGCAGATCCTTACTGCTATCGGTGTTTAGGAAAAAACCTGAAATCCTTTAGGTCAGGGGTGGGCAACCTCCGGCCCGCGGGCTACATCCGGCCCGCGAAGGCTTAGCGTCCGGTCCGCTACCCTGCTATGCTTTATTATTGCAATCCCGCCCGCGGACCTCCCAGTAAAACTGATATCATTTTATGACATAGACCTAAAACTAGGTTTCGATTAAGATTTACAGTGGGATAAAAATGTATAAATATCAGCGAACGATGATGCATGTATATTCCATTTTTCTTTAACTATTAATTTCAAATCGTTGTCCTGGGATGAAACTAGAAAAAGAGAAAGAGAGAGGCAAAGAGGAAACGAGAGACGAGGAAAGGGCATGAAACAGAGAACTTATGTGAGGTGTGTCAAAACGAATGCTGGATCAACTTGCTACTTCCCCGTCATTATTTTTCATGGTTCCAAAATTGCTCTTCGTCGACGCCTTTTATAACATCTTGAGAAAAATATGAGATTTGTAGTGTTCAATGCAATTTTTGTACAATTTATTCATGTAAACAAAATATAGTAATTCTAAGATTTCGCTTTTCACTCCGGCCCGCGATCTCCTTCCTAAAGTCTCATCTGGCCCTCACTCTGAAAGGTTGCCCGCCTCTGCTTTAGGTTAACGAATAACTACGACGAACGAAAAGGACTTCATGCAGACCAGGCAATCCAGAGCAAGGATTCATGCAGACCAGATTTTTTGTGAGCTCTCTGCTAAAGTCCAACTCGCTTAACAACAGCAGCAACAGCAACAACAATATAAGTGCGTAACTCGACTCGTTTAACTAACAAACAAACAAATGTCCTTCGGCCTCACCTCAAAAATTGAATAATAAAAAATATACCAAATAGGAATAAACAGATAATATGGTTATATGGATTGTACGCAAAAAGAACATTGGGTTCCTGATTCACCCACGGACAATGCCTAGTATTTCCTCTATCGATCATATATAGACAGGTAGACAGACGAATAGACGAGACCTTCGACAAAAAGACAGCCATTTATACACACAAATAGATAAATAGAATACCTTTTTACAGGAATATTTATTGAAAATAAGGTAAACAAGACACTTTTCTGAATTATGAATATTTTTAAATAGTCAAGAAATAAAGCGACGTACAAAAAAGGCGACGCCGAATGAAGCATTGCATCATGAAGAATCAAGGCTCACTCATGCATTCAGCGTTGACATTGGTTGGGGGAGGGGGTACCGGACAAATAAAACATTCCTCCTCCTTTGACAGGAAAGTTACACTTCTGAATTACACATAATAACAGTCGTCTGCTGCGACACCGAATTTGGTTATTATTCAAATTTCATGTAAATTTAATCGTCTGATAAAATTTGAAATTGTCCATGTCATTCTATTTTCTTCCTTTTGATTTTATGAGAAAGAATAAAATGTTAATAAGATGAGTTACGTCATTTTGTTCTTCAGACAAGAAACATATTGGTGGTCGTTGTGGGTTCAACTTTTGTTACTTTGTTTGTAGGTTTATCTCTCTCTCTCTCTCTCTCTCTCTCTCTCTCTCTCTCTCTGTTTGTCTATCTCTCTCTTCATATATATATATATATATATATATATATATATATATATTTGAATTTATACGTTTATATGCTTATATATTGGTATGTACAGCATTTACTCCTCGACTGATAAACAGATCATCATGAACTTTTAAAACAGCTGCTATGCGTAAGGAGTCTCAATGTGGGTTATATTTAGTTTCATTTTGTGAGAGTGAGAGTCCTTCGTGAATATTCATATATTTTCGATTTTTTAAGCATTTTAAAGGGATTTAGGGGGTATAATATAAGCGTCACCTCCTTTTAAAAAATTCAAATATTTCAGATTCGCATTAAAGTTTATCCATAGAGAACAATTAAGCAAGATTTTTTAACTTCAATTTCTTTCATTAAATTTTAAATAGTTCTAAAATCAAAATCATAGAATTTAGTTTGGTAACATTTGTAATAATGATTCTAGACAGAATGCTTAGTACCATTATATATTGATTATAATCTTCGTAAGGGGACATAAAAATGGTGAAAAACTGTTCTGTTCGGGGGTTTTATTTCACTCTTTTATTCTTCAAGTATATATATATATATATATATATATATATATATATATATATATATATATATATATATATATATATATGAATTTTAATTGTAGATGATATATATATAATTTTTTCAGCAATCAGAGAACGCCGCAGGCCACATAAACCATGACAGCCATAGACTGAAACTCGAGTTTCCTCCTCCTGAGGCATTTTAGGCTGTGTTAGTTAATAAACGTTCTTGTATGTGGTGTGGTGGTTCAGTGGCAGAGTATTCGCCTCGCATGCAACTGACTCGTGTTTTGAATCGCGAGTTCGGATATGTTCTACTGATAGGCACAAAAGAAAGAGAAACTCGCGTCTAGAATACCAGTCTGTGGCTATCATGGTGTGTGTGGCCTGTGGCGTTTTATGATTGCTGAAATAATTATATATATATATATATATATATATATATATATATATATATATATATATAGGAAATGAAAAAAGAAAAAAACCAATAAATATTTTTTTTTTATATATTCATCAACGTTTCATCTTTATTGTAATAGTTCCTCAGGATGATAATTTTAAGAAAAATGTCATGCAAGTACATCGAAATATTGGGTTGACATGATGGAGTGATAAAGGAAAAGTAGTAGCCAAAGAAAACAGGTGCTCTCTCCTTACAATAAAGACGAAACGCTGATGAATATATAAAAAAATATATCTTGGTTTTTCCTTTTTTATTTCCCATTACGTCGGATTACTCTCATCTTTCCTTTCTCATATATATATATATATATGAATTTGAAGATGAGATGAATTAGATGCACATTTCGGTTGTATACATAATAGTCTATTTCGACCTTATTTTGGTCTCCTCAGATGTACCTTCAACCACAGTTCATACATGTCTGAATCGTGGTTGAAGGTACATCTGAGGAGACCAAAATAAGGTCGAAATAGACTATTATGTATACAACCGAAATGTGCATCTAATTCATCTCATCTTCAAATATATACATGCTCTTCTTAATTCGACATCGAGCTCTCTTATTCGGATTCCTACCGAAACCATTCGAAACAGTATACTATATATATATATATACTTCCCTATCTTTGTCTAACTTTAACTATAATATAAGTGTGATACAGGCTTAATAAAAATGTTGTTTTTCAATAACCGTTAAAAGTAAAACAAAAAGATAAACAAACATAAAATGTAAAAAAGTGGTTAATATAAGGAAAAGGGAATGAATTAAAGACAGACGGAAATAAAATTAAAAAAAGAAAAAGGTGTAACAAATAAAAGAATGAATGTGTAACAAAGAAAGAGATAGTAAAGACGTGTAATAAAAGAAAGCACGGGATCTATTAAGCAATAAATAGAACATTGAGAAAGAAAGAAAGAAAGAAAGAAAGAAGTAATAGATAGACGTAACGAGAACGAAAGAAAGATATTATTTTCATAATAGAAAATGTTTAAAATCCAATGCTTAAGCTTAGTGAGGCTTAATAAGAAATTTTAATCCAGGGAAGCTGGCTTAATTTGTCTAGTAAATATAGATAAAATTCAATGCGAATATGAAATATTTGAATTTTAAAATAGGAGGTTGTGCCCATAGTATGCCCCTAAGTTCCTTTAAAATACTCAAAAAGAAACTAAAATGTTAGGAATATTTATTAATTTATATCTAAGAGCCAAAAGAATCGGAAGTATCTGAATTTTCATAAAGGGATTATATCCCCTCTTTACCCTCTCTGCCTAAAACTTATTCAAACAAAATATAGTCACATTACCCACCCTTAAGCCTAGCAGTTTTTTCTTCCAAATGACATAATGATCGATTACTTAGTTTAAGAGTGGAGCGTATACATAGAAACATATACGCATGTATAACTGTATGCCTAGGAACGAAGTAAAAAGAAAGAAAGAAATGGTAAGGCATATGTGAAAAGGAATGAAAGTGTTACAGAATGGAAATGAATAAAAATACAGAAAGCAAAATAAATTCAAGAAAGAGAGAAACAAAGAGAGAAAGAATGAAATATAGAAAAAAGAAAGGCAGAATGAAAGGCAAACTGAATTGAAAGAGTGAAAAAAAGGAATAGAAATGTTTAAAATTTTCTTATACTCTGCACCATCTCCCTAACAGACGTCAGTTTCTTCTATAAATACTATTATGGGATGTGTTGCTCACAATTCTCTGATCTATTCCCTGCTTCTTTTGTTCCAGCTCGTGTTGATACCTCATTGCAATACAGCTTCCTATTCCAGTAGCTTCTTTCCAAGAACTGCAAGCTTGTTGAACTCTCTTATTGCTGACTGATTGCTTCCTACTTGGTCTTTTCTAGACGAAGGCAAATAGGCATCTCCTGTGTTTACGATAATCATCTTTCGTTCTTGTTAGCTACTTACATCAAGTGGAGTCATACCTCGTCTGGAGCGATTTCCATAAAAAATGTTTAAAAAATAAAACAAAGGAAGTACCCGATGTATTTCTATGTAAGTACCCGATGTATTTCTAGAAAGAAAGCTAACTATAAGGATATCGGGGAAACCAATGCCAACAACAGAATCATCTGATTAATACGAAACGAATGAATGAATATAAATGACGTTTATGAAAGCTGTCGTTGTTGAGAAGACAGAGAGAAAAGATGGGAACCGCATCACTACTGCGATTACAGGAATTCGACCAGCTGATGTTGCTGACGAAAAAGATTAAGGAAGTAAAAAAGGACAGGGAAACACAGCACAAGGTAAGAAAACAAGGAAAGAAAAAGAATAAAAAAGAATGAAAGCAAGGCGAATAGTGAAAAGGTAAGACAGAAAATAGAAAAAGAAGAAAGAAAGAATAATCAATAATCGTATAGAAAAGGAATGAAAGGGAGAAAAGCGGAAGAAATTAATAGAAAAGGGAGAGACAGTGATGTGAATAAAGGAAGAAATACATAGATAGACAGGGAGAAAAGAGAACGGACGTGTTAAGCAAATGTAGAAATAGAAAACAAGAAAAAAACTGAGAAAATAAAGGGAAAAGAAAAGGACTACTTATATAAAAAAACGAATGCAAATTAAGTAAAGAGAGAGAAAGAAAATACACCGAAAAAAAAGAAGAAACACTAAAGAAAGTTGTGATCATCGAGAAGAGAAAATAGAAAATGAAAAAAGAAAAAAAGATAGAACATATTTAGAATAATAGAAAGAAGCTAAGAAAGCTATGAAAATGGAGACGAAAGAAGGGTTAAGGCAGGGGGAAAGAAAAGGGGAAATGAAAGGAAAACAAAGGAACTAGCAGAGAGAGAAGGAGCGAAAGTAAATGATGGAAGGAGAGACAAATAAAATGAGAGACACATAGAAAGAAAGACAAATAGAATGAGAGAAAGATGTTTAAAAGTGTGAAAAATAAAAACAGTTACCCTCAGAGAGAGGAAAAAGTTCACTCTTAACGTGGAAATAACATTTAAACTAGTTAACTTCTTAGACATAACACTTAACTTAAATAACTCCTCTAATGAAGCAATCTTTAACACACATAAGGCCTTTTACAATAAAGCACTAAAAGACAGCGGATACAAAAACACCCAAATAAAATATATCAAACCTACAGCGCCAAACAATAAACACAAAAAATAAAAGTAGGAAAATTATTTGGTTTACACCTCCATTTAAACGCATGGTTAAGACTAACCTTGCTAAGAAAGTCCTAGATTTAATCAATTTACACTTTCTTCCTAATGAAATTCCACATAAAATCCTTAATAAAAACACACTTAGATTAAGCTACACTTGTGGCGAAAACTTAGAATAAATAATTAAAAAACGTAACAATAAAATTTTAAATGGCAACAAAATACTGAAAGAAAAACAACAAAACTAATACTTGCGACTGCACAAACAAAAGTGAATGTCCCTTACAACGAAATTGCCAAATAACCCAAATAGTATACCAGGACACGATTTCAACCAAAGAAAACCCAACCATAAAAATACTATATAGGCATGGCTGGTAATACTTTCAAAAAAAGATATACCAGCCATAGCGAACTGAGACGACGGGGCAAATAAAAAGAAAAGATCGTCTACCTCTGTTTGACACCAAATCAATCGTTTTTAGGTGATTAGAAACAGAAATAAACGAAGACGATACACATAGCTTGTTTTTTATGGAAATCGTTCCAGACTAGGCACAAAGCCACTTGATGTAAGAAGCTAAAGCACTACTTCAAGGTAAAAAAATTAGCCAACAATAACTGTTAGCTGGATACATTCCGACCCAGAAAACAGCAATTATTCCCCCTTTGTCAGAACCATCACTCATAGAATTTGAGGACAGCAGAACAAACAAAAAACAGTTCGCGCGTACACATACTTCCAAACATAAACAATGTACATAAACACGATGACACATCGGTTCTCATTACATCATCGAAGTTAACCGACGTTGAGCCTGGTCAGTACCTGATGAGTGACCATTTGAGAATACGAGCCGCCGTATGTAGGAGGGCAGCTAAACCTTTCTATACAAATACAAAAAAAAGCAACGTCGTAATCTCCTCTAACCTGGATATACATACGACTGGGGATCGCTGGTGAAATTATTACAAACGTAATCTTATATAAACAGAGATTGCGTCCCACCTGAAACAGTCTTGGAAGGACAGGTTGGCGCAATTTTGTCTCCGGCTAAACATCAAGAAGACGGAGTATTTAACTATCGATAAAGTCGAATACGGCACCATCCAAATCGACGGACACGATCTTCCATCAACGCATGCCTTCAAGTGTCTCGGCTCGACGCTCAGCGATAACTGCAACATTCTCAGCGACGAACCTATCAATGTGACGGGACACAAATGGCGCACCACAACCGCCATCCTAGGTGAGCGCTAGATAAGCGACCGTCTTAAGTCGAAGATCGACCGGACTTTTGTGAGACCCATCGATTTGCAGAGCTTCAAGTGCTTATCGACAACAAAGGCGGAGAAAAGATTCACCGTCATGGAAAAGAAAATAGATATAACTATGTTTCGTAAATTTTCGATGAGGATTGATAATTTTGATTATTTAGGTTAATCGGACTACTGTTCTCATCTTGGAAACCATTTACCCTTGTAAGACGAAGTGCAAATTATAGACAGTGAAAAACGGTGGAGAGTAACAAATCTGGGGTGAAAATAGGATATTTAGTAGTCATAGTATATAGTTAGCCTTTTAACTAAGATCAAAGTGTAGTATCTGTTCCGATGGATACCGCACCCCATAGACTGGTATTGTTTTGGCCTTCGGGGCTTGATTTACGCCGGTCTATGGGTCTGTCCTGTGCAGTTCTAGGAGGTCCTCCCCTTTGGGGATGAGTAAGTTTATTGCTTACTGTCTGAAGCGCCCCTACCGGCAATTTTTAATGGCCAGAGTGCTCACCTCTCGGGCGCTGGCTTTTCAAATCTCACTTTCCCTTGGGTCACATCTTACTTGTGGGAGTTAGATAAAACTGGCCTGGAGAGGAGTAAATAAATACAATATGGGAACCATTAATTACGTATAGTAGATTAGAATACCATATATATATATAGTATATATATAGGTATTCTAATCTATAATATATATATATATATATATATATATATATATATATATATATACAGACTGTTTCGCTGTAACACAGTGCGGCTTGACCAGTTAGTGCCTCAAGCCGGAATTGAAACTCAACCGTCGAACTGACAGTCGGCGCCTCTTCCCCTGCGCTATCATACAACCCTGACTGAATGTAAGTGATAACTCAATGCAAACATTGTCAAGTGGCGGGAGCTTGCATAAGTTTTACCCAATGAGCTTTGCCTTGAATATAATGGCCGTTGGGGATATTCTTACAAATAAGCTCTACCCAAGAAAATGGAACTTTATATAGTCATCCACATACAGACTGTTTCGCTGTATCACAGCTTTTCAGCGCGGCTAGACCAGTTAGTTATAAGAATTGTCAACATCACCCCGTGGCGGAACGGATAAAGTGTTCTAAGTGACAGACTTCTGGATGACAAATGTCTAATCCTTAGTACATGCGCTTATTAAGAATTGTACGTCTACTCATCCGCGGCTGACGGAACGAGAACAATCTACCCCCGTGGGTTTAATAAATGGTTCAGTTCGAAATTTCATACAAATTCCCGAGTTTTATATAAAGATTCACAAATGCAACGAGCCGCATCTAAAGAAGGTCAGAGGTTACATCGGCTGAAACGTTGCGAGAATAACATACAAGATGAGAACAGTATTGATTTACTCCTCTCCAGGAGTTAGACACAAGGCCAGTTTTTATCTTACTCCCACAAGTAAGATGTGACCCAAGGTCGGGTCGGGAAAGCGGGGTTTAAAAATTGCCTGGCCAGCCCCGTCGGCATTCCCCTGTAGAGGCGCCTCAGGCAGTAAGCAATAAACTTACTCCTCTCCAAAGAGGGGAGGCGAAGCCTGGGAGGGTGGACCTGTTAGAACTGCACAGGACAGACCCATAGATCGGCGTAAATAAAGCCCCGAAGGCCAAGACAATACCAGTCTATGGGGTGCAGTATCCATCGGAACAGATACTACACTTTGATCTTGACCAAAAGGCCAAGAGACTGAGTACAAGATGAGAACAGTAGCCTAAATAATATGAACTATATTTGAAAATATAAAATACATTTAAATTTGTTATATTAATAAATAAAGTAGAGACGATTTTCCCCTGTACCTTCTCAGAGTATAGGAAAATAACAACATGCATCACAGGCTACTAAACTCACCACTATATTACACTTATTCACTCGAGCGTGTTTTGGTAAATAGTATTTTTTTTAGCTAACACTAAATATTATATTTGGCCCACCATCCACGTCTCTCCGCCAAACCAACTCCATATAGGTGGTAGCAAAAACTTTTTCCCTAACAATTTTGTACTGTCACTCTACTCATCGACACCTGGAACTCAGTTTAATTTTCACAAAACACCCGTTCTTATTTATTATTTGCCTGGTATTAATTTACTACATAATATAAAGCAATACGCAAAGACTTAATGACTGCTCCCGTTGACTACGATGATTTTCCGCGAATATCTGATTACGTTATTTCTAATTCTACCTATGACTTCTACATTTATATTCATTCCGGAATTAAGCGAATAAAATTAACGAACATAGTTCTTGCAACATTTATTCCTTCAACATGGCGGCTACAATTTCTTGATCGAATCGACTTCCTATTTAATTCAATAAGCGTCAAGATACTCGTAGACCCCGATACATTTACAATTTCAAAATCATACACCTTTAATACGCATATTATAGAAACCTTGCCCAAATCCATTTACTTCATCAACAAATGACCTAAACTGTGCCATTGTTGAACATTAAATTTGGTCGGCAGAAGCTAAATCTTAACATAATACGCATGCCAATAAACAAGCTTAGCTTAATTGGCTTATTTTCACATGTATGTTTAGCTCGAATCCGTCACAGTCGTTAAGACGGGAGGTTTCATGATCGCCAGTTTCAGCGTTCGATCCCATTGTACTCTGCCACTTTTTTCTTAATTTAAAACATTTGCCAACACGTAGAGGGGGAGAAGAACAATAGTCCGTTTCTTTTTTCATTCCACGTCATGCAATAGGTTGTACTTTCTCCCGTGCAACGCCGGGTGACGGGTTCCGTTAGTATATATATATATATATATATATATATATATATATATATATATATATATATATATAATAGAAAGTCAGAATAAAATCGGTACCGTCGGTTTCAAATCCAAACAAAGGAGAGCTATAATTGGTATCCTTTACCGGACTCTCTTCCGTCTCTGTTTATGTCTACGTTATTTTAAAATTTCTTTATAATCGAACACTCTACTTAGGTTCTCGCTCACTAACTTTACACACACACACACACACACACACACACACACACACACACACACATATATATATATGTGTGTGTGTGTGTGTGTGTGTGTGTGTGTGAAAAATAATCACAGAGAAATAGAGAGGAGAAATATTACGTTTGTGCGTCCTCACGACCCTGGGACAGACAATATGCAAATAAGTTAACACTTAAAGACATTAACGAACAAAGAAAAAAAACGAAATAAATGTGAAATAAACAAGCAGAAGCGTTTCCCACAGTTCAACAAATATGTCGATTCATATTTTATGCGTTTTTAGCCGTCTCTTTAGATAAACATTTGTGATAGCGTGATTTCGCTGACAAAGAGAAAGAAGACGACACTCTTGCCGTCAATCGTTGGGAAAGTAACAAAAACAACTAACCGCTCCAGAGTGAATTTAATGACATTTTATTTACGCCTTCATCCAACGTAAAGATTCGAATTACAAAGCAGCCAAATGTCTTCGGCGGGAAAGAAATTAGAACATCATATTCTCTTAGAATATCATATTATCTAACAAGTGCTGTCATATATCAGGAGATGCCGCTCAGAACACTCTTTCTTGTTTTGACAGAGTACAGAACCGACTTTCGCAGTCTCTTTCAGACAGAAGAGATGGTGTTAGCCTAGCTACCACCACAACAATAAACTTTCCCCTCTCTCTCTCTCTCTCTCTCTCTCTCTCTGCCAAACTTTTATGAACAGAATTTGAAAATTGGATTCGAAAGTGTGTATCGGGGCAGGTGTCTAAGCTCATTTTCAATAAAAATTACCAATCTATTCCCCTCCCTCATAGTTTAAATAACTCCGACCGCTACCAATGTTTGCCACCACACGTTCTACGGTTATTGTAATGCCATCCCCCTATCTTGATAAGCCCATAACTTATCTTGTCATAAGCGACCTCTCTCGGCTTACATCACACAAGCTCACTCTCTCTCCCTAATTATTTTATAACTCCAACCGCTACCATTTCACCCACACTTTCTACTGTAAACTTAATTTCTCACTGCCACCATCTATTTGTAGCTCATAATCGATTATTTTCATAAGCAGACGTTTAAGACCTGCTCCTCCTACTACCAATGTTTAGAATTTTTTGTACTTGTGTGTTATTTTTTTCAGCCAATTATCATGAGGAATTCTTAAAATAAAGACGAAAAGTTGAGTACATTAACAATATTTGTTGGTTGTCCTTTTTTCATTTTCTATTACGTCGCAATACTATTTCTATTCTCTAGTATATATATATATATATAAATATATATATATATATATATATATATATATATATAAATTTATTTCTACGTAAATTAAAAGAATCATTGGCTATAAGCCAGCCTCGAATTAATTTTACCCAATGAGTTATACCTAAAAGCTAATGGCAGTTGACGATATCCTTACAAATAAGTTCTTCTCAGAAAAGGGAGATTTATATAGTCATCGATATATCGCCAACTGCCATTAGCTTTAAGGTATAACTCATTGGGTAAAACTAATTCGAGGCTGGCTTATAGCCAATGATTCTTTTTAATTTACGTAGAAATAAATTTATATATATATATATATATATATATATATATATATTTATATGGGTGTACCTATTATTGCGTATCTAACATAAAGATCGATATCAAACAGATAGCATAAGAGGGTGTCAAAAAACACACTCATTCATATAATGACATTAGCAATAAAACATCAAACATTTTACACTGAAATCTGCATCGCTCGTGTTTTTGGCTCGTCTTCTGGCTTGGTTCAAAGTGTTCGGTAGGACGCGCAGGTAATAGTAAGTATTTGTTGACAGCAATCGCGACACGAACGCTTCTACCGTGATCCGCTATCCTTGATCACTGGCTGCTTGAAGCCCACTAACCTGAGCAACCAGCATCTTCTCACTGGCATTGCCGCTTCAGATGTGAGACGGGAAGTTACCAGTCGAGTAGAGATCACAAAGTCTATCAGTGATGAACGCCATCTCATTTATGGACGTGAACCAACGATCCAACGACTGAAGTCAAGGAGAAGTTTCCTAAGCCATGTCAGACTCCTAACAATATCTCACGAAGAGGCCAGACTACAGCTGTGAACTAGATTGCTAGAAGATGCACCCCTCATAACGACATGGGAATCCCTGCTTCTGAAGAACTCCCTCCCGGTTCAGAGGTACCCTGTCTACAGTGGAATACACTAAACCACCTGAGAACGGAAATGTGGCGATCAAAAGTTGCTATGAATAGATGGGGCTATAAAACTGTCCCAACCATTTGTGAATGTTGAGATGAGGACCATACGATGCCACATTGCCTGGCCTGTCCCCTACTGCCCAACCGGTGTAGCATCCAAGATCTTGCAGAGTACAACGCTATTGCAAATGACTGCATAAAAATGTGGGAAACTGTCACATGACCACATGCTTCAAAGACACGCCAAGAAGAAGACTGAAACTTTCGGAAACAATTGGCAAATAAAAGTCCGTTAAATAAATTGAAAAAAAAATGATATCCACATTAAACCAAGCCGAAAATACAATGTGTGTGTTTTTTTCGGAGGGGGGGGGGGATTAAAACAGTTTCGAAATTTCGATATCAAATATGGCGGCCATGTTGAAGTAGATGTTCTATTTACCTTCCTTAAAAATAATGTATTACGGTAATTGTAATAATTATCGACATATGTTTTATCTCTGCCCCATTTCTCTTACACACACATGCATGCATCAAGAATAAAAGTATATAATAATACACCAAGCCA
Source organism: Sepiola atlantica (assembly GCA_963556195.1). Classification (NCBI taxonomy): domain Eukaryota; kingdom Metazoa; phylum Mollusca; class Cephalopoda; order Sepiida; family Sepiolidae; genus Sepiola; species Sepiola atlantica. The sequence goes on along the minus strand of OY744517.1, from coordinate 63,410,169 downwards.
CTTCATTTATAACCCTTTCACTGACTAACTAACAACAGGTTAGAGTTAGAGTTTATGGGTAGATAATATATTGGAATGTAATCAACTCGGTTGATCACATATCGGATAAACAATATACAGTAGCTGCATATTCACAATTTATACATCGGAAATAAAGATAGATAATATATTTTTTCCATTAGTTTTTTATTTATGTTTTCATTATTTTCTAATTATTTTTCATTCACTTTCTTTCTTCATTTTTTTCATTCATTTTTTAATTCATTTTATATTATTTGTTTTAATTTACTTGTCTATTCATATTTTCATTCATAATTTAATTCATTTTTTAAAATTTATTTTACATTCATTTGATTTAATTCAATTTTATTTTCATTCTAATAAATATCCTAGGTAGTAACCCAAAAGTGCTCATAACAGGGTTCAATATCCTAAATGTACTAGGTATGTTTAAACGCAGTGTTTTCCTGGATGAAAAACACACTTCTTTGTCTTTTAAAAATAAGTTTGTATACCCGGGAGCTATAATCCAATGTGCTCAATATCTTGGATTAAGCAAGTAGTAATCCAAAAGTGGTTATAACAGTGCTCAATATCTTAGATACAGCAGATGTGTTTAAAGGCAATGTTGCCCGGATAATGAACTTCTCTGTCTTATTTTTAATGGTGCATACACCGAGAGCTATCATTCAAACTGCTTAATATGCTTTATTTCCATATTATTTCTAAATGGAGTATAGGGATAAGGAATTAGTCATTTACCGAAGACATTTGTGCTACTCAGCATTGTCCAGGATCCCAAATTGTAAGATAACAGTATTACTTTTGGTAAATGGTATGTAGTAAATATCTTCTTACTATTGAATTCATCATTATCACGTATATTCATAATATGTTTAGATGGAGGGAGAGAATAACTTAGACATTGATTGTGACCATTTGTTCTTCTCGGCGTTTATTTACTTTCTTCTATTTTTATGGTGTGTGCAACGCCGAGTAGTATATATATATATATATATATATATATATATATATATATATATATATATATATATATATATATATATATATATATGTATATGAGGTGAAACCTTCTCACTCCTTGTAGGTCAGTGTGCAAATGAGCTAACCGAATGGGTCAAAGCAGGTATTGATGATTATGTCCCCACGCGAAAGTTCCTCAATGGTTCACTTCATAATCTTCAGCTTCAATTGCTGAGAGGCAGAAGGCGTTTCGAAAATTGAGCCGCCATAAGTAAACTGCGAATAGACAAGCATTTTTAGAGGCAAGAAATGCTTGCAAATTAGTAATAGATGAAGCAAAGAGAAGGTATACAGAGATAACCAAAAAGACGCTTTCAGTCACAGAAACTATGTGCTCGTGATTTCTAGAAAATCTACAATAGTGTGATAAACAATGGGCAATCGACAATTCCCCGCTATCAAATCACAACGATGTTGTTTGCACGGTCACTGATAAAGTTGAACTACTTGTCCGGCGTTCCGCCTTAAACTCCACTTTGGACTCAGCAAACCACCTTCTCTCTAAATTCCCATTGCGGACTGAAACTACACTTGAGAATCTGGTCATCACCCTATCACAAGTCATAGACATCATAAAAACCTTGACACTCCAAACGCTTGTGGACCTGATCTTATACCAATAACAGTAACAAAGAAATGCTCTGCTGAGCTGGCCCCTATCATCTCCAAACAATACAACAAATGCCTTACTGAATCTTGTTTCCCTGATAGTTGAAAAATTTCCTCTGTGGTACCAGTCTTCAAGAATTCTGGAGATAGAACTGCTCCTCTAAACTACCGCCCAGTCTGTCTTCTTCCGATCTTTACTAGAATCTTTGAATCATTAATCAATCTAGCGATAGTCCGGCACCTAGTTAATGCTAAACTTTTTTCTGATGATCAATACGGATTTAGACAAGTACGATCCACTGCAGATATCCTTACGATCATCTCTGAATGCATATGTCATACACAGGACAAGGCAGGTGAAGGTCTGGCATTAAAAGCTTCTCCTAAAACTGCACTCATATAGTATTACTGGAAAAATATTTAAAATAAGCAACTCGTTCCAGATTGTCCTCGATGGCCGTTCATTTAAGCAACATGACATAAATGCTAGTGTACCCCAGGGATCCATCTTTGGACCTCTACTGTTGCTGATCTTAATAAATGACCTCTCTGATGTCATTAAGATTGGGATAGGAATATTTGCTGACGACACCACGCTCTACTCTCGTCATGTAAGCAACACCGATGCGAACATATCTGAGGGAATGGCTGAATTCTTAGCAAGTAACCTCCAGTTTGTAGTAGAATTTGGACAAAAATAGATTGGTAACTTTTAATGCCGCAAAGACAAAGTTACTTTCCCTCAATACCTACAAGAAACCTCTTCAAGCATCGGTTGTCATGGCAAATAACACCCTACCACAGAATTTATCATTCAAACTCCTCGGTCTAACTTACACAGATAACATGAATTCGAATAAATACATTGAAGACATTGCCATGACTGCTGCAAAGAAGTTGGGTTCTTCTCACACCTGACATTATCCTATATCCTTACAAAGCCACCATCCGCCCATGTGTGGAGTATTGTTGCCACATGTATATATGTTTTAGCAAAATCCGACACTTGACAAAAATAAATCAAATAACAGAGGTTTGTGAAGCCCTGGATTGACGAGATCGCCGCCAGGCGTCCCTACGTCATCCAGTAGGACTCCGACCCTGCAAACAAGACCAAGAAGACCGAAGCATGGCTGTTAAACAATGTTCCAAACAATATATATTGTATATATATATATATATATATATATATATATATATATATATATATATATATATATATATATATATATATATATATATATGATCTTGTTTCTTGAAGGAAATGTTGCTCATTAATAATTGAACTTAATAGTTCTGATAGGACTCAGCAATTCCAAAGTCTGAAATTATTGTGACATGATGAGGAGTTTACTGGTGTAAATATTAATTAATTAATTAAATTTAAATTAATTATGGACTAATTAATTTAATACGTAAATACATTCATTGTTTACTTTCTGATGCAAATACTTTGTAGGATATATTTTCCACAAAATTTCACAGATATTTTTCTTTCATACTATTGTGCAGTTTGAAAGATCTTGCAGAGTATATTGTATTTTTATGGCACTGATTGCCTTTGATATCTTTATTCCAGCTGAATCATGCAAGGTCGTTTAGGGGGAGATCCTTCTCTGGCGAGACTGGCGTTCAGACAGACCCACACGGATGATTACACAGACCATTGGCGCGGTTTAACACACTTTAAGAATTACCAAAGATCTTTCTTTGTCGCAACTGTCGTTAAAATAGCACACGTTTGTCAATGTGATTCTCCTTCTTTCAATAGGGTTTAGCTCTTTAGGCGTTACTGATAAAAAAGTAAAAATATAACCAACGTCTTTTATTATGCTTACAAAAAATGGATGAACCAATTAGATTGGGGCCGAGCCAATAAATGTAACAGCAGTGAATTAAGTACAGCAGGAAGAAGTATAGCTATAGCAGCTTCATTTATCTAAGTGATTCACACTGCTAAAAAGTCTACAAAGTGTAGAGGTAGTGTATTTATTAACATTAGTGGAAATTCTACGGTGTTTTCTTTTTTAAGAAATCAAACGAATATGTCTCTTTTTTCTTTATTTAAAATCGTAACACTTTAATTCTTTTTAAAGCAATAACTCTTCTCCGTTATCTTACCGTAAAATAATTGTCAGCTATATATTTTTCAAATAAATATAACAAACGTTAATTTTTGAAATGTTTTTTTTTAAATTTAATATTGTACTGTTTCAGTCTACAGAACAATATGGTTTGATTTGGGAACAATTCATTTTAAAATGAGTAAAGTCAGATATTTTTTCAATTAGCGACATCAGATTATCTACCAAACGGAAGATCTCATTTTAATTGTGTGTAGAAATGTGATAACGTACGTAAACACATTAAATACATTAACGTATTATTATATAGACTAGCAAATATATGCCACCGCCGGTCGCATATTGTTTCTAATTGTTTTCATTAATTGCTCAGTAAAATGTCTTTGTTTGTTTTTTTACAAAAAAAGAAAGAAAATCGCGCAATTCTTTATTTTAATAAATTAAACACGAAATAATAAAAAAAAGTTTTGAAACAAAATTTACCCTTTACGGCGTAACATATAAAATCAAAAATCCTAAACTCACTTAAAATCGTAAAAAGATAATAATATTTGATATTTTTCAAATCGAAAAAAATAATTACCTAAAATTAAATCAGCAATTAAAAAAATCAAATACAGTTATTAAATTGCTTAGTAAAATGTGTTTAGTTTTTCTTACAAAAAAAATAGTAAGTTTTAAATCAATAATTTAAAATAATAATAATTTAATTCAATACATTTGTGCTTTAAAACCTAATTTCTAATAATATTTAAAAAAAACCTAAAACGTTTTAATAAAAAAATTAAAGTCATTATATCATTTTTGAGCGACTCGTACGATAAACTTCAGAGAATCTGTTGTTTACATGTTATTAATCAAATAACGCGCCCCTGTCTTGTGTCCCCTCTCTCTCTCTCTCTCTCTCTCTCTCTCTCTCTCTCTCTTTCTCAAAATAGAACTATCTGTGCGTTCAAAATAGAACATTATACTTAATAATCAGAGGGCGGGTAAGACATATACTACATTAACCCCCTAAAAAAATAGAGGAGGTATTGCCCGGGAGGATAGTATAATGACAACAGAACAGATACAACACTACCTCCCGCCTAAAAAAGTAACGGAGAAGGTAATCCTTGGTAGTTTAGTATCATTACTACAGAACAAATACTCCACCCCCTACCGAAAAAGGAGGAAGTAATGCCTGAGAGGATGGAATCATGACAACAGAACAGATACTACACTACCTCCACACCTCTCAAAATAAGAGGATGGAATGCCTGGGAAGATGGTATCATGACAACAGAACAGATACTACACTACCTCCACACCTCTCAAAATAAGAGGATGGAATGCCTGGGAAGATGGTATCATGACAACAGAACAGATAATATACTACCTTCACACCTCTCAAAATAAGAGGATGGAATGCCTGGGAAGATGGTATCATGACAACAGAACAGATACTACACTACCTCCACACCTCTTCAAAATAAGAGGATGGAATGCCTGGGAAGATGGTATCATGACAACAGAACAGATACTACACTACCTCCACACATTAAAAATAGTAGAGAGTTACACGTAGGAGGATGGTATCATGACAACAGAAAATACTGAACTACCTCCACACCACTAAAAAAAGAGGAGGTAATGTCTAGGAGGATGGTGTTATGGCAACAGAACATGTATAACACTACCTCCACACTTTTCAAAAAAGAAAGAGGGGATGCCTGGGAGGATACTATAATGACAACAGAATAGATACTACACTACCTCCACACTTCTCAAAAAAGGATGTAATGCCTGGGAAGATTATATCATGACAGCAGAACATATACTACACAACCTCCACACCTCTAAAACGGAGGGGTAATGCCAAGGAGGATGGTATCATCACAACAGAACCTATACTACACTACCTCCACACCTTTAAAAAAGGACGGGGGGATGCGTGGGAGGAGGGTATCATAACAACAGAACAGATACTAAACTACCTCCACAATTCTCAAAAAAGGATAAGGTAATGCCTAGGAGGATGGTATCATGGAAGCAGAAGAGCTACCACGTTACCTTCACACCTCCTCAAAAAGAAGGAAGTTATGCCTAGGAAGACAGTATCATGACAACAATAAAGATACTGCACTACCTCCACACTACTCAAAAAGGGAGGAGCTAATGTCTGAGGAGGATTTTATGACAAAAGAACAGATACTACACTACCCACACACACACCTCTAAAAAAGAGGAGGTAATGCCTGGGAGGGTGGTATAATGACAACAGAACAGATATTACACTACTTTTACACTTCTCAAAAAAGGAGGAGGCAATGCCTGGGAGGATGGTATCAGGACAACAGAACTTTTTTTTTTTAACATAGTTCACCCCTAACACGTCAGGCCGCCACTGTAGACGTAAGGGGCTACTGAGAAAAGAGGTGAAAGTGTTTTTTGTTTTCGTTTTTTTTTTGGGGGGGGGGGGTAACCTTAATTGGAAGATGTGCAGCGAGATGTCTGGTCACATTAGTTTTAAATTTCTGCAATGCAGTACCGTCAGGAAAACAGGGAGCAGGGAGGGATTTCCAGAGTCCAGCAGCACGAGCTAAGAAGCTTTTGCAGTAGAAAACTCTTCGGCATCTGGGGACTTCCACAGTGAATGGATGGGATTTGGCAGATTGTCGGGTTGGTCTAGTGAATTTACGTCGTGGGGGTACCAGAGCAGCAAGCTCATCAGAGCACCATTCATTGCAATACTTGTAAAACAGAGACAAGGAAGCAGCGATGAGACAGGGGCTGGAGCTTGGTGGATAGAGATAGACCTATCAAGTGGGCGCCTCTTTTTTGGACCTTGTCTAAGAGTGAGAGACAAGTTGATGATGCCCCAACTCATATGTGGCAACAATACTCCATGCATGGCGGATGGTAGCTTTGTAGAGATAAAGGATAATGTTATAAGAGCGAAGTTTACTAGCACGGTAGAGGGAGCCTACCTGTTTTGCAGACGCCCTGGCAATGTCTTCAATATATTTATTCCAATTCATGTTATATGTGAAAGTTAGACCGAGGAGTTTGAATGATGAACTCTCAGGTAGAGTGTTATTTGCCATGACAATCGGTGGTGGAAGAGGTTTCTTGTAGGTATTGAAGGAAAGTAGCTTTGTCTTTGCGGCATTAAAAGTTACCATCCATTTTTCCACTACAGACTGGAAGTCATTTTCTTAAGATTCAGCCATTACCTCCGATATGTGCGCGTCGGTTTTACCCATATGACGAGTGTAGAGCGTGGTGTCGGCAGGAAATATTCCTATTTCAGTCTCAATGACATCAGGGAGGTCATTTATAAAAATCAGGAACAGTAGAGGTCCAAGAATAGATCCCTGGGGTACACCAGCATTTATGTCATGTTGCTCAGATGAACGGCTATCAAGGACAACCTGGATCTTTCTTTCTGTTAGGAAGGATTTAATTATATTAAATATTTGTCCAGTAATACCATATGAGTGCAGTTTAAGGAGAAGCTCTTCGTGCCAGACCGTGTCAAAGGCCTTGGATATATCGAGCGCTACAGCCCTATCTTCACCTGCCTTATCCGATGGATTATATATGCGTTCAGAGATGACCGTTAGGATATCTGCGGTAGATTGTGCTTGTTTAAAGACGTATTAATGATCAGAAAGAAGTTTAACATTACCTAGGTGCCGGACTATCGCTAGATTGATTAAGGATTCACAGATTTTAGCAAAGATCGGGAGAACACTGATTGGGTGGTAGTTTAGAGGAGCAGTTCTGTCTTCAGAATTATTGAAGACTGGTACCACAGAGGCAATTTTCCAACTATCAGGGAAACACGATTCAGCAAGGCATTTGTTGTATAGTTTGGAGAGGATTGGTGCCAGCTATTACTGGTATAAGATCAGGCCCACAGGCTTTGGAGGTGTCAAAGTTTTTATTATTTCTTTGACCTGAGATGGGGTGATGCCCAGGATCTCAAGTGTTTCTTCAGTCCGCAATGGGAATTTAGAGAGAGGGTGGTTTGCTGTGTCCAAAGTGGAGTTGAAGGCGAACAACATCGTTGTGATTTGATAGCGGGGGAATCGTTGATTTTCCATTGTTCATCACACTTTCCAGAAATCATGAGTACCTAGTTTCTCTGACTGAATGCGTTTTTTTGGTTATCTCTGTATACCTTCTCTTTGCTTCATCTATCACTATTTTGCAATCATTTCTTGCCTCTATAAATTTCTGTCGATTCGCAATTAACTTATGGTAGCTGAATTTTCGAAGTGTCTTCTGTCTCCCAGCAATAGCAGCTGCACATTCTGAGCTGAACCATTGAGGAGAGTGGGGTTAACTGAATAATTTTCGCGTGGGGACATAAGCATTAATGCCTGCATTGACCTAGTTGCACACTGATCAGCAAGGAGTGAGGAGGTTTCCCCCCATGGGGAGTCGCTGATGTGATCCCTGAGGTATTCAAAATCAGCCTGCTTATGGTTTCTCGTCGTGTTGAGCAACGGCTCTTTTAGACGAGTTTTTACAGTGATTAGTATCATTACTGTTACACCGGCCATTCTTACACAGGAGAAACTACACTGGTTGTCACTATAAATAGTGCGAGTCACCAGACACACAGGGAAGACAAAGCACAGTCTTGTAACTGTCTAGCCAAGTGCTAGTCACTTTCTTACTTTGTTAATACACTTGTTAAACCAACCCTCGACTTGACTTCCTTTATTTATTATTTACTGTTGGACAACTTCACAACAATTACCACAACGTGATCAGAGTTTCCGAGCCGGCTATGGGCATTCACCACACAAGCATCCGGTAGTAAGGTCAAGAACAGATCAAGAAGTGAGGCTTGCTGGTTCGCACGATCAGGAAGGCGGCTCAGAAACAGTGACAGTCGTGAGTTGAGGGGAAATTAAAGTTAGAGTATCTAGCTGCATCAGTAACGCTGGAGAATCCCAACCACTCACGGTGGGGTGCATTAAAATCCCTAAATACATGTATTTGGGCATTTGAGTAGAGTGAGAGTGATCTGTCGAAGCTTTCAGAGTCAAACAGGGTACAATCCTGGGGCAAAGGAGAACGGTATAAGAAATATCAGTAACTAACTCTGTTATGTAAATTCAATTTAAAGCGCATGTCGACTTAGTCATCTGATTCTAACCTATGTTCTCTAGTCAAGGGGAGGATGTTCCGAACATAAACTCGTAGCACATGCATATGTTTGTCAGAGTCCTTACGATAGAGTAGAAGGTAATCAGTCATGCCAAAGTGGTGAGAGGAGATTGAGGATTGAAGGTTCGTTTCACTTAGTGCTAGGATATACGAGGAGTTTGTCAGGAGAAAAGTTTCTACGTCGTTTATGTTTGCCGTTAGTCCCCGGATATTTGTGAATCGGAGCCTCAAGAGCGGAGGCGAAGATGTTTTTGTTGGGTGTCTGATTTAGGTTTTTTATTTTTATTGGGTAAATTCATGTTTGTTTTTAGATAGACTAGGGTGGCAAATAGGTGCTTTTTTTGGTGCGAATAAGCTCACACAACCAGTCCATTAGTCGTGACTTGGTCCATGGGGGTTGCGGCCTCAGGAAAGCCCACAAGAGATAACTGTAGGGTCCATTTCCATGCGCGACATGGCACGTACAGCTACCCACGATAGTATGCAATGGTTGACGGAGCAGCCGTTCTTAGCGCTACCTAAGTTAGGGCTCCTAACTACCAGTCGGAAACAGCAGCCAGACAAGCTGTCTAATCTGTACCCTCAACCTGTCGGAACAAGAGCGACCCAGACTAGTTTTGTAGGACTTTCCCCAAGTTTCCCAGATAGAGAAAAAACGAGACGGCGTTTATTGTCCTAGTCAGGAAACAAGGCCAAGCCCTAGGTGTCTTTAAAGGCGTACCAGTGCTTGTACCTCTACGTCTGGTTAATAGACAGAATAGGAGTGCGAAGGCTGGGCGATAGGCAGAGCCTATAAACTCCTTAAGCAATTATAGGTTTGCAAACCGGATACTTTGTTCGAAATTCGAGCTCTAGGAAAGTTGTCGATCAAGACTACGGAGGCCTCCGTCCCCAACGGTTGGCTGCCAAGACGTAAGTGGTTAGTAGCAAGGTTTTATTATCAGAGTTTTTCTTTCTCTGACAAGGTCTACGGGTCCAACACTCCGAAAGAGGATAGCCTGCGCCGGTGTACTAGTCGGGTATTTCCGATCTCCCGCAGGTAAAACGAAACAAAAAAAATGTTTTTAAATAAATAAATAAAAAATAAAAATTCCATCCATATATATATATATATATATATATATATATATATATATATATATATATATATATATAGAATAAGTTCGTTGTACATTTAACAGAGGGAACAGAAATTTGAAGATATGTTTCCCTCTCGCAAGTTAGTACAGATAAGAGATGGACAGCCAGTAGGGCAACAACCGAGAAAAAACTAGTTAACTATTTATACAATGGAGGCCACGGAGAAGATCGAGTGAATTGAAACTCAAAACTCAAAACTGAAAAATAGTTTTTAAAAACACTAGGTAAATACAAGCAATTTTGGTAACATGATTAAAAAATGCCAAATACATTTAAGATAGTTAAAAGAACAGAAACTCAGCTGAAAACTTTGGTGAGTCTTTTTTATTTCAACAGCCATGTGTTTGGCATTAATGGAAGTCCGGCTACTACTATACTTCCTTCACACATTTAAAAAAAGAAGGGGTAATGCGTGGGAAGATGGTATCATGGCAACAGAACAGATACCACCACAATTCTCAAAAAAGGAGGAGGTAATGCCTAAGAAGATGGGATCATGGAAGCGAGAAGATACTATACTAGCTTCATACCTCTTAAAAAAGTAGGAGGAAATGACTGGGATGATGGTATCATGGAAGTAGAACAGCTACTAAACTACCTTCACACCTCCACTAAAAGGAAGAAGTAATGCCTGGGACATGACAACAGTAAAGATACTGCACACCTCTTAAAACAAAGAAATGGATCATTCCTTGGAGGATGGTATCATGACAACAGAACAGATACTACACTACCTCCATACCTCTCAAAAACGGAGGAGGTAATGCCTGGGAGGATGGTATCATGACAACAGAACAGATATTACACTGCCTCCACTATTCTCAAGAAGAAGGAGGTAATGTTTGGGGGATGGTATCATGACAACAGGACAGATACTACACTATCTCTACCCCTGTCAAAAAAGGAGGAGGTAATGCCTGGAGGATGGTATTATGACAACAGAACATATAGTACACTACTTTCTACACCTCTCAAAAAGGAGGACGTAATGCCTGGGAGGATGATATCATGAAAAAAGAACAGATACTATACTACCTCCACACCTATCAAAAAAAGAAGAGGTAATGCTTGGGAGGATGGTATCATGACAACAGAACATATACTTCTCTACACTATGCTCCTGAAATGAGCATTTAAAGATAGTACATTAGTCTCAAATAGTATATACTATACTATTTCATAATAAGTACAATAGTCTAAAATAGTATAATTTTGACTTGAGACAGACAAACAGATACATAATCTCTATTATTGATAGATTTGTGGGGTCCGTGTGAATAATACAGTATTCAAAATTATTTGAAACTAGCAGGCACTGCTCGGGAAAATTAAAAAGCCCAGGAACGTATGATCCCACTTCTGAACTTCAAATAAATCAATAATATAAGGACCAGTTTAACATGATTTAAGTACATACAACGTTATGTATGCGTTATTCAATTAATTGATCTCCAGTAGTGGAAATGCGATAAAGAGTGGGGATAGTGTATTCATTAGCAGTAGTGTAAGTTTTACAATTGAGACGTAAACGAAAAGTTATCACTTTCGAAGCGCATGAGATTTTTCTCATGTCAAGCGACCATTTTGCAAAATTGTTGGCTTTTATAGTTATAACTAATTCACATATATATAGACTGACTTAAAAAACATGAATAAAAATCATACGGGAGTTTTATTTTGGACAGCTAGGAAAATATATTCATATCTATTGTTTAAGACTAATGCTGCAGTGGTGTGTTGTCTTTATGCACACTCTAAAGAAAATATAAGCCAACGGAGATCCGGTGAAAATTAACCACCCGTGCATAAAAAGATACGGGCAACCAAGAAGAAGGTGTTTTCCTAGCGTGCGAAAGAGTGGATGAATACGTCTACTTATCCGGGATTACGTATGGACCTTGTATTTAAAAGCATTTGCCAAGGACAGTAGGAATACGAAGAGAAAGGGGAAGACATGTCAGTTTTTAAAAAGATAACAATGGAATATGAGTTTTGCTAGACACAACATTTATCAGACTTGGACAGTGGTAATAGTGTCCAGGTGGCGATTGATGACAAAAGCTTTCAACGGATCAATGTGTCCTGGGAAAAGGGGCAAGGAAACGGTGTATTTATGATAATTAAATTCATCATACCTACACACACACACTTACACACACACACAGATATATATATATATATATATATATATATATATATATATATATATACATCGCCGACTGTCAGCTCGACGGTTGCGTTTCGATCCCGGCTTGAGGCACTAACTGGTCTAGCCGCACTGATGAGCTGTGAAACAGCGAAACAGTCTGTATGTGGATGACTATATAAAGCTCCCCCCCCCCGGGTAGAGCTTATGTTTGTAAGGGTATCGCCAACTGCCATTAGCGTAAAAAAGGCAATGCTCATTAGGTAACCACTAATTCGAGCTCCGGCAATTGCAATGTTTACATCGAGATACAACTTACATTCAGTCAGTGTCGCATTATGGCGTAGCATCGCCGACTGTCAGCTCGACGGTTTCGTTTCGATCCCGGCTTGAGGCACTAACTGGTCTAGCCGCAAAACAGCGAAACAGTATGTATGTGGATGACTATATATATATATATATATATATATATATATATATATATATATATATATATACCGAACTATAGACATCGATATTTAAGTTTCAATCCTTGTCTTTATTAGCCATGCTGATAGCCAGAAACGCATGTCCATGGATTACTTAAAAGTACGTATAAAATTAATTATATATATATAGATATATATATAGAGAGAGAGAAGTAAATGACGAGAATAAAGATTTTTAAACATACAATATCTATTACATCCTGAGTTGCTCAAAACAATGTGTTTTCAAGTAAACGATGTTTTCCTTCTTTTAGCCATGGATTTTCAAAGAATTAAATCTTATCATCATGAGAATACAAAGAGATAAATCCATTAAAACAATATCCGGAATGTCCATGTGAGCCTTTCAAATGGCTTTTAATACACAACTCACATCCTAAACTGTAATATTGCAACCTGTTTCAACCAGATTAGTTTGGCCTTTAATTATTTGACTTCTCTAAAATTTTAGACACCAAATCTAAACCTGCTGCTATAATTTTCATGGCGCTTTTAACAGTGTCCTTTTTCATACATTTTCAACCTGTTCTCTCTGCATTGGACATTTTTAATACTTTCTATATTTCTAGTTATCTTATATTCTACTAGCAGCACCCGTGTCCTGACGTTGCCTGGGGAAATAAAACAGACTGATTTTAATTTAAAATAAAGTTTGTGGTGTGTATCACCAAAATATATTTTGGTGAGACACAACGCCCGTTAAAGAAACGAATTTATTAACATAATCGTGCTATAAAAAATTGTGATACCTCAAATGCGCTATGCACCCACATGATTTCTTGTGGTCATCATTTCAATACAGAGAGTGCAATTTTAATAAAACATATACACGACACTAAACTTCGTCGTCTCATATAATCATGTTTAATCCTACGTCATAACAACACAATCATCCAAAGACAAGGATTTTATAACATTGCTACCTCTTCTGCTAGATCGATTCTAATTGAAATGAACTTAAACAAATACGACCACGGATAACTTTTAATCCTTTTTCCTGCTCCTCCTCCTCCACCTCCTCCTCCTCCGCCTCCTACTCCCTCTTTGTTGTTTAACTCCTTGGTCAGTAATTTCAAATTACTACTAATCTACGCTACCAACTTCTAGCGTTCAAAAGCTAACTGCGGATTTGTTTGCTCGCTTTCTTCTTCTTCTTCTTCTTCTTCTTCTTCGTCTTCTTCTTTTCTTCTTCTCTTCTTCTTCTTCTTCTTTTTGAACATTTCTATTGTTTGTTACACTTGACTATTTTTTCCTATCGTGTTCTTTGTATAAATTTGAACACTTTTCTGTTTTAATTAAAGTTCTGCTACCTACTGAAGAAGGTCGTATTATAAACGATCGAAATATTTTGGTAGAACTGTTCAATATGTGTTTTTGAGCCTATTTCTGCTAGTTGTTGATTTGCTTATCCTTTATTCCACTTTTATTTTTATATTTTGTCTGAAACATTGTTTCTTTTTCCTCATATATATATATATATATATATATATATATATATATATATATATATATATATATATATATATATATATATATATACTATGAGTATATTCGTCCTAGGACGAGTAGAATTAATTCCTCGAACAGAACAGTTTTGCTCCATTTTATGTCCCTTTTCATTTATACATTTGGTAATAACTGGTGTGGTATCTCCCTGGGCGGGCATCAGGCTGCAAGTACTAAATAGGTGACCACTTGAGAATACCAGGTACTATATGTGGCCTTAAGAGTACATGAGCTTCACCAGGTTCTATCATGCCAACAGAAAAGTTACGACAGACGAAATATCTGCCTGGCTCCCCGACGACGTCCCTTGACATTGTGCGATATGGATGAATGGACGGATGGAATTGTCAGAAATTTGCAGTTAACTATCTAAGTGACTCACCTCTGAGTAAGTTTATATCTATCACTGTCACCCTCTCTCACTCGCTGTTGTTTGTCACACTGCTCTTATTTTGTACAGTATATATCACTCTCTATCCCCCCATTTCTCTCTATTTCTCTCTTTGTGTTTATTAACAGTCGAAATTAATAAAGCAAAGAAAAATATAAGTGTTGAGATGTTAATTATAAAACGATAGAAATATCAACACAAGAAATAATACTATTAAAATCGTAGCTGTAGAGGGCGAGATATAATGAGATACAGCGTGAAGAAAAGGACATTTTTTTATTTTTTTTATTTCTTTTACTTTTAACTGGCTTTGCAAACTCATATTTTCCTGATTTAAACAATCTAACTCGAGCTCATTGGATGACTAAACGAGTTATATTTTTCTATTATATATATATTTATATATATATATATAAATAAGTTACTGCTAAATTGTTTTATTTATCAAATTTATATTACCATCAAAAAAGTTTTTGTTATTTTAATCCATAATACCAGATAGTATTTTGTAAATACTGTATGTATAGTAGGGACGAAAGAACTCAAACACAGCTATTTGCATGCTTAATTTGCGTAACTATTGCGTAACTTTTTTAGAACAGTTCATAATAAATTCATAGCTGTGTTATTCATTTGTAATTTTATTGTCTTATTTTTTCCTATATATATGCAATAGTTGTGTTAATAATTATTAAAGTGTTTAATAAAAAAGGATGAATTACTAAAATCTATCTTAAAACATGTGTTCATTAATTTACATGAGAGATTATTTAAATGAAAATTTACATCGCTAGAAAGGAAGATATACGGACGAGGCATAAGAATGAAAAGTTTATAGCAAGAGTAAAGAGGATCACTGATTACCGGCTTGTTGTCTCTCTCTTTGACTTTCTCTCTTGCCCTCCCTCATTTCTACTAGCGATGCTACATTTTCTTTTTTATTGTTTTTTTTAATGTAATGACTGTTTTGATCCCATAGACAAACGGTTCGCATTTGTGTTCAAATGTTCCTTTTCTGATTTTTCTTTATGGAGACTAACTTGATTTTCAACAAGTGGCCATCCGTTTCTAAATTGTAATAAACAGTCGTTATAAATAATCAAATGTTGTTCATTCCATTCATCATCTCATAATATTCTTTATCATTCAACTGATAATAAATCCATCTCAAAAAATGATATCCTCGAGTTGTATTTGGCCTTGATGAGAGGTGACTTATGAGTAATAAATAAATAAATAAATAAATAAATAAATAAATAATCGACTCCATGCACTAACGTTACATCATCAAATTTGACATGGATATCAACATGTATCATTTGATAATCACTAAGCAAAACGATCTTACTCAGAAGTTACTTCGAATAAACGATACAAAAAACATAGTACTTTCAGTTATTAAACAGATATCCCTCAAGTGAAAATATTATATTTATTTTACTTTCGTTTATTGTTCGAGTTATGATGTTTCCATATAAGATTTTCGACTTACAAGGTGTCTGAAAGAAGATTTTTAAATGTACCTGTGTGGAACTCCCAGACAAACAGCGTTGCAACATTTAATTCTACTAATCTCCTACCCGGAAGTAGTCGAGCCCTTTCGCTATAAAATATATTAAAGTCATTTACTCATTAGAAAACTAATGGTGTGTTATTAAAAAAAATAACATTGAAGGTTTGTTTTAAAGATATGCGTCATAGTAATAATTGTAGTGAGTAACATATATATATTCTAAGAAAGATTGTCATATCCTTGTTCAGTAAATAGTGGCCATTATCTTAGGAGTGTAAGCGAGCCACCAAAGGAAAATGTTACCGTGATAAAAGGTTGAACGTTAAAAAGTAAAAAAAAGACTAAGTCGACCGTCAAAATAGTGACGCCATATTGTCTGCAATGGGCGGGAAGAGAATGGCGGGAAAAATGACGTCCAACAGTGCACGGGAAAAGAGGTGCGCTCAAGATGGGGAACGCATAAGATAGGTGTTCGAAAGATAGATAGATAGATAAGAATGGGAGAGCGAGAAAGAGAATGAGTTGGAGCGAAAGAATGAAGGTGTAAGGAATTACGAAACAGAAGAAAGAAATGAGACTGAAATATAAATAATCCTAGACTTGTATGAACTAATAAAAAGTAAAATAAAACCATAAAAAGAAACAACAGATTTATGAAATAACGTTTTAAATAAAGAGATAATGAAGAAATATCAGTTATATTTTATATATATATACATATATATATATATATATATGTTTGTGTGTGTATAGATATATGTAGATATCAATTAATATATATATAGAGAGAGAGAAAGAGAAACTGAGCGTTTTAAAATTGTAGAGCAAAATTATGTGCTGTCATTATTGTTGTAAGTTTTTTATTTTTTATTTTTTGTGTCTGTTTTTGTGTCTTATATCCGGTTTCTCTATATTGGCATAATTACTTTTGGCTCTGAGGGAGTGTAATGATTTTCTTCATCAGTATATTTAAAAGTGTTTTTCAATTTTCAAACACTAGATACATTATATTGACGTACCATAGATCTTCAAAGAACAATTTTGCGTTAAAAGAGAATATCGAATAAATCACATATTTCAACAGTACTTCAAACAAACTTTTTACTAAATCAGTTTTTATTTACTTTTTCTAATTTTCAATAAATATGTTTTTCAAAACTACTCTTGCATTACAACACAATCCAATAGTGGGAGAATCACAAAAAATATGATACGACTTTTTAATAAGAAGTAATAAAAAAGAACAATGACCGATTCACAGAATTGTTCATAGTCTAAGCAGTAATGTATTTCCTTTTTTCAGTGGTATTATTCCAGAAAACTATCGATCTACGCATCTGATTAAAAATAAAATAATTTAAAAAGAGTCGGTAAATTTAGAACGTCTGAAATAGCAGAGTAACAGCTATAACTCGCCCCGAAAACCTCTAGGATTAAGGTGTCTCAAAGTTAGTTGTTTATTAATATTAACCCAAGACTCACTGGTAAAAGGGCCTGCAGAAGATAGCTGGCCCAGAAAACTGTAAGATTTCCGCAATCGAATCTGTCGATTTGTCCACGGAGCTGGATTGATGGACCATCTTCTTATCAAATACATTCTTCTGTGAGGATACCATTTGAAGATGTTCGCTCTTTTATTAAATTAATTCTTTCTTGGAGTAGGCATTGTTTGAAAAATTATCAGATTTTCTGCCGTACATAAATGACAGTTATTTGATATTGGGAAGTATGCATGTCGACGTTCCAATATCTTCTATTTAATATTAAATTGGTGCTGGCCCCCTTAAAACTCCTGACCCATGTGATTAAAGTCGTAACCGAACCATTTTTTTTATTTCGGAAGGAGTATCTCTGTGCATAAGGCCTGTTTAAATTTGCCCTGACTCATCCCTATCTATGTATTGGTCGACCTACTGGACAAGCCTGTTGTAATATTTATCTAATATTTTACGGACATTTTCCACGACTAGACAAAGGGTAATCTTCTGTCCTACTTCACTCTCACAGCTCACCTCTTTCCAGTCGCATATGAAGGGATTTCTTAGCAAGTATTTGTACCATGTTGTCATGGAAGTCCTTGCGTCTCATATATTTATTTTGCGTATACTTTATGACTGCTCATGTCTCTGTCAAGTCAATGTTTACATTTGAAGAGTTTGAATGCAAACGATAAACACCATTTTCTAAATTACGAAACTATCATTATAAAACGTGTTGCATTTAAATATTCAAGCACGCCCTAAAATCAAGTGTTATATTAAATGATACCGGCATTATTTTATTTTGCTTTTAATTTAAATACGCTTCGAGTCAAAGTTTAGATTTAATATAATCGACCTTTGTGTTTTTAAGGTCTCAATAAAAATAAAATGGATTTATCGCGTTTTGCATTCGAACTCTTCATTTGTTGCAAACTTCTCACCTTTGTATGGACTTTAATTGCACATAAATTAAGTTTTATAAAAGAAAAATGGTAGTGTGTTGCCACAACAAAATGATTAGCTATGGCTCTTCTTTCTGCGTGAGGGTTAGAACATTTTGAACGCCCCCTTATGGGATGACCAATATTTTGTAGATCGAACACTCTGGTAAGGTTTTGCAACATTGAGCCTGGTCAGTACCAGATGGGTGACCATTTGATAATACCAGGCACTGTATTTATGTAGGACGACGTCGACACCTGCCTGCATCAGCTGAAAAACCTAACGTCGTCATCTTCCCTAACCGCGATATACATGTGACTAAGGAACGCTTGTGAATTTGATACGCCCATGAAACTTCCTCCTTCGGAGGAAGCCCGTTCAACCCGTTCAGTGTGAATGCCGTACAAGGTACATGGAAAAGCACGGTCGTAGTATTTAAACAACAGAAAAACTTGCGTAAAAGCGTTGTTATATCTTATTTTACTTAACGGCCGACACACACACACACACACACACACACACACACACACACACATATATATATATATATATATACACAATATATATATATATATATTCGTTTGAGAGATTAAAAAATAGACATTTACATAAGTTTCAGTGCGATACTCCGATTCTGTCGTTGAGTTCTATGAGACTGTCTTGATATTTACGCTTGCCGCTTTGACCGGAAATATAACAACATTTCTCTGTATCACTTGACACCCTCCCATGGCTAAGGGGATAGGGCAAACGCTTACAGATACGAGGTGTCTCTGTGAATCAGGTTCACGCCCCATGACCGTCTGAGATTGTTTATTCTTAAGGGTCTTCATCAGCACAAATATGAAGGAAAGTCAACAACACTTCGCCAATAGTTCAGTCAAATAACAGAGTCCCCAACGCACACTAGATACATCAAAAACAGTGTCAAAACCTATATTAGAACAACAAAATTAATCAATATTTCACCGACTGCTACGAACACGTGAGGGAGTCTCAGGCGACAAACGATAAGTCCATCCGTTTTAATAAAATATATAAGTACATGAACGAAATTAAGTAATGTCTACTTCTATTAATTAGCCATCGATTTTCTATGGAAACATTATTGTACTATAATGTCCAATCTAGTCAGAAGGCTGCACCGCTAAAAATCATATCAAACAACGTCCTGGATCATTTCAGAGCTTTACTGATATCGCCAAAGATATACTTACAGAAAATTCCATTTCTGACCATGCTTAAACAAAACTAAATATTCTATTGATAAGACTAAACAAAACACAAATAAAAACAAATTCATACTTTTAGAGAAAATAAATTCTGAGTAGCATTCAAAGAAATCCCTATGATAATTTCGCTCCGGATTTCCATTGATATGGATTTGATATTCCTGTGACCGAAACGTTTAAATAAAACCGGGATGCACCGTAGGCGAGGTGCATCAAAGATGGCGATTACTATTCAATACGCTATTCGTGTTAGGCTTTGTATAGATCTGCGCCCACGCACGTAGGTGACAAAACATCATCTAAAACAAACGAGAAAGATGGAATGGTAGAGGAATGTAAGCTTTGTGTGTATGAATAGCATACGTTCAGAAAAAATAACTGAAAACTTTACCACCTACGCGTGAATGATGGAATGGTCTGCGAATTCAAGTATTTATGTAACATTATGAAGATAAATAAATAGATAGTTAGATAGATAGATAGATATAAGTTGATGGATGTAAGATAGGTTATGCTAATGCGATATTTAAAGATATAGATATATTTATGTAACTTCCCTTGCAGAAGGTTAGACACAAGATCGGTTAAGGTTTTGAAATGTCAGCGCTCTAGATGAAGTGCATTCTGGCCTACAAAAAATATCTGAACAGCTACGATGGCATCAATGGCTGTGAGTGTAGTATCTGTTCCGATGGATACTACACTTCATAGACTGGTACAGTCTTGGCCTTCGGGTCTTGATTCCGCCGGTTTGTGGGTTTGCCCTGTGCAGTTCTAGAAGGTCCACCCTCCAAGGCTTTGCCTCCCCTCTTTGGGGTGGAGTAAGTTTATCGCTTACTGCCTGAAGCGCCCCTACCGGGGAATGCCGACGTGATGCCCAGTACTGCCCATACTTTATATGTGTGGACATGAAACGATAACCTCTAATACATGTATATCAAAAGAAATATCACGCATTCGAAACTTATTTACCACTTCTGTAAAAGAAAAGTGTTATTTTGGTGAGACTAGATGGATATGCATGTATGCAGATATGTCTGTAGATCACATGGTATGCCACCGCCCACTCCTGACTTGAGCACTGTGGTAAGTGAAAACGTTCGTTACCATTTGCAATAATGCACAGTTATCTGTAAAATAAATAGAGCACTATTATGTGCCCGATATTATTTATATTAAAAAAAAAACATTAAGAGTTTTCTTCCTTGTGTCTTCTGTTGGTGGCGTAGTAGTTAGAATCTCGGACTGTCGAAAAAACAATCGAGTTTCGATCTCAGATTCGAGCATTTAACTGTCTAGCTACACTGAAGAGCTGTGATACACCGAATCAATCTATTTGTGGAGAACTACGTAAACCTTACATACACAGCTTCGTACGTTGAGCGCCGTGGTTTGGTAAATATCGCCAGCTAGCACTAGCGATATTGCAAAAGTGTTCGTAAAACGAAGAGTGCACTCTTCGACAGTTGATATTTTTGTATGAGAAACTATAAGATTTCCCGATCTCGGTATGAAGTACTTGCCTGATACTTTATATGGAAGATCAAAACATGTGAAGGACTCTTTATTTCTCTCTCTTCATATATATATATATATATATATATATATATATATATATATATATATATATAATATTCATCTTTTTAAATATTAAATTATTTTTACCTACATACACCAGCATTTCAAGCTTAGCTCTCATCAGTTTAGGGAATGATAATCTCAGACGTTCGTAATGTTCGAACCCCTGCTACAGAATCAACCTAGACTCCGCAAGCAAAACGCCATAACGAATCGGCCACGTGACATTAACGCATGAAGTGTGGAATTTTAAGTGTTATTTATTCGAAGGGCAGCACATATAGAAAGATTGACTAGAGATGTAACGAACGTTGTCGGAATATGCCTTATAGCTAGGTGTCAGTCTATTTTTAACTTCCCCGAACAAGGCTCAACTTCAATCTTATTAAAGGGCATATAACATTTTTTTTTTATATAAATAATATTAAATTATTTTTACTTACATACGCCAGTGTTTAAAGCTTTCGCGCTCATATATATATATATATATATATATATATATATATATATATATATATATATATATATATATATATATATATATATATATATAAAGGGTGTGTAGACATATTTTTTAAACCATTGTTTCGGATTGTTTTAATTTTTTAAACAACAATGTGTAGTGTTAAAATAAATCAAATTTATTTTAATCTGAACTTTCGAGAAATAAAATTCTCCTTGTCAAAGCATTGTGTTTCTTTCTTTTTTCTTCATCGTCTGATGGTAATGGGCTTTGGGGTCAGAAAATCACGTTATGTCTCAAAGCGCGGCTATGCCAATTTGAATTAGAAAGGGTGTGTAGACATATTTTTTTAACAATTGTTTCGTATAGTATTAATTTTTTTAATTATATATATATATATATATATATATATATATATATATATATATATATATATATATATAGGTAGAACAGGGGAAAAGGAATTAGAAAAGCGAAAGGCAGATCTTTTTTCAATTCAGTTGCTCAATGCAATGTATGTTCCGCGAAAAGGCAATTTATTCAATTAATTTTTCTATTAATTTTTCCTAAAGCCAGGCTTTTCAAAGATCAAAATCTTATCATCAGAGAAAAATGCTGGGATAGATAAGTTGGCAAAGGCCAAGATTATAAGTTTGAAAAAGTGAAACAAAGATTGTGGAGAAAAACAAGGCAAAACTCTGCCAGAATGCAAGCAAATTTCCGATTGCAAAAAAATCCGGTGTCCAAAAAGTCTAGCGGTGAAGGTGATTTGTAGGTAGGTCGTTAGAAGGCACGAGAAATAAAATGAGGGGTTTCAAAGTTAAAATCCAGGTGCGGCGAAAAGTAGATAGAATCCATTAGACTTTTTACCATCTAGATTCTATCTACTTTTCGCTTGCATTGAGCAACTGAATTGAAAAAAGATCTGCCTTTCGCTTTTCTAATTCCTTTTCACCCTTCTACCTTTTTATTTATCCTGTATATTGAGCTGTATACTTTCACAATAGGTTTTACCTTCCCTAAAAGTTCGCTTTTAGTGGTCTACTTTATATATATATATATATATATATATATATATATATATATAAGTGTGTCTACCTCTATTTAGTCCTAAACTATTTAACCGATCATTACGAAGTTTTTAACAAAGCTGCAAGCTTTATGAGTCGTAATGTTGGCCATATTTTGTTTAATTAAGTTTCATGCAAAATTGGTAAAAAGAAGTGGAAGCTCTTCGTGATCAGATTTTTTGTGAAATGTTAACAATGTGTATTCGACATCAACTAATAAATATTCCCCATATTTCGGTTGAGGAGGGGTAAAGAGATTTTAGGAGGAATAATACGGGCACCACCTATTTTTAAGATTCAAATATTTCTGATTTGCATTAAATTAAATTTATTAGCCACCATTAAGCAAGATTCGTAGAGTTAAATATCCTTTGAAGACCCCTTTAAGCTCCAGGCTTAAACTTGAGAAATTTTCTAGAATCTAATTCATGTAATGGATGTTGATCAGTATTTGAATAGGGATTCTAGACATAAGGTTACTAGCATTATATCTTGCTTTTAATTTTTTAAAGGGCAGAGAAGTGGTGCAAAACTGAACAGTTTGGGGACTTTATTTCATGCGTCCTACGACGTGTATAACAAGCTTCACTAAGTCTACTCTCTGCTGTTTGAACCGTAGGCGAAATACAGATTAGAAGGTTGTGTTATCATCAAATTGAGAGTATTTTGCTATACTCGCAGTTTTCTGTAACCATTTAATTTATTTTCACATGATTTTATTTAATTATGTTCTTTATTACAACCTATTTTCTCAAAACATGCTGGGCATTGTTGCGCGTGACGTAATTTTCTTGTCCCAATCTCAAATGGACCATCAATAGAACCCGTTTAACCACATCAAATCAAATCAAATTTATTGGCAAAAAAATAACAAATTCCAGCAAGCCGTGCAAATTGACACTTAGAATGTTTTGTCGAAGGCGACTTTAAAACTGGATATAGTAGACAGGGTCAATACATCTAGTAAGCTGTTCCCCGAAGAAAAATCAGGGGCAGGGATTGCTTACTTTCTTCTAATTAGATGAAAGCATCTATGAAACATCTTTTTACTGGGCCCCGTGGAGACCATGACTTTGTGCTAGGGTAAACACTTTTCGAAATATACATTTAAATTAAGGTTGATTAGGGTTTACGCCAGAAATCTGTCCCATTACATCCACCTGTTCGCTGTTCAAGTGAGGAATAATTATCCAAATGATCAGTGGCCTTGGTGCTTCCAGCGTTGCCTTGAACTGTCTTGTCAAATAGAAGGCGTGAAGGCTATCAAGAATGTCATAATGACGTGAGATGGAGGATATTTAAAAATAATATACCCATCAGTGCATTACAAAAATAGAAAAGAAGGATGGAAACTGGTAATTGGTTAGAGTACACATTCTTTTGAAGAGGAAATCGAGTAGTTTATTGTTAGGAATTGAAATAAATTATATGTGACATCAGTCCCGTTACTTTTCAAATGCACATTCTCGGCATATACATCGATATATTAAGAGATAGAAAGATCGACAGACATACAGATAGATAGATAGATAGATAGATAGATAGATAGATAGATAGATAGATAGATAGATAGATAGATAGATAGATAGATATGTATTTGGACCCATTTAAATCATGTTCAAAAAATGAAGTGTACACAAAAGTATTAAAGTTACCTACAGCTTTTTATGGCAATGTTTATTTTAAGTCATATAATGCTATATACATTTTTTTAAATCTTGAATCTCATCAAAACAGAATCTCGTAAGTACCCAGAAAACAAACCACAACAATGCTCGAATGAATGCAGTTTCCACCAGAGCAAAACAAAATCACAATAATAGATCCATTGTCAAATACCTTAGTAATCAATCTTTGTTGTTAACCCATAAACAGGTTTCGATTTTATCTAAATTTGAATATATATATATATATATATATATATATATATATATATAGTAATACAGGTAAGATGTGTACCCACAGGTTAAAATCCGGAGAATCTTTACAGTGTGTAAATAATAGTGATCAATAAAAAATGCAATTATTTATATGTAATAAAAGTTTTATTCATACAAACATATAGCGACACATCGATATTGATAAGCATTGATAAGCTTGGTATCTTCAGGCGGAAAAATATTGTTCATATTGAAGAATGGGGCAAAATTTCAATCCGTAAAAGTCACATTACTTAACTTAAATTATCAACTTTTTTATATTTAAACCATAAAGTGTTCAATATTATTCTATTAAACATCAACCGATTAAACCTATTTACTTGAGATGTTCAACTTTATTTAATCTCTAGATCGAAAATGGGTCAGCAATAAGCAGATGGCATGGCCACATGTTGTGGAGGAGTTAGGAAGGAATATATATTGATCTACATGTTATGGAGAGAATATAATTCTGTCTAGCGAAATGCACCTTCGTCTAATGGAATCGCATATGGAAACACTCACATCATTTATCCGTCATATAGGTATCCATATAATATTTACGCAAACATACGCACTTTTTTATATTATGTAATTCAAATCATGATTTTAGAATAAAATATCTTATTGGCTATGCTAATTACATAGTAAAAGTTGACTATCAGTAATACTAATATTAAAATTAACAAATTGTAATCATATTAATAATAACTCCAATAATAATAACAATGAACCATAATAAAATAAATAAAAACAAATAATAATAAAATAAAAATAAAAATCTGTAAAAGAATTAAAAATGAAAACTACAGACAAAAATATAAATACAAATATGTAAAAATATAAAAATATAAATATAAAAATATAAAATAAGATAAAATAAGATAAAAATAAAATATACAATAAAACATTTGAAACAAGGGCATCAAAATACACATATCGAGATACATGATTACACAGTTTCATATGAGGCATCCGATAAGTCCTAATTCCGGGTATAAATCTAACAGCTGGGAATGTACGGGGGATACAAGGACCACATTTATCCAGCATACTGGCAGATAACTAACTATATAATTTAGTTTTAAAACAAAACAAATCAATTATTTGAATGATTTTGCATAAGATATACATATATAAAAATATAGAAATGTTTTAAATAAAACATAAATACACGCCCACCCAAGCCTATATCCATTCACTAAAATGAATAGATACTTAATATGTAGAAAGAAGGAGTATGATGGGGAACAGCGTCTATGCTAGTTACTAGGATAGAAATTAAAGATTCGTAAACTAAAGGTTATTTCTGTTAATAATATTATTGTGTTCTAGTTTTAATTGGGATGTTATAGATTTATGGTATTATATGTAAATTACTTGTTATTACTTGTTATTTTTATAGTTACTCGAGGTTTCCGATTTTTTGTTAAGTTTAACTCCCTCACTAAATCTAATTATCTCAAGTTTCTCATTTAGGCGAAGAAAACATGGTGTGTTCAGTGATCTACAGGTACTAGTAATTACATGATGAGTAAACAGGCCATGTTGATCCACTTAAGTGAGAGTATAGGGTATTCACTGTTGGGCTCTCTATGATAGATAGGGAGAGAGCGATGGGACTGTGATGCGAGTTAGATTCCAATTTAAATGTAAATTAGAAATGTTTTATTTTTTTATTCATCCGTGTACCCATATTATGCCTCCTAAACACCCTTTAAAAACTAAAAAAAGGAACTAAAATTTGAATAATATTTAGTAATTGATGTATTATACCTAGTGTTAAATTTAACACACATTGGAGATATCTGAATTTTAACGAAGGGCTTCCATCCGGTGTTTGCATAAAACTAAATTCAAGTAAATATAGCTCACATTTAGACGCATTACGCCTTATAGATATGTTTCAAATTTCATAATGAACAGTTAATTAGTGAATACAAATATATGCAAATATGAAGATATAAATGTACAAAAATTTATAAAGATGGAGATATGATATATATATATATATATATATAATATATATACATATATATATATATATATATATATATATATACATATATATATATATACATATATATATATACATATATATATATATATGTACATATATATATATATATATATATATATATATATATATATATATATATATATATATATATGTATATATATATATATATATATATATATATATATATATATATATATATATATATATATATATATATATATATATGCGGGTTCGGGCCTTGTAACCGTCTGAAATTATCGCTACCCTACACTGATGACAGCATAAGCTTGAAACGACGTCGTATGATTTATTCATAAATATTGTTATAGAGCCCATTTAAAAGATAAAAGGGTGGGAACTGTTAAGAGATATTTAAAAAAAAACAGACATTCCCTTAACCTATGATACAAGGCTCTGATTAAGTTCATTGAACCCTTTAGAATGTCAGGTGTTTGGCAGGAATATAACTTAATTTCTCCTGTATCACGTTACTATTTCATGTGGCCTAGTGGATAGAACAAAAGCGTGCGGAGTCTAGGTTGATTCTGAAAACCGGGTTCACGCCTTGTGACTGTTTGAAATTATCGCGTGCCTACACGGATGAGAGCATGAGCTTGAAACAACGTCGTATGTAGGTATAAATAATTTAATATTTATTTTATATATATATATATATATATATATATATATATATATATATATATGTGTGTGTGTGTGTAGATACATATAGAAAAGCGTAAATACATAGCGTTCCAGGGTTCTTGGTGTGTGTAGGCGGCATATATATTGATATTGTCGAATAAATAGCAGATATCTTACAGAAACTTTTTGTTCGTTTATATTTCCTATCCATTTGGTTTATATCTTGAGACCCGCGAAACATTTATGGATGATCGAACAAAAAGCGATCCGTTTTTTAGTAGCGCGTGGGCGTCTCATTTCGGATCCGCTTCTCTGAAGTAAGCTGAAAGGGATTTATAGGGGAAATGAAGGATTCCGAATATAGTTTTGAAGATTGTCCTGTAGAAAGCAATAACTTGGTGCAACGAGTCCCTTTTTCCAAAAATCACAGGAATCCGCGTAGGATTTTATGATTTGGAATACATCCGGCGATCTTTGTCAACTTTTCGATTAAGAAATATCGAGATATTTTCGCCTCAATATCGTCTATGATTCTTAAAGCTAGTTGTGTGCTTAGTTTAGCGTGTTACAGAAAAGAAAGAAACGAAATATGATTTTTGGCAAACGAATCTGTCACCTTCTCGCTCTCCTCCACGCTCTCTCTCCCATTCTCTCTCTCCCTCTCTCTCTCTCTCTCTCTGCATCTACCGTAAACAATGTCATTTCACTTTTATCTATATTAACCATAAGAATACGTGTTGTGTTGTTCCTTCAGTGTATATATTCACACATTAGACATTTCAGAGTATATATTCACACGATAGACATGTCATGATTTACATAGATATATACATAGACACACACACACACACACACACATATATATATATATATATACTGAAAGAAAGACACAATGCGTATTATATATATATATATATATATATATATATATATATATATATATATATATATATATGGGTGTGTGTGTGTGTGTGTGTGTGTATTCGGCCTTTTGGCTAAGATCAAAGTGTAGTATCTGTTCCGATGGATACTGCACCCCATAGACTGGTATTGTCTTGGCCTTCGGGGCTTGATTTACGTCGGTCTGTAGGTTTGTCCTGTGCAGTTCTAGGGGTCCACTCTCCCAAGCTTTGCCTCCCCACTTTGGGGAGGAGTAAGTGTATTGCTTACTGCTTGAGGTGCCCCCACCGGGGAATGCCGACGGGGCTGCTCAGGCAAGTTTTAATGGCCAGAGTGCTCACCTTCTTGGGCGCTGGTTTATCAAATTTCACTTTCCCGACCTTGTGTCACATCTTACCGCTGTGTGAGGTAGATAAATAACACACATACACACACACATATATATATATATATATATATATATATATATATATATATATATATATATATATATATATATATATAAGCACAAACAACCCTCACTTCCTGCATTGGTCTATTTTTAAAGAAATCTAAATCCTATACACCAGGTTCTAGATTCTGCCAGTTATTTACCTTGGAGACGGTCATGATAATCACTGCTGAGGTGGGTAGAACCGTTATAAATTCTAAAAACGAATTTCTATCAGCTTGCAGACATAGAAGAAAATTTAAGTATATCAAGTACATAGCTCCAACAGATACTCCTCCCAATAACTAAGATCTTCCTAAGTAATAACGGATCAGTATTAAAATAACCTACTTTAATGAATTGTTGCATCTTATTTACTGTATATTACTAGTATTCTTTTTCCTTTAGTTTCGAATTTTCTTCCACTTCTCTTTTTTGGTTGTTTTGTCATCCATTTATAATTAATTTACCCCCTTCTAATTTTTATTTTTTATATTTTTATTTTTTGATTTTCTTATTTATTTTTGAGAATTCTAAATCAATTTTTGATCTTACTTATGAATTATCTTCTCCTTTTTTATGCTATACACATTTGTCTCCTCTAACCCTTAGCTTTCTACTTTTATTATCATCTAAGTATGATTAAACTTAATTTTTACCATTTGTCTATGACCTTTATCCTATTTTCTTTTACTCTGGCGGTTTTTCATATCTTAGACAGTTTTTATCTTTATTATTTACACTAGCAAATATATGCTCCCTCCAGTCGCAGATTTTTGGTAGCTGTTTCATTTAATTGCTCAATATAATGTGTTTGCTTTTTTTTACAAAAAGAAATCAAGAAAATCACCCCATCCTATATTTTAATAAATAAAACACGGAATAATAAAAACATAGTTTTTTTTTAAATTACACTTTACGGCGTAAAATGTAAAACAAAAAATCTTAAATTCATTTAAGGTCGTAAAAACATAATAATATTTTAAGTTTTTCAAATCGAAAACAAAGGTGAATCTAAAATAAAATCAACAATTAAAAAAATAAAATACAGTGAACACGATTCTTAATTCAGTTATTTAATTGCTCAGTAAAATGTGTTTGTTTTTTTACAAAAAAAATAGTAATTTTTAAATCAATTACTTTTTTAAATAAAACAATTTAATTCAGTAAATATGTGTTTTACAACATAATTTTAACAAGATTTTTAAAATGTTTTAATAAAAAAAACTCAAAGTAAATATATCATTTTTGAGCGACTCGTACGATAAATCTCAGAGAATGTGTTGTTTACATGTTATTTATCAAATAATGTGACCCTGTCTTGTGTCGATCTCTCTCTCGCTTTCTCTCTCTCTCTCTCTTTCTCTCTCTCTCTCTCTTTATCTCTCTCTCTCTCTCTCTCTCTCTTTCTTGAAATAGAACTTTGTGTGCTTTCGAAATAGAACGTTATACTTAATAATCAGATGGCGGGTTACCAAATGTTGGAGTGGACCCCGGCTGTTCCATCATATTTCATTATAATCTAATTTAATTATGTAACTTAATTATATATATATATATAAAACAATGTATTTAATTAATTCTATTTATAACTTTTATATACATTATTTTTATCAAAGAAAATATTTTAAATACATTTGGAAATCTGAAAAACAATTATGAGTGTATATTTGCGAATATTAATTTATTAGAAGCTGTAAAACAAATATATTATGTTAATTTGAAAGACGCGTGGCGTTTGGGAAAGTTTTGGAATGCGTATATATAAGCTGATAAGTAAATATAAAAAGAGAGCGATAAAAACTAATAATATAGTTTCGGCTTCAGACAGACAGACAGACAAATACATAATCTCTATGTTTAATAGATATCAATCATTATTATCATTTGTTTCATTATATCCATTATTTTATCATTTATATATCCATCATTATTATTAATTTATTAGAATTACACTTACACTCTTTCTTTTTATTCTTTTCAACTTTTATATATTTCTTTAAATTTACTTCTTATTTTCCTTTTATTTTAATTGTTAATTTTCTACTTTTTAACTTTTAATGAGTCATTTTGAAATTTAACTTTTTTAATGCGTAATTTTTTAGATTTTATCTTTGCACTTGTACCCATTTAAAAAATCTGTTTGTTATTTGATTTAGTTTTAAAACAAAACAAATCAATTATTTAAATGATTTTGCATAAGATATACATATATAAGAATATAAAAATGTTTTTAAAAAAAACACAAATTACATGCCAACCTAAGCCTCTACCCATTCACTAAAATGTATAGAATATATAATATGTAGAAAGAAAGAGTATGACGGGGAACAGCATCTATGCTAGTATTGATTTACTCCTCTCCAGGAGTTAGGCACAAGACCAGTTTTTATCTTACTCCCACAAGTAAGATGTGACCCACGGTCGGGTCGGGAAAGTGGGATTTAAAAATTGCCTGGGCAGCCCCGTCGGCATTCCCTGGTAGAGGCGCCTCAGGCAGTAAGCAATAAACTTACTCCTCCCCAAAGAGGTGAGGCAAAACCTGGGAAGGTGGACCTCCCAGAACTGCACAGGACAGACCCATTGACCGGTGTAAATCAAGACGCGAAGGCCAAGACAACACCAGTATGCTAGTAGATAGGTTAGAAATTCAAGATTAGTAAATTAAAGGTTATTGCTGTTAATAATATTAGTTTTATCTAGTTTTAATTGGGATCTTATAGATTTTTTAGATTTGTACCCATTTTAAAAATCTTTTTGCTATTCTCAGCTTTTTAGTAATCCATTCGCTTCTTCATACCACTTTTTGATCTATTTTGTCTCGCTTCCTCAAATCTATCTGTTACTGTTGAACCGCAAACCTTCATAAATCTATTTTTTAGATCTTCTACCTGCTGGATTTCAAGCATCCAATCCTTATGTGTTATTTATCTTTACTTTAACTGAAGCATCCACACCTTCTTCACATGTTACTTACCCCTCCTTGACTAGCGTGCCCAATTTTGAAATTCTGTATCTGTATAACGGATCTGGTCTCACAGTTCGGTTTTCTGTTTTTTTACGTGATAAAGAAACATTATTTAATTTCAACATATACATAAAAAGATGAGACGATAATATTAAACTATCGCTTAAGTACGCTTATACATCCATCTTTTTCGTCTATGTACTTGTTCGAGTCAGAAACGACCGCATTAAGATATCTTCATGCAACAAACCTACACAAATAGTCATAGTCACCACGATTTTAATAACAACCATTCAACTAAGCTGAAGAAGTCACTAATTTGCAGCTTTTGCATCCAACGCATTTGCCCTATCCCCATCGAATACAACAATTACTTCTTACTTACACGATTTCTTTAGTACTACTACCACCTTAAATCCATCAAAGTAATCATACAAAAGTCTACAAACTAAAAAACAAAAGTGAAACACTTGATATACATAACAACAAAAAAATTACAACAGAATGTTTTTTTGCTTTCAACCAATGTATATGCTTCCAGGACCGTAGAATAAATAACCGTTTACTTTAGAGGACTATTTACATCACATATGACACCATGGTGTCAGACGGTGACTAGGTGTCATGTACGGTGCACGTAGCGAAAGGTAACGGTTACATATGCGTATTCTGGATAAGCTTGGTTGAGTTATCAAAATGAAACAATATTGAAAGGACGTTTTTAATTATGAACTTTTAAAGGTTACGTGTGATTGACCGTACACTATTAGTTCGTCGGATTGGTCATAAGACGTTTCCTTTTTTTTTTGGGGGGGGGGCTGAGGTTTCAAAGTGTACGGTGAAAGATATAGAATTTGATCTATAATGCTAGTTAATCTATAATAAATAGATTTAAAGACTTCAAATGTAAAATAGGATGAATCCAATTTCTTAAACTTGAGAAATTAGACTTTTCAAAAAAGTAAAACTCCGACCGTAAAAGCTTAATGGAAATAAAAGTAATAATATGAGGCAAATATCCTACTACTTTAACCAAATCGATTTGGAATTCATTTCGTATGAATCAGATGATTCTATTGTTGGCATTGGTTTTCTCTGATATCTTTCTAGTCAGAATTATTTATAGAACGACATCGAGTACTCACGGGAGGGACCACGCGAAGGTTGGCAACATCTTAAGTGAAAGCGTTTTTATGGAACGAACTGGATTCAAATTTGGCACACGCAGGTTGTCAGTCCGTGTCGTTAACCACTTAGTCATCGTCACCTCCCAATAGTTTAAGGTGTGTTAGGGTGATGAAATGTGACACATATCATAGTGGTAATTTTACTTTTTTTTAAGAAAGTTATCGTGTTTTGAATTCGAACTCTTCATGTGTAAAGACAAAAGTGTCTTTTTCATCTTTGTACACGAATATTCCGTACACAGCAATGAAAGAGAAGAATTACTGACCGGCCAATTACTAAAGTCCCTGACTGTGTTGTCTAAACTCCAAAGTTTTGTGGCCATGTTCAACACAACGTGGGCGCAAAACGATTGACAAAGCAAACCGTCAGAACGCATGTGGTTCCCTAAAGCATCGGGTCACATATTTGGTGCCTCAAAACCCAGGTTAGTGGGTAAGTTGAAGAGTTATCTCGCTAAGACTCTAAAAAAAGATGGAGAAAAAAAACCAAATCCCCGGATCAAGTCGCGTTCTCCAAAAGAGATATTCCGTGTTCGTTAAAAGTTGTCTGTTGTTATTGTTAGTTTAAGGGAAAAGTATTTATTCATTTCATTTAAAAGACATATTTATTAGTGTTTATTATTTGTTTGTGTTTTCCTTTTTCTCTGCGTCTTTGCCTGTTGAAAGCTGCTGTAGATTAGATCTGTTTCTAATTACTGGTTTCTAAACCAGATCGATGAAACCCTGGTACAGCGAACAGGCAATATGATATATAATTTTTAAATAGAATACATATATTAGCTTTTGTAGAGCCTACGATCGAGAACTTTATTGGGTTTTGCAACTAACTTGTGATACATGCTAAATATATATATATATATATATATATATATATATATATATATAATTAGTTATGTGCATATGTTTACATATTTCTATGTATAAGATTGATTACTTAATTAATTAAGCGATCATTACGAATTTTAGAACAGATGGGTACTGTGGGTTTTATTTAGTTAAATTTAGTTATATGCGAATGTGGCAACGACGGGGGTAGAAATCCTTTCTGAGAATTCAGATACCTCCGATTTTTGTGATTTTTTTTATAATAGGTATAAGACCTCAATTAATAAATATTACCCAATCTAAGTTTCTTTGTATTATTTAAAGAGTATTTAAAAATTCAAATTTTTCACATTTGCAATAATTTTAATCTACACTATACACATTAGAAACCAATGAAACAAGATTACTCGAATTTAATTTCTTAAGAGCCCCTAAGCTCAGCTTTATATTTTAAACATTTTCTAGAATAAAAATCATTTAATAGATTTTGATTTAAATTGGAATAAGGGTACTAGATATGAGGTTTAGTATCATTATATCTTTATTTTAATCTTCGTATGGGAACATACAAGTGGTATAACACTATTATTTATATATATGTGATTGTGTGTGGTGAGGTAACTTGAATGTGCCATTCTCATACTAAATAATTTAGTACCGCTTACGTTCTGATAAAGTGTATAAGGTGCATTATAGTGACCAGCTTATCATGCTTCCTTTGATCAGAAGTGAGACTAGATACGGTACAGGATTAGAAATAAGACCCGTTAAAGATTGGATGGGCGCTCACGCTGGGGTAACTGTCATTGGACTCATACCTCATTAGTGGACCTTTAAAAATAGCTAGGTTAACATCCGGTGCACTGTAATGTGAGGTATTAAATCCCAGATGAGATTAGCGGCTTCATCTTGATCCTCACGCGTAGACCCTATGCCTGCTCTCCATATTATTGTCTTGTTTTTCTTTATAGCTGGCATCAGTTTAGGATCGAATGGATGACTACGAAAGACGTACAATATTAAAAATACTAATTTATCAATTCAGCACACAGCCACGGGCCGGTTACTTCCGCAATGGATTCCTAGGGGCACCTATTAGTATTCTCTTACCTATGCAGCCATAGAAAATGGCGTCCGACACGGTCTATGTGTATGCTATCTCTGTTCAACTGTTTGGCTTAGGTTACTCACTACTTAAAATCCCGTTTCTTTATCACGTGATAAGCTCGGCCTAACATGAGGACTTCTAAGTCGCCTAACTATCAGAAAAAAATCTTATATTTCTGGCACAGCTTAAGTAGGTGTTCGTACCAGTCGGAGATACGTCCTCGACGATCAGTCCGCGCGGAGGTAGGGTTCTGTTCAGTCTTAGGCTTTACCTTCTCTCTGAGAAGGGGTTAGTTTATTGCTAATCGCCTGGGGCGCTTTTACCGTGGAATGCCAACGTGATATGCAAAGGAATTATTTGTAGGCCAGAGTTCATTCACCTAGTGTGGTTGCTTTTCAAAGTCCACCTGACCTTGTGGCTAACCTCTTGCAGAGAAGATACATAAACATATCTCGATGGAATTACAACATAAAACAATAATTAAAAAAGTAAATAGGTTCTCAAAAGACCTCTTACCAGAACGAAAAAGAGAAAAGAAAGAAGAGGGGACTTCGGGGAGAAAAGAAAAGAAGAGTGATAAGAAGACAACTGGTAGCAGTTGTTTTAATTCGATAATTCTGACTATGTAATATAATACATTAAAAATGATCAGTCTATGAGTATGCCTCACCCCTTGACTAAAGACACAACAGATATTACACTATGAACCTGACATGAAAAAAAGATAGACTGATATAAAACATGTAATTTCGTTTGTATACACTAAGATGTATATTTAGCACCTCTCTTCGGGAGATTAGTCACAAGGTCTGGGTAAGGTTTTGAAAACCTAGCGCACGAGGAGAAGCGCAATCTGGCTTGCAAAATGCCTTAGCATCCCCATCGGCATAGACTGGTAGGGGGTTATCAAGCGAATAACAATAAACTAACCGCTTCTAAAAAAAGGAGAAAGTAAAGCCTGGGAAGTTATTCTAAAACTGCACAGAACCATACATCAGCACGACAGCAACAAAGCCATTGTCGGACTGAATGCCGAGGACGTATCCTCGACTAGCATGTCACCTACTCAGGGCTATGCCACTGATGTGGGCTGGTTCTTACTTTTTTTGGCTAAGTGAATTTGAATTTATTGTTGAGACATTAGGGCTGGCTGTTCACTTAAATATGCTTCAAGCAAAGGCACGTTTGGATGTAAAGAGTGGGAAATATGTCAATAGCCAAGTCCGTATTGAAACTATCATGTCTCTATTGTAGTCCGTTAGACTTTCGATAGGACTTTTTTTTACCGAAATAGATCGGTGTTGTTTTGCTAATTTCTGTGTAAATAACATGAGTTTCTGCTCAATTACTTTGACTAAAGAAACGGGGATGGAAACAAAGGAAAAAGTGAGGGAAGTGACGACTAGAAGAGTTAATTATTGACTCATCGTCTTCGATCGAAAGAGGTGACGCGTTTAAGACAAGCGAAGAAGGTAAAGAGAGGAGGAGGTAAAAGAGAAGGTCAAAAGTTCATGGGATGAATGAAAAAAGAGCGGAGCGTTTGAGAGAGTTGTCGTATGGTAGGGTCGGTGACGGGGAGTGAATCTCCGCTGAATGAAATGTCTACCTTGGCAATTGATTGAATGAGTTTTGACCGGCCACGGGGAGGGGAGTTAAAGAATTAAACTGAATGAATTAATGAATGAATGAAAAAGGAGAAGGTAGGGTCAATTAGGTAATATGGGGCAGGAGTAAATGAACAGAGAAGAGTAAGAGTGAGAGTTAAGAGAACAAGATATGAAAGAAGACGAAGAAGAAGAAGAAGAAGAAGAAGAAGAAGAAGAAGAAGAAGAAGTACTGAAAACAGGAGTAAGAGAGTAAAGAAGAAAAGGTGTGAAATAATTCGAAGAAGAAGTAGAAAGAAAAAGGAAGAAGAAGTAAAAGAAGGATTGTGGTGAGAAGTAGTAGAAATAGGGGTAGAAGAGTGAAAAGGAAAAGGTGTGAAATAATTTGAAGAAGAAGAAGAAGAAGAAGAAGAAGAAAGAAAAAAGAAGAAAGAAAAGAAGGATTGGGGTGAGAAGTAATGGAAACAGGGGTAGAAGAGTGAAGAGGAAAAGGTGTGAAATAATTTGAAGAAGAAGAAAAATAAGAATAAGAAGAAGATGAACAGCAACAATAAGATGAAGAAAAGAAGGAGGGGTGAGAAGTAATGGAAACGGGTAGGAGAATGAAAGGGAAAAGGTGTTAAATAATTTGAAGGAGAAGAAGAAGAAAAAGAAGAATAAGAAGGAGGAGGAGGAGGAGGAGGAAGAGGAGGAGGAGGAGGAGGAGGAGGAGGAGGAGGAGGAGGAGGAGGAGGAGGAGGAGGGTAAAATAAATAATAGAAGAAAAAAAATCAAAGAAATAAACGAAATAAAAAAGCGAACGAAAGAAGTCAGGGCGAAATAAAAAGTAAGAACGAAAATAGAATGATAAAGTGAAAGAGAAAGAAAAAAAAGATAGAAGGCCTACGAAAAAATGAAATGTAGAAAAAAGAGAAACAAAATACAAGGTAATAAAACAAGAAAGAAAAAAGGAAAAACAGAAAGGACGAAAGAGAAAAAGAAAGAAAGAAAAAAGAAAAAGAATGAAAGATCGAAAGAGAATAGAAAAAGAAAGACTACACGAAAGAAAGAAAAGGGAGAAAAGAAAAAGAAAGAAAAAGAAGAAAAAACGAAAAACTTCAAGAAAGAAAAAAAGCAGGAAAAAAATGAAAAGAAATGAAAGAACAAAAGACTACAAGAAAGAAATAGAAAAGACTAAAAAAATGAAACTAACAAAAAGCAAGATTGAAAGCTTATCCCAATGGTCACAGAATCGGTCGTTTTCTTTAAATCAAAGCCCGTTATTAAAAGTGTTGTTTTTTAGATTTTGTTAAAAGTAGCGCTTCCCCCTTTTCTGTTTAATTGAATTGAAACAATATGCCTAAGGCCTGCGAGGAGAAGCGAGGGTTCCAACCTAAGCATTCATTTACGATGACTGTCAATAAAGATGAAATGAAAAAGAAGGGATACCTTTAGATGAGTCCATTTAAACTACGCGTTTTGCGATGGAAATTTCATTTGAAAATTAAGTGTTTTGAATTTGTTTTTGGAGTATTCTGACTACTCATCACATCTTCGGTATTATTCTCACAACCTTTCGGTCGATGTAACCTCCAATCTTCTTCAGGTGCCTTTTGTTGAACCCGGGAATGTTTATTTCGAAATCGGGAATCTGTACGGAATCCGTTATTTAATCTATGGGGGTAGCTTGCTCTCGTTCCGTCAGCCATGACCAGGTATAAGTCTTAAATAGTTCGTAAGGGTATTATTAGTACCGCCTGGATTTAGGATTGAGGATTGAACCTTCAACCTCCGGAAAACTCAGCTAGAACTGATTACACTTAGCACTTTTATCCGTTACGTCACAGTTTTTTTTTATACTTCTGATTCACCATTTAGCAAACCGAATAGCTACTCGAGAATAAGTGTTAATTAGATTGTCAGTTTGATGATGAAAACTACTACGAGAGGATTGAAAACGAGGAATTTAATGAACGAAATTCAATTTCTTTAGAGGACGGCTCAACAAATATTTTTTAACATTGGACTTAAAGGCCACACTGTTATAGTCTACAGAGAAGTAGTCATGTGACAATGTGTTCCATAGATGGAAAGTTTTTTCAAAGAAACTCTGTTCATGGAAATTTGGTTTGCTTTTAGGTATTCAGAGGACGAACGGAAAGTTCTTTGTGAGGCAAGTTCTTGCTGCCAATGTTTTACAGGGAAGAACGAGAGATTGGAGCTCAGTCGAGCAACTTCCATCGAAATAACAATAGTGTAGAAAAACAATAGCAATGTCACTATGAATTGTAGGAAAGGGAAGAGATCATCCCAACCGACTGTTTTACCGCCAGACAAAACAATATATATATATATATAAAGCTGAATAATTATACAATATATATAAAGCTGAATAATTATACAATGAATTTTTTTAAAATAAAATAAATAAATTATGATAGGAAAAATTAATATTGATATCCAATTAGCTTATCTAAACTCATTTTCTGCGAATCTGCCACCAATTCTCTGCGGCATTTCGTCAATAGTTGTGTCCATCTCGCCTTTTCGACCACTCGGTCATATTTTTGATCTGTTTCTTTTGATAATGAGAGGTTCCGCTCTCGAAAATTAAAGTTTAAAGTTTACCCCTTTTCCGGACATTTTAAATTGCTTGACAGTAAACTTTTTTCTATTTACTGTTCTGCTATTTTAACCGTGAAATATTAATAAATTGTTTTGATATTCCACTTATATTTTATCTTCTCATTTATTTTTGTTCATCTGTTTCACCTTCCGGTACCTATATCGCGTTGCTATGCCTCGGATTACGAACTTACATTTCTATTTATCAGCAATGCTTCAAGCAAACTACAATTTCCTTTTATATATACACACACACACACACATATATATATATATATGTTTGTGTGTGGGGGTGTCAGTGTGTGTGGGTGTGTATGTGTGCGTGTGAGAGAGAAAGAAGGATGATGTAGTTTGTTTGAAGCATTGTGCGTAGTATGTAAGAAGATGTGTTTAAAGGCTAATACAATGTGGCAGAATAGAAACCCGTGGATACTAGGCGAGGTAAATAGAGCACAGGACAATATTGAAAGAGTTCAATTATGTTCGTTAAAAATGTTATTTACCAACGTGGTGTGTCGAATTAGGATTATGTCCGTGTTGTTGAGTTCTTTGAATTTTCGAGGTATATCTAATCTTCAGAAAAAGAAGAAAAAATATGTGCAATCTCTGATGGGATCTGTTTTGACCGGAAGTCGGGAGTTAATTGAGGAGTTTTGCATTAGATCTGTAGAAATAGCTAATTATTCTCGCAGCAATAGTTTGTGAGCTGCCATTATTAGTTTTATTATTATTTATTATTTATCATTTATTATTATTATTACCTTCTAATATTTCCAGATTATTTTATTTTTACCTGACTATTACTTATTATTCATTATTATTGATTATTATTGATTAATATTATCATTAGTAGTAGTAGTAGTATTATTATTATTATTATTATTATTATTATTAATAATAATACTTACCAATAGCAGCACTTAGCACTTCTAAATTATTACTGATATTATTATTATTATAATCATTATTATTATTTATATTATTTTAATTATCATTATTATCATTATTAGTACCACTAATTGTGTAAACTTAATTAATCTGCTAGTTAATTTGTTTGATTTATTAATTAATTAATGATAATTTGATAAGTTTAAAGGAAAATATAACAGTGAAGGATAAATACATAATGTGTTAACGACCCCTGCCCCCCCCCCAACACACACACACACGTCTGCACGCACACACACACATATATGCTGCTACTGATTACCACTGATTTGAGAAAAATGCAGTTTGCCCAAATTGAAGAAAAACTTTCGACGGTGTTTTGACACATTCTATTGCATGTACATTCCCTTCCCCTACTTCTGTCTGAATCGCAGACGATTTCAATTCATTTCTATATATCTATCTACCTATCTTTTTATTCTACCCTTTTTATTATATCTCTCTCTTTTCACTTCATTTTATTTTATTTTATATTTTATATTTTTATATTTGGATGTTGAT
The DNA here is from genome assembly GCA_963556195.1 of Sepiola atlantica. Classification (NCBI taxonomy): domain Eukaryota; kingdom Metazoa; phylum Mollusca; class Cephalopoda; order Sepiida; family Sepiolidae; genus Sepiola; species Sepiola atlantica. The sequence goes on along the minus strand of OY744517.1, from coordinate 63,369,663 downwards.
TTTAACATTTTGATTCTTAACGGTCCCAACCACGTGACTGCCCAAATTTTGAAATTTTAAATTTCTTTTCTTCTTTTTTTCTCCCTTTCATTCTTTCCAAATATGATCTAAGGTTAAGATCGGATTCTAACTATGCCTGATGAGATCTCAGTCTATAATAACTGTTGATCGATGACATCGACATGCCAGTGTCGCAGATTTTGTACATGTCTGTGTAAATAAAAATTATCATATATAAAAGCTCTATTTGATATTGAGCACTTTTTTATAAACCCGGTTGAAATTCTTTGGATTACTACTCTGTGGATATTTTACCTGGATTATATATATATATATATTCAATTATATTCAAATTCCCGAAACAGTTTTTCATGGTAAACAACTGATGATCCCTTAAAATAGTGTTAGAAACAAACTAATATAATAACTGTAAAAAATAAATTGACTTACATGAGTGATGTTCCACTGAAAGACTTAGGACTATAAGTTTTTTTTTTATATAGTTTTAATGGTTGAGAAACTTCCGAGACTATATATATATATATATAAATATATATATATATATATTTATATATATATATATATATATATATATATATATATGTTGACATTTTTTTAATTAATGTTGTAATATTTTATAAATAATGTTTCAATTATTAATGTGTATTTGTTTTTATTCAAATTTATTTATTTATTTAATTATTGTCAAGGCGTATATGTCATATGTAACTCAGATTCAAGGCGGACACAACTAATATATAAGGATCTCGAAGTTGCCTCCCCTGAAAGTAACAATATTAAATTTTTAATAACATCTTTTATCAAATATATATTGTTATCTTTTTATTCATTGTTTATTTATTTTATGTAGTATTTGTTTAATTGTTATGATTTATATACACTTACACACATACGCACACACACATACATATACATACATACGCATATATATATATATATATATATACATATAAAAATATATATATATATATATTTATATATATATATATATATATATATATATATATATATATATATATATATATATATATATATATATGTATATATATATATATATATACGTGGAGTTATTTTCACAGTTGCGCTCTGGTATTTTCGGGGGGATTTAATTTTCTTATTAATGAAGATTCTTTTATTCTAAGGTTGCCGAAGTCCCTTTTGGTGGCTAATATTTTCATTTGCATATCTTAATTGGGATTGGGATTTCTTGATCTTTTTTCTGATCGTTATATGTTCATTTATGCGTATATGTAGTGGCCTAACTGTGCTACCGATGTAGAACTGATTGCATATCGCACATTGTATTTAGTATATTATATATGATCGATTGCATAAGCTTGTGTTGTTGATGGGACAATTTTGTAGAGTGCAGGAGTTGTAATTGAGTGGTGTTCTAGGTTTCGATAGGTGTTGTCTTAGTGTTGGTCCGGAATGTGTAAGCTGTATGTCTAAGTGTTATCTGCGGATGGCTTTGCGGATGGCCGATATGATTTTGTCATTAAAGTACGGTAATTTGAGGAAGCAGGTGCTAGAGAGTGTGTATTGTGGTTGTTTTCTAGATGTCTTAAGGTGGGAATTGGCGATTGTGGGGTATCCGTTATATCCGATATAAATATATATATATATATATATATATATATATATATATATATATATATATGTTATCTTACAAAACAAACACCCGGAAGAAGCATAGAAATTTCATTTTTAGATACAGATTATCAGAAAATATTTTCTATCACAGATAATAACCCCACACCCACAACAAAACACCAAACAATCTGATTTAACTAGAGCACATTCGTTTTCTTTCGGTTTTTCTTTCATTTTTTTTTTATTCATTTATACCGGAAACGAACAGACAGCAAACACCCACATATAACACCGCAATATGTACCCTGGTGGCCAGTTCCAAATATATTCAATTAGTCCACCATATCCAAAAACACTTTTCACACTTCATTTAAGGTTTTATTAAGGAAAATGTTTCCGAAAATTATCCTATAGAGTATCCTAACAAAAAAGGAAAACAAAAGAAGAAATTATGGTTTACTTTGCTTCAAACATCGTCCTAACCACTCAGTACGAAGTAGTAAGTTACACATTTATTTTTTAATTAATTGTTTCCACCCACTTGTATGCTTACGATTTACTGCCGACTGATAATATATAGGTGTAATATATTATATAAAATGTAGATGTTTTCCCTCCTACATTTGACGATTATAGAAATCACACTAAAGACATAACATGCTACACATTTCCGATAACCGCCAACAAAAATTTCTAATGCGTGTTTCACGAAATAATAATTACATTTTCATTTCTAACAAATAAATCACAATTAATCCGAGATTTCTACTTTTCCCGAATACGTATTTTCACAAATAAGGTAACAAAGACTTTTACCATCTATCCATTTACTACTCCCATCCTCCCTTTTGACACCGCGTCAATCCTTAACATAAGAGAAATTCTTCTAAAACACCCAAATTACATATGCATTATTTTATTTCAACTTACTTCTGATCTCTACATAATACATACACGTATTTAACAACATAATCATCGCTCACTTCCACAGAATATGGGAATAACGCATTACATAGTTAGATCGTTACTTTATACTATTTCCTACACTTCGTAAACCTATTTCAGAATTTACATGTGCTTAAGAAACGATCAGGAGATCAATCTCTAATAAGAAAAAAACTGGGCGTAAGTAATTTTCCTGCCTTCACTTCCTTTCTGATTCTAAATAATCATTTTCATCTATTAAAATATTCATAACAACATTACATAATCCTCTTTTCGACAGACACATCTCAAGATATACGTGATTATCTATAACTTTGTTGAATTTATTTCTTATTGCACAATTTTAAAAACAGCATTTGGGGGTTTGGGCCTTTTCCTACTGCCTCCCGACATTATTTCACTGATAAACAGTCACCTCACAGCAAAATAATAGTCCTTTTCTTCATCTTGGTTCGTCTGTTTCTTAATGTGTTTTCGATTAGACATTTCGAATTCTTAATTCATAAACATCTTGGATTTTTGTTATTATTTAAAACAAATCAGATGCATTTTTTATTTCGGACTATTAAACTTACTTCTAGCAAGAAAGTACGTTAGCAATAACAGATTAAAGGCTTCAACGTCGCTTTAGAATTGCTTTACGACGCTAAGAAGATGTAGGAACTATTCCCACGTTGATTTCTCCGTACCGTGAAGAGATTAGACACTGATTTCAATTCCATTACACTGTCACTTCGAACGTAATTTCAGCCTAGAATTAAAGTTTGGAGTCCTAAATTGATTATAATGTTTTTTTCATATATATATATATATATATATATATATATATATATATATATATATATATATATATATATATATATGTGATTTTATGAAGGCTTACCAAAGCATTCCTTTCAGGACACCAATGATCACAATTAAATATATTTTTTCTTACAAATATTATTTATTCAAATTAAAAGTTTAATTTGAATAAATAATATTTGTAAGAAAAAATATATTTAATGGTGATCATTGGTGTCCTGAAAGGAATGCTTTGGTAAACCTTCATAAAATCACATATAAATGCTCTGTACTCTGTAATCGAGTATCATCGAGCTTGTTTTTATTGGAACAACCCCGGTCTTCACTAAATTATCTATTTTATAAGTGAAAAATCTAAATCTATATATATATATATATATATATATATATATATATATATATATATATATATATATATATATATATATATATATATGGGTACTTATGCAGTTTACGGAGCGGGCTGAAATAATAACATTATAATTCAGTAAACTCATTCTTAACATGGGGTTGATTAACTATTCTGTACTTAAAACTTGAATTTAACTTGAAAATCCTACCTAAAAAAATCCCGGTCCATAAACTACTTAAGCACTTCTATATGAATGTTAAATAAGCATTCATTTGAGTGTTTAAAAAGATTTCAATACGTTTCCAAAATACAAATACTTTAACATTTTTAATTAAAAATTCTCATTTGCAGACAGATACTACAATATTCCTTGAATTTTATTTTATTTTATTTATTTTCCATTCATACACAAAAACATTCCTTTTCATAATTATTTTTCTCCGTAAATAAAGATTACAGCTTAGCACAGCCATACTTTTCACGGTTTATTTTTTTTTTACTTCTACACACTTCATAGCAAAATACGTTAAAACGTGTTGAGAAAAAAATGTCAATAACAGATTTTCAAAATTCTAAGCATTTCCTTTCGTAATTTTCAGCAAGTATTTTTTAGACAGTTTACATGATTCGCCTCCAAAAAGTAGAACATGATTTTTACTTTTGGGTTAACTACGCTGGGTGTTGTAGTTAAAAATACTAAAATATCAAACGCAACAAGGTCAAAATTCGACATTTTTCATTTTTTTCTAATTTGTTATTTTCTTTTAATCGAAGTTGTTTTTTTGTAGGCCACACGCACAACAACAAAGCCGCAACATTTTTTCAGGACATTTATTATAACCGCCAACAAAACAAAAAAGGGGTAAAAAAAACAAATTGGTAACAAATAAATATGACGAAAGGCAAGATAAGTTACTTTTCTACCTACCTGGATAAGTTTATTTGTGTGTGTTTTAACTTATTTTAAAGCGTTTCTGACTTAAATCAAAAAGTGATGTCGAACACGTAACGTTAGAATGGCTGCAGAAGTGACCACGTGACACCTTGATAATCGCCCCCTAATCGGAAATTAAACAAAAAAAAAAGTCACTTATCAGGCGCAAATTTTATGTTCAACCGAACTATGTATATTTTAGTATCGGTATTTTAGATTAATTTACGATTTTGAGCAATTTTTGTTCATTCTAATTTTACATCTTTTTCACCACTTTTAGATTAAAGTCAAAAACGTTTAAATTAGGTACCACACAAAAATACTTATCCAGCTAGGTAGAATAGTAACTTATCTTGCTTTGCTAACATTTATTTGTCAACCCCTTTTTGGTTTTGTTGGCTCTTCTGATAAATGCCTTTTTTTCTTTATAGATGAATCTGTGACCTATTTGCATTAAGATTATTAATATTTAATAGAATGTATGAACTTTATTTCTGTCGGGGGTTCTGCAAGATTTTGGACAACAATTCAAATCCTATTTTAATCACCTACATAATTACAGCCTTTTCTTTACTGTTTTCTTTTGTTCAAAGTGATCATCTAATATTTATTTTTTGAAAGCTGAATCATTCTTTCATCTTCCCTTCTCCCGGACAATGCCGGGACACAAGTCCTGCTAGTATATATATATATATATATATATATATATATATATATATATATATATATATATATATATATATATATATATGACTCCAGAGACGTTAACATACACAGGATACAAACTCAGTAAATACTTACTGTGTTTATATGAAAGTGCTCAATAATAAACAAGGCTGTTTATTATGACTGTTTATATGTTATATATATAAAAACATTATTTGGTTACACATTTGCAGACATTTCGGTGAGAACTATAAAATTTGCCGCCTTAATGAAAGATTTTACTATTTATATTACCGATCTATTCATCCACATACACGTGTTTTGTCTCGCTACAACTCATTAGCGTGACTATAGGCAAAGAGATTCGAAATCGGGATGATGTATTAACTGGACTAAACCCAACCAGTAGAGAAAATGATACCCTATGTAAACGAAGCCATTTATTTATTTATATTCCTTAACACTGAAAATACTCAATATTTTTACGGAAAATTAATGAATAATTAAAATAAGCTCATTGTTACATTTCACTGCATTTTCACGGTATAACCGATCGTACTAAACGCATTTTGTCATCTACATCTGTACATATTTAAATACAAGTTAAAACTAACTGGGAATCGAATTCTTACGATATTTTTCAAAGTTGTTTGGTATGACGTCAAGTATATATATATATATATATATATATATATATATATATATATATATATATATGCTCTGGCTGAAATATGTTTATAGATTTTTCAACGGGCTTCTTCGAGATATTCTGACCTGAGTCAGCAAAAATTAGACAAGAGAAAATTTTTAAAGAAGCAAAGAAATCCAAAAGATAAAAGGAGTTTTTTTAATTTTTTACGTCGACTTCTGGTTTTTCCGAAAATCGAGTTTAGCCACCTCGGGCGATTTAAGAAAGAAAGCAGAAATAGGCAAACTAAAACAAAATGGCGCGCCCGACGAAACAAGCTTCTTTTTCGCGAAGAGGATCAAAAGAACTCGTTTTATCAAAAAAACATGTCCGCCAAACAAACGTTATAAACTTTAGATAACTCTTGCATAGGAGGTGGGAGTGGAATGAAAAAGACAAATGTTGATGGATTGAGCAAAAACTAACAAATGAAATAGATGAAAACAACAAATGAAATTTAACTAAAAGAAATATATGGACTGACATACTTTTCTATTTCCTCTCTCTTTCTCTCTCTATATATAAAGTTAGGTATATATATATATATATATATATATATATATATATATATATATACGTGCACGTGAATTTTTGTTTGTTATTAGTTTGGCGATGGAGACAAAGTTTACTTATCTACAGTGAAGCATTAACCTGAATGCTACGAGGGAGTTTAGTTACCTTTCTTACATTGTCATATACTATCTGTGAGATATCTAAATATTTTTATTCATAAAATAATTATCCGTGGACGGACGCGCGTTTCGCAAGCAGTGTAACGCGCCTGCGTATGTGGATATATATATATATATATATATATATATATATATATATATATATATATATATATATATATATATATATATAATGATAATAATCCAGGTACAAACATCCACAGAGTATTAATACAAAGAATTTCAACCGGGTTTATAAAAAGTGCTCAATATCAAATAGAGCTGTATATAAGATTATTTTTATTTACACAGACATGTACAAAATCTGAGACACTGGCATGTCGATGTCATCGATCAACAGTTATTATAAACTGAGATCTCATCAGGCAGAGTTAGAATCCGATCTAATCCGGATTCTAACTCTGCCTGATGAGATCTCAGTTTATAATAACTGTTGATCGATAACATCGACATGCCAGTGTCGCAAATTTTGTACATGTCTGTGTAAATAAAAATAATCATATATATATATATATATATATATATATATATATATATATATTCATTTAGGCAAACATTATTAAATAACAGGGAGTGTTTTTGCTTGATAAGACTTTTTTTGTTTTTCGTATGGTCTATTTAGTTTTTCTTGTTCCATTTTCTTTCCATTTTTCGCGAGTACTTTCGATTTGATTTGTAAAATAATCTTAAGGCGGTGTTAGTCTTGGTTTTATTAGAAAAATATGTCTCTACTATTGAGGGTGTATTTTATTATTATAACGGCCAGTAATTTACAACTTGAAAGCAGCGTCTACAATATTGAGATGTATCACAAGAGCGTGATTACGTTCTACGAGCGTGCAAGATTCAAAAGTGTGATTGCTTCACCGTTAAGAAGTTGATTACGTTCTAAGCGCGTTCAAGATTCAAACGTATAATTGCTTAATGACTAAGAATTTGGTAACTTTAATTCCTATGATGGACACTTTAAAATATTGTGAGTAGTTTCGTAATTAACATTATTGATTGTGGGATATTTATTTTTTTATGTAGAGGGCTTCAAGAATGTTTAATATTTTGGTGTTGGTATCGTTGTGTATTATTTTAGTATTGTTAGCTAGTGTGTGTCAATATTGAGAAGGGCGGCAGTTATGGTTTTAGGTGTTGCCAAATTAAGCTAGCGTCGGAAGGATGTATAACTATACATCTCTGTGACACTAGCTTCGGGAAAGTGTTGTGGTAGTGAAACCGATGTAAGAATTATTTTTATTGTTATTCAAGGAGATACATTCTCCCATGATGCATTGAAACTGATATATTACATTGGTTCTTCCTTATGTATTTTTGGTCTGAGAAGTGTTATTTTTAACTACATGCATCGATGTTGTCATTTTTTGCAATAAATGATGAATCTTATTTTATTAGCATAGTCGATGAAGGGTATGTAGCGATGTATTTTATTTTTAAGAGCTTTTTCATCCAATTTAAAATTCGGATGCATTTGGTTACAGTAGAATAGATTTATGTAGTGGGGATTATTTAGCTGATTATTATTAGTATTGTCTAAATTTCTAATTATATATATATATATATATATATATATATATATATATATATATATATATATAATTATATCTACATGCAGGATTATTTCCTAAACTGATGCGCCAATCATTTTGAATTTTTGCATATATATTTTAGGCCACACAGTGAGTAACATGGCACATTTTTTGTAATCTGTACTATTTAGTGGGTACACTCACTCAAACTCGCGCCTTACCCCCGAAAAACTTTTTAAAATAAGTTTGATGCAAAAGATTTTGTAGAGAAAAAACTTGCTCTACATAAAATTGAATACATTTTTAGAAAGATCGGTACGCGCGCATGAGCACGATTCTCTTAATTTTTAAATGATGGCGATTAATAAATACAGACGATTCTCTCCTTCTTTTATTTTTCTCCCTGACAACGCCAGGTCGGGCATTTTGCCCGGAAGTTTTTATGGGTGCGGGAAATTGTTTTTTAAAAATGTTTTATTACTTTTCTTCTATTTAACTATTTGTCGATTTTAACATATATCCTTCTACACTGCGGCAATTTTAATTATTTTTTTCATCACAATAAAAACAACCATTGTATAACTTTCCTCTCGAAATAGCAACAACATAGTCAATGGTAAAAGTGCAGATTACTTAACAGTCTTTAGAGGGGAGTGGTTTTTATTTTTTACGAATAATCCGCTAATTACAATCTTTAGTAGGTGGGCAGTCACAAAAAACATACAGAAATGTATTTTGTTTTATTCGAAACATGGATAAATCCTATTTTAATCACCTTAATTACTTGCAGGTTTATTTTCAACTGCTTATTGACGAAGTAATAAAATAATACTTACATTCTTTTAAAACTTAATTCATATCTATCCCGGGCAACGCCGGGGCACAGGTCCTGCTAATATATAAATATATATATATATATATATATATATATATATATATATATATATATATATATAGACGAGCTTGTTATTTTTTCCTTGAATTTCTGTAAGATGTCATGCTAAAGGCGCTGATGAAGAGACGTTTTGGAGTAGCTTTTGTTATCTTACACTAACACATAAAGTTATATGCCGGTTAAGTGGTAGTACTTTACTCAGATTGCTACTAATAGATTAAATAAAGTTATTATAATTTCAAAATATCTATTAATATTATTTAATATATAGTTAAATCTTCTGATCAAAATTATGTAAAGATGACCTTAAATTTTTAATTAGTTATTTTTTTAAATTTAGATAAAATGTATATTATAAGTCTAAATAAGAATTAGTTTTGGGTCTTTTAAACTTTTTCTCATATATATCTTGTTCACTTTCTTCCTCAGCTGACTGGCTAGTTTCAAAATGAGAAAGGGAGAGGTGTTTGTTTAATAGGCAGTGTTAACTGGGGTTCATTAATATAATGATGAAGGGTTTACGGACAGTGATAGATAAATTGGACTACCCGATATATTCTGTTAACACATGACCTTGGATTGGAATTGTAATTTTCCCTTTTTACTCCTCTTATTCATCACCTACTTTGAAGAGATGTAATATCATCAAAACGTTGGCTAATTAACGTTAACTGTACCAGTGTTTATTTTATGTTATAAGTGCTCAATCTTGGCTTTTTGGCTAAGATCAAAGTGTAGTATCTGTTCCGATGGATACTGCACCCCATAGACTGGTATTGTCTTGGCCTCTGGGTCTTGATTTACGCCGGTCTATGGGTCTGTCTTGTGCAGTTCTAGGAGGTCCACCCTCTCAGGCTTCGCCTCCCGTCTTTGGGGAGGAGTAAGTTTATTGCTTACTGTCTGAGGCGCCCCTACCTGGGAATACCGACGGGGCTGCCCAGGCAATTTTTAAACCCCACTTTCTCGACCCGACCTTGGGTCACATCTTACTTGTGGTAGTAAGATAAAAACTGGCATTCTGCCTAACTCCTGGAGAGGAGTAAATCAATACTCGTTATTGAGCACTTTTGAAAAATTATTTGTTTTTTTGTTCATGTTATCAATATATTTGAACTTGATTAATATATATATATATATATATATATATATATATATATATATATATATATATATATATATATGTGTGGGGGGTGCATTACGTGTGCAGATATATAAATACCTAAATAAATCTTCTTTATTTCCCTGCATATTTGTCTTTGCTGATACAGCGAAAAAAGAAACGAAATAGAAAAAAATTGCAGAATATAAAAACACGAATTCTTAATATGTATAAAGGATATTCCTTCTATGTGAAACTTTCATCTTTGTTTGATTAAAACTCTTCTGTAACTCGACACAAAACTTCCTTTTTTATATTTTATATTGTTTATTTTATTTCAATTGTATTTCAATTCCATTGTAACTTATTTTATCTGTTCTTTTTTTTTTCCTTTTTTCAAATCAAAAATTGAGATAAAGGCTTTTTAATATTCTGTTAAATTCTTCCTCACACGTGAAAACGGACAAGTGTTTCTATTCAAGTTTCAGAGAGAAGCGTTTATTAAATCTGTTCGTAAAATATTAAGGGGCTCAAACGGAAATATTGCTCTCGGGCTTGAACAGAAAGTTGCTTTCAGTAGGCAAAAATACTCACCGAGTTTCGATGATAAAAGAAAAACGGCAATCGAAAAAAAATACTTTTATACGACAAACCTTCATTTTACTTGTTACCTCCGCCAAGGAGGTTATGTTTTCGATCGAGTTTGTATGTTGGTTTGTCACTATGTTTGTTTGTTTATGTACAGCCGAGCGTCGACATCGCTTGACCAACGGTCACCAAACTTGGTCAAAATATCGCTTATGCTGTAACTTATAATAGATTTAATTTTGGAATATCCAGTTCAAATGTGTGTGTCAAGGTCAATAAAAAAGAGAAAGTCACATTTTTGGCGATAACTTTGGTTCTGTTTATAGTATAGACTCACTAGTAGGCTTATGTGGTAACGAATTGCATCCCGCATCTTATAGGACATTTGCCCTGGACCCTTAGCTTCACGTTGATAAGTGTTGCTACTTGTGGGAACTTTTACCGAATTTCAACTTCGGATTTTTCAAATTTTGATGCATGAATCTGATGCTCTTTGATAACAATAACTACCGTGTAAAATGTGAGCTTGATCAGATAAATAGCTTTTGTGTTATCAACGTTTCTATGGCATAACTTCTGGAATACTTCAAACAATATAGAGAAAAAATGCCCAGGAAACACTTTGACCCATCCTTATATGGTCAGGCGGAGATAGTCACTCTCCCGACTGACTTGTGTTCTTTTTTGGTAAATAGATTTGATCAATGTTTCCCCAACATTTATTTTGAAACATGGCAGTACGTCAAATTACAGTTAAGAACTAGTAAAGCTAATTCGGCTGATTTTACATAGGGTGACACTCCACCCTAATAATGCCACCAATGGAATCATTAATAAAGTTATCATTTATGTCTACAATCCAATAATATTTGTACCCAGTAATCTTGGGTCCAGGCCTGGAGTCATACAACGTTTGAGTCATGAATGTCCAAAAGTATTTGTTTAATCGTCGTTCAAGCCACCTGTATACTATCTACAAAATTGTCAATATCTCTGACACACTCGTCCTTTGGCACTACACGGATTTTAGCTTTAATGTCCTAGTTAAGTTCAAGAATAGTCTGGAGATTATCTTGATAGATATTATATTTACGATAACCCTACAGATTAAAATCTGGGGGATTAAGGTCCGGTGAGTGTGAAGCCCATTCAGCATCATACCTCCGACTGATGAAACGATCACCTAAGTACACTACATTTCGTTAAACGGACACAGGACAAAGACCAATCCGTAGTCTAATAAAGATCATCATGTTCGTCACATACATTAATTTAAAATATTAAACATTCCATGCAGAACTTTGTTGTAAACACGAAACAAAATCATTCCCATTCATTCATATAGATAAATCAGCCTTAATATTCCTTAATTTAGATACAAATTTATTCATCTTTTAAATGTGACCGTAAAAAAGGAGAAGAAAAAAAAAGACATCAATTTGCCTTTTAACTTGCAATTTAACAAAAGATCACAACTTGTGAGAAATCAAGTCAAGCCCCTCGAAATAGACAGACATTTAGACACGAATGCGAAATATTATTCCAGGAAATTAGCAATATTGCGAAACAGAACTATTTGTTTTGTAAAAATAAAAACAATCATTACATTAAATAATAATAATAAAATAATAGTCAATTAATAAAATGTCCTTTTTCAAAAAAATATACAAATTAGTTAACCTCTCGACTGATATCGCATATACATGAGCAGGATATATGAAAGGTAGTCTGTTTATTGTGTAATGTTGAATTTACTTGAAATAGGGCGTTTTGACTTTACTGTCAGTGCGATAAAATGAGCCTTACTTTCGCATTTATTTATTCCGTTTCTTTTAATTTATCATCTTTCTTTGGTCAAACGCCCACCGTTTTTTTTAGTTAATAACGATCTCTCCAGATAATCGCCAATTCTCGTCTATGTTCGTCTCAACTCTCGGCTGACTTCTTGCTAACGCATCACGTGACTCTTATCTATCGGACTCACAAACAACTGAATGCGTAAAAGCGTTTTGTTTTCCCTTATTGAAAAGAGAAAACAACGCAGAGAAAAAATGACGTGTGTAAATGACATCGACCAATGAAATTATCATTGAAAGCTAATCATCTCCTTGATAGGCCAACTCTTGAGAGACACGATTTTCTTTTTTGTAATGAGCGTAATTAAAACAAAAAAAAATAACAAATACAATCATGGGTATGATAATAAAAAGTTATAAAAGCAAAAACCAGATGAAAAAGGTTATATCTTTAACGCTACGCAGTAACTTCATTCTCTCTCTCTCTCTCTCTCTCTCTTTCTCTCTCTCTCTCTCTCTCTCTCTCTCTGTCTTAGTCAGTCATGCTGATAAGCTATATATATATATATATATATATATATATATATATATATATATATATATATATATATATATATATA
>OY744517.1:63286432-63346432 GCA_963556195.1 Sepiola atlantica | reverse complement strand
TTATAATATTATAGACGTGATATGCTTTGATACGACCGAAAACATTTCAACTAATATATATATATATATATATATATATATATATATATATATATATATATATATATATATATATATAGCACACATATTGTATTAGTTTCTGTGGATGTAAATCCGTTGAAACTCCAGTGTTTATAAAAAAGTGCTCAATAACAACTAGAGCTGTTCTTAGTTTGTATAAATAAAAATGTATACTATATATATAATAAATATTTGTTATTGTTTATTATCTATGTACGCATACGTTTCGTCCTTAAATCAGCATAGAGATATGACTATTCCCTACCGGTCATGCGATTCGAAACCCCGGATTACGAGTATTTTGCAACTCAAACCCGACGTCTTAATCACTCGGCTAATTTTTAACAGCGAATAAACTGTGATAATTTTAACACTTTTACTGGAAGAATAAAATTAATTGTCCGAACATAAGTTTTTCATAACTTTGATGTCGCCTTACGATTAAAATTAAGATATAATGCTAGTAAACGTTATGTACCTCACTCAACGGAGCCAAATATCGAGGTATCGTGTAAAAAAATATAATAAAGATGTTATGAGAATTATAGCGAGTGAAAGGGGTAAAAAATAAAAATAAATAAAAATTTCAATCAAATAGAAACAACATTAAGCCCGAGATTTTCTCTTTGCTTGCAAAGAGAAGGTCTCAAGGACTTAATATAGATTGTTTCTAGGATCTTGAGATGGTAGGGAGAGTGCGACTTACTAAGAATGGAGAATAAGTCGACACTGAAATTAGAGGCACAGGTGCAGATATTTATAAGATGTTCGGCTTTCGACGAACCATAAGTATTATGTAAAACGTCCGTTGGTGAATAATTTGCATTGCGAACATTTGGCTCTGTTTAGCGAGGTACGAACCCGGTCAGCTGCCCTTTCATCTTTTTTATTCTTAATTCATCATGATTAATAAATATGTTCTCTTCCTATCCATTATAAAGTTTTGTACTATGAAGAATATATATATATATATATATATATATATATATATATATATATAGTACCAATATTTTTGGCGAACGATCGTTTAAAAGAAAGACGACCAGACAACCTGAAATTAATAAAATTCCTTTCGTCTTAGAAAGGATTTTTATTAATTTCAAGTTGTCTCTTCCTCTTTTTTATATACACTTTTTTATCCTTTTATATTATATTTTTATTATAATAATTTTTCATTATACTTTTATTTTTTATATATTTTTTACTATTGGTATTATTATAATTTATATGATGATTATTATTGATTATTATTTTTTTCTTTATTATTAGTTTTTTCTTTGATCCTTATCTTTTATTATTTTATTATTTGTATTATTTTCATTATTATTATTATCATATCTGCATATGTATATTTTTTTCAATAGACTATTAATTGGCGATGAATAATTGTGATGCATTTGTTCGACTTCTATTTGTGATGTTTGGAATATGTGCGGACGAACTGGCAACTTGGAATGAATAAAAATCATTTCATCTTAGAAACGATCGTACGTCAAGATATGTTTGATGTTGATTTTATGGAGCTGATGTAAATAATATATCATAATTATATTTATTTCAAACATTGAGCTGATATAATACCTGCAATATTTCTGAGTATATAATATTCTAAATTTGATTTAACCGCACTTATATCTTACAATGAGTGTATACTTGTTTATTTGTATACTACTTTTCTAATCATAATTAAATAATATTTTAAAAAATAAGTATACATGTTTATATAGTCATCTCTCTCTCTCTCTATATATATATATATATATTTATATATATATATATATATATATATATATATATATATATATATATATATTTCTTCGAGAAGGATAGATTTTTAAATCTTATCAGCTAGTATCTCATTAGATGTTTTGCTCCACTTTTCAAACTTTGAGTAGTGGTAGCAAAACAATAGCACCTTACTTCGTGCAACAGTCCATGGTTGGGCTTTTAAGCCTCTTATGTTTCTTTTTTTGTGGTTGCATTTGATGGAGATAGGGGGCAAGGACCGTTTGTCTCTAGGCCTGATGACTGACCCAGGAATGCTTCTGTCATGGCTGGACCACCATTTCCAGAGGCAGGAAGGTTAATACCATTGCTTACATCTTCCCGCCTGGTGTATGAACGGGTTTATGGGCCTTTTCTATCCTGGGTTCCGATCTGCCAGTATTTATTGTTGTTTTTATTCATATTTATATCATTCATTTCATCATTGTTAACGGCTTCTAATTCATTATTCGAAGCTGTCCTCTATTAATAGAGGGGTGGCCCCCATCCGCAATTCGGGAGACGTGCTGGATGGCTTGAGGAGACAGCACACCATTTTATTTTAATATTTGGTCAGGGTTTACTTCAAGTAAAAAGTATCCTCATATCAAAGTCTCTGACAAACCACTGTACAGAGAGGCCGAAGACACCCTAGGGTGGTGTCTAGTAGGCATTCAAGTCCTCCCTAAATATATATATGATGTGTGTGTGTGTAATTAAACAGAATAATTCTGATATTTGTAACAATGTTCTCTTAAATACTACCAGTTTCTCAGCTAAATATTGAAATTATTTTCTTTTTTCAACTTTCTTGTTCATTTGCTTTTTTGCACCTGAAGATGATTTGGCGAAGAATCGAAAACGATCGCGATACATATTGAACATACATTTTTTTTTGGATTTGGACAAAAAAAAATCATTAGAAAAATTGAAAATAATAAAAAGGTATAATTAAATAGAAGAATGGTGTTACTTTTAACAATGTTTGCTGAAATTAAAAAATGCTGCGTAAGTTCACAATATATATATATATATATATATATATATATATATATATATATATATATATATATGCAGTGCTACGACAAAGTTTACAACACATTGCAAAAAAAGATTTTGTAAAGATTTTTTTCTATTTCTAACAAAGTGATATTAATGAAAAGTGTACTGCTAATAATCGATATGTTTAAAGCTTTAATAAAACAATCAGCTTTGTTTTTTAACTAACCAATAAAACATATCACACAAAAAAGAGAAGCAAAAGTTTCTAATACATTTACTGAATCATCTATCAATATTTCATATCTTAACCATTATTGTAAATTACAGCTTGTGGCCGTTTCGAATAGTTCCCTATAAAATCTTGCATGTTTCTTGTCTGATATTTTACCATTCTTCATGAAATAGATCGAGCACTTTGAGAGAAATATGAAAAGTTTCTATTTAAGCAATATAGCGAAAGTTCTCTCCCTTTAGGAAAATCGAATACTCTCTGAGACTTACTATATTCGTAAATATATACAGCGTTTATTTCGCATTTCTTTACATATAGCTGTTACGACGACAGATTTGATTAGGATGTTGGAATGTAGTGAATCGTAGCTTGGGTCCAGGGTTCGAATCGTACAGTTATATATAGCCACACTGGTGATTTTTAGTGAGAATGAAACATATGTCTGTGAATTAATTTTTATTTTTTAAAATAATATATATATATATATATATATATATATATATATATATATATATATATATATATTGAGAGGGAGAGAGAGAAGAGAGAGAGAGACAGACAGACAGACAGACAGACAGGCAGACAGAAGTAGATCAAATAAACTTTTAGGCTTACTATATTCGTAAATATATATAGTGTTCACCTATTTCACATTTAGATATAGCTTTCACGACGGCCAAATGGATAAAGATAGTTGATTTGAGTCAATGGTGACTCAGGTACAGGGTTCGATTCGTGCGATCTATATATATATATATATATATATATATATATATATATATATATATATATATATATATATATATATATATATATATATATATATATATAACTTCTTTGTAAAATGGTAGGAAAAATCCCAGCAGAGTGCTCGATTAATTAAGAATTAAAGTTAAAAATTAAGAGCATAATATTTATTTATTCTGGTACGGAAAAATTAGTACAACATTCGTACCGTCGGTTTCAAGCAGGGAAGGTCTTACCCATCCGGCTCTCTTCAGCTTCTCTGAAGAGAGCCGGATGAGTAAGACCTTCCGTGCTTGAAACCGACGGTACGAATGTTGTACTAATTTTTCTGTACCAGAATAAATAAATATATATATATATATATACATGTGTGTGTGTGTGTGTGTGTGTGTGAGACAGAGAGAGAGAGCAGATATACTGCTAAGTCTTTTATTTATTAGCTTACAGATTAACCTCGTGCTTACGGAAACACATAGGCGAAAACGCAAATATATTCACCGTGACACAAACATGCACACACGCAGAAATGGATTAAAAAAACCATCGCTGATACACAGATAGATACACACACATGCAGATACGCAGACGGACATGCGCGTATGCATACACTGGTACGCAGACAGAGTAATATATACACATATGCAATATAGGTAAACAGGTGCACACACCCGCACGCGTATAGTCTTTAGGATGGGCATTTAAACGTGACGAGTCGATCGTTAATTTATCGATAACTGTCTATCAGGTGATCTCTCTCTTTCTATCTCTCTATCTCTCTAGCTGTGTGTGTATGTCTCTTTAAATACTCTCTATCTCTTCCTTTTGAACTATGTCTTTTCATCTATCTATCTATCTATCTATCTATCTTGTTTTTATCACTATCTCTTTCTCGCTATCCTTCTCCCTCTTCTTCTCGACCTCTCTCTTATTCTGAGCTCTCTCTTTCTCTCTCTCTTCTCTGAACTCCCACCATCTCTCTCTCTCTCTCTCTAAACTCTCTCTCTCTCTCTAAACTCTCTCTCTTTTTTATGAACTCTCTGTACTCTCTCTCTCGCTCTTCGTCTGTCTGTCTCTCTGTCTGTCTGTCTCCCTTTCTTTTTCTCAACTCTCTCTCTCTCTCTCTCTCTCTCTCTCTCTCTCTCTCTCTCTCTCTCTCTCTGAACTGAGCGTTTTTCTTTTCTTCCAGTCGATCTGTCTGCTCCGGCCATTTATCTTAAACGCCGTTTTGTCCCGTCAGCCGGAAAAGAAGCCAATCCCGAAAATGTGCTTTGCAGACACAAAATCGCCAAGTTGGGCAGATTTTTACGGACAAGCGTCTCCACGGGCTGAAGCCAGCAAGGCCGAGGATCTTCGGAACCGGATGCCGAGGAAAATCACCTCAACTAGTGGAAATCAATCAAGATGCCCTTCGATAACCAACAAAAGAGACGACGATCTGGCGAGTTGTACCCACCCCTGCCACACACAAACACTCGCTAACACCGCCGCCTCCGCCGCCGCCACTGCCGACGCCAACAACGAGATCACATGGAACTTGTTTTCCATCTGAGAGTTTTAATAAATAAATAACAAGACTATTACTAATATTGCTTTTATTCTTTTTTTCTGAGCTAATGGGGATAAAGACTCATTATTGTAATGACCCAAAAGCCGCCAAAAGAGCGGCATTTTTAGTCTACCACCCACGGATGGCTTTTCGGGTTTAATTTAAGGACCACAACTTGTATTCTTTTTATTACGAACGCGTCACCGATTATCAAGGCTAAAAGCCATTTAAGTTAATGAGATTGATAAACAATATTATAACAGAGACCCAAAAGCGATGGATTGAAAGAAACAAATTTGATTGCTCATGAGAACGGTCTGTGACAAATATTTGTTGACATTGGATTCGAAGACGACTATGTTGTAGCCTGCGGGGAAGCAGTCCTGTGATAAGTTGTTCTATATATGGAAAGCCCTCGGTAAGAAATTATGTTAATCGAAATCCTGCCTTACTCTAAGCATATGTAAGAAGAAAAGAAAGTTATTTGCGGTTGTGGTAATAAGACGAGTTCTTGCTGCGAATGTCTTACAAGAAGGAACCAGAGATTAGAGGTGAGCAGAGAAAGACTAACAACGTCTCTTCTGGGCTGTAGAGACAGAAGGGATAATCCCCAACTAGATTGACAAGTCGGTTATATAGTCTTAAGGAAAGAAAGAGTGCTCTGAGCGGCACCTACCCAGACGTAGAAACCATACTCTATTTTAGGACGTATCATGCTCCCATATAAGTAAAAGATTGCACCAGGTGTCAGGTACTTTCGAAGTGCATTAAATCTTGCATTCTAAGAGCTCACCGTGCATATAAATACTTCAATTATTCTTGTTAGTTTTAGTATTAACTCACACGAGTTATTACCAGAGTTGTTTTCCTTGGAACATGAATGACAACAAATCTCCTCAGATTCTAAATACTCTCAGCTTCTTCCGATAACGTTGCGTTCTCGCAGCATCTGTTTTCCATTGTTTTTCTCGCTGATATCGGGCGTTTGTTTTCTCTGGAATTTGAGTGTCAGCAAGCTTTCCCACCATGCCAGTACTCTTCGTGACCCTCTAGTGGAGGTCTGAATAGTGTCTTCTCCCTTCTATGTTTTTCTATCCTCTCTGAGCCACCATTACCATTTTTTCTGTGGCATCAACCGATACAGGTGTCACAGCAGTTACAGTTCTCTTGGTTTCTATATTTCTATTTCGGCTTACGAAGCATTCGTCTATTTCAGTTGACCTGTCATTTGATCGGTGTCATCGAGTTTGGCGAGTTGGTTTCCGCGCTCGAAGATTTTTCTTTATATTTCATTTGATTTCACCAGTTTCTCCAGCTTGTTGGTAATTTGTTTTGTGACCTGAAGTTCATTCAACGAAAAATCGAAGGTGATGGTGATATTTATGGAATATTCATTATCTTCTTGATGTTGACACGAATAAGATTATGAGGAAATCGAAAAATAAAAAAGTATAATCAAGCACTGGAATTCTGTTATGTTAAACAATGTTTGTTTAAATTTGTGTATATAATCCGTTTACTGGCTAAAACTAATACATTTCTTTATATTTGACAAATAAAAAATAAAAAATAGATAGAAAAATGAAAAGCATGAAGGCATGTAAAATTACAGATATTATAATTATAAATCTAATTGTAATTTTGATATTTCGAGCGATCTTCGCTCTTTATCAAAAAATGATGAAAAATGAATGAAATTTAAACTTGAGAAAAACTGGAATTTTTAACTGTATATATATATATATATATATATATATATATATATATATATATACGTGTGTGTGCGTGTGTGTTTTTGAATGTTATTTTAGCTTTATTTTAAAATATGTACATTTATTTTATTTCCTTGCTTTCCTCTTCTTTCAATTTGTTTTTTTTCTTCCGAATATCTCTATTAATAAACTTATGAGACAATTTAATGAATGCCCGTGTATGTGTTTTTTTCTCGCATCTACGTGACTTAAACTTTATTATGGTATTATTTCTTATCAATCGATCATGTATTTAAATAAAAAATGCAATAGCATGAAAAAAAACAATATTTTAATCGCAGTTTGTAAAAAATGTAATTACGAAATTTAATCGATCAGAATGCATTTCGGTGTATTCGTTAGTTTAATCTTTTATTAATAGTTATAAAAAGATAATTAATTTCTTCGTTACTCTTTTGAATTTTGAAGCCGTGTAGTAAACAGCCATGAAATCAGACATGGGCATAATATACAACAAATAACTCTGACGAAACGCATTAAAAATTTATTTTCTACCGGCCTGAATAGTTTTAAACTTCTGAGACTGTTTGTAAGTTTTGCTATTTAAAATTTGTTTCGTTACTTTCACTTAGCCGAATTAGTTGATCAAACAAATTTTTGGTGGAAGGTGGTCGCTAATTACATGCTCAAAAGATAATAAAAAAGCTTACCCTAATCCGACTGATGCCACCGAACTTAGGGGTAGTCGTACCGTAAGCTATCTTTTAAGCCTGAAATTTGCGACGACCTCCCAAATAACGACTGTCATCTTTGTCATGTGAAAATAACGAAATAAATGTTTTAATAACAAAACTTGCTTTAAAGTTTCAGAACTTTAAAACTATACAGGTAGATAAAAAAAATCAATTTGAAATACGTTTACTAACAGTTGTTTGTTGTATATTTTCTTCCTTTTACAATGTTTTCTCTGTTAACCATACTATTTGATCAACTGAAGAGAATTTGGAAGTCATTTCTGATTCGAACATTCTCAAAAATCTTCATATATTAAATAATTGAAAGATCTGAGAAATGTTTATATTCACTAATGTTATGAATAGAGATCAAAACAAAATTACTTATAATTTTATACCAATTTGGTTCAATGAAGAATTTAATGACCAAACAATATCATAATATTTGAAATTAAATTCCAGTCTTATTGAAAATTTAAAAAAATATAATTTCATAAATAAAAAAAATAATCATAGTTTTAATAAAAGCCAAACAAAAATGAAGATAAAAAAAATTCATGGGTTAACACGGGATAATTACAGATAGTTATAAATAGACGCAGCCCTTTTTTTCGGATCAAAAAGTGATTAATTTACATTATTAAAATTTAGTAAAAGTATATTATTCTTTATCTGGTTAATGTCTGTATATATAAAATAAATACAAACCTCATAAAAATTAAATGAATGTTATTGTTACGTTTAAGGATGCAATAACACAGAAACGTTTAAAATAAGGCCGTGCAATGAAAGTGAAAGCATTTTGTTTTTTAACTAAAGATCAACACCTCTAATAGAAAAAATTCCACGAAAAATCCAGAGAACTGTCGGATTTTAATTAAATGCTCTGTATTTATTAATAAATGGATGTTAATATAAAATATTTATTTCATAAAACAAAAACATAAAAAAACTTTGCAGGTTATTTCAATTACTTTACCCTTCATTAAGTTCAATTACTTTACCCTTCATTAATTTCAATTACTTTACCCATCATTAATTTCAAGGATGAAACGCGTCTTAATTTACCCATAGTCGAAACTCAATGACGAATTTTAAAAAGTTTGACTTGGTTTGGTTGTTTTGTTTTACGGCATACAAAACCTTTTCGGGTTATTTAATGCCGAATCCGGTCCTTTTGGTAAAAAGTTTTTATGATTCAAGTTCTTTATATGTTAAAGTATTTATTCTAGGTGTTAATTTGGTTGTTTCTTTTTTTAGAGGAAACATGTTGTTTTTGTTTTGAGCTTTGCAGAACATGATTGAGTTTTGCAAAATAATAGGGGAAAAAATAATATTAATGTTTGGTGCATTTTTCTCATGAAGCCGATATCCTAAGACAGCCTGATCTGGTAGCACTAGGAATGTTTCAAAAAGATACCACACTAAAGATACCACACTAAAAAGATACCACACTAAAAAGATACCACACTAAAGTTGCGAATGAAAACAATATCAAAGCCAGCTAGTATTTAAAGTTTTTAAGACATTTCATTTTTTTACATTTAAATTTCCGTTTTTTAGTATCATTTTCTCCGGAGAGTTAGCTTTGATTTTACTTTCCAAAGGTTTTGATTAAAAAACAAACAAATCATTTTTACTTTCATCGTCCGTTCCCAGTTTAAAGGGTAATTGTGCCTTCGGTAAACAGCATAAGTTCTTTAAAGACAATATTATATATTTTTTTTAACATCCGGCTTTTGTACAGGACATAATATGTGTTCTTAATCATGGCAATGTTTTGATTGCACAAAATAAAACATTCGGTAATGCGAGATTTGTTTGTTTCGTGTGGCTAGCGTAGACTTAAGGTCAGTGTTTTGGTTAATGAGGGCATTTTTTTATTTTGGTGGGGGAGAGGCTGAAAGCTTTTTAAAAGTCAACGTGTTTTTTGCAGTGTATTAACCTAATCTATGACACTAAGTTCGGGGTACTTTAAATAAATAAGCGCTCATATAGTTACTTAATCAGTGTCGAGTATCGCCGGATAATCCTGAGTCAGCCCTGGAAGCTGCAGAAGAGTTTCCGACTTGAAATCCACCCTTTTCTAAGAAGTTTTTCAACTTTTTTGTTTGTTAGGACTACAGTTTTTTTAACACCAACAAAATTATAAGTGTAACATAACTGTTCGCATGCTTAATTACGTCTGCTTTTTATATATTTTTCGCGGTTTTAAAATCGTAAACTACTTCGATTATTACTTGGACTTATTTGCGTTTATCCGTAGATACGCAGGACTGACTACGTAATTACTGACATTCCCGCGATGCTTATCCATTAAATGTACCAGCTAAATATTATTTAACGAACTAAAACGAATATATCAATTCTTTATTTATCTATTTAAAATTATAGCAATTTCATTCTTTTTTAAACATTAAATATTCTGTCTCTTTACTGTAAAATAATTTTCAGCTACATATTCTTCAGATCAATTACAGGAATGTCACTTTTTAAAATGTGTTTTTTTTATTGTACTGTTTTAGTCGACGGGACGACATAGTTTTACTTTAGAACAACTAATTCTTGAAATTAGTAAAGTTGAAAACGTTTACCATAGCGACCTCAGACAACTATTTGGAATTTGATTTGAAAAATGATTTAAATCCTAAAAAATGCATACACACACATATATATATACACACAATAAATATTTGTCATTGTTTATTATCTATGTACGTATACGTTTCATCTTTAAATCGGGACTCATCAGCATAGCGATATGACTATCCCACTACCGGTCATACGATTCGAAACCCCGGATTACGAGTATATTACAACTCAAATCCGACGCCTTAACTACGCGGCCAATTTTAAATAGCGAATAAACAGTGATAATTTTAACACATTATCGGCGGCTATAACGTCCAGAGCGTTCTATTTTTTTGAGGAAGGAGCAATGCATTTAAAGCTAGTGACGTCATCCTGTGTTAATACTACAAATACAATGCTCTACTTTTTTGAGGAGCGATGGAAATATATATATATATATATATATATATATATATATATATATGATAATAATTATAGAAATAATAATCCTACGTGATGGAAAATGAAACAAAAAGAAAAACTGATATTTTTTTATATATTCATCAACGTTTCATCTTTATTCTAAAATATTTACATGACATCGATATTAATTAAAAAAAAACAATATTTTTAAGAAAGTAAAATAAAAAAAACACTCATTCCATTTCATAAATGCACCGCATATTTTCAATTCTAGCGTTTATTTTTCGTTTGAAAGAAAGAATAAAAACATCATTTTAACGTCACTGGCACACCACGTATTTTAAAATATTGACTTATATGTCTTTTATTAAAATCAGTAATTTTAGGAAATCTTGGAATAAAGATGAATTTTCCTTTTATTATTATATATATATATATATAATTTGAAACGGTTTTTGAAACTAGTAAAATGAAGAGACTTTTTTTAAATCAACATATTATTTATTTAAAATTAAATTTTCGATTCACACAGGAATCTTCATCAGGATAATAGACAATATTTTTGTTTCTTCCTTTTTTTCCTTTTTTTTAAACGACATGGTGTCGCTTGATCTTGTGCTTCAGTTGTTAACGATGCTCGTTATGTAATAATGTCCACAAGTAGTGTGTGTGCCCTAGTCGCACGTTATAAGTATTAGTAATTTGTTCCACTGTATAGAATGTATTTAAATTTTGTAATTTCAAACGGTTTTTGAAACCAGTAAAATGCAGAGACTTTTTTTTTTAAACCACGAGCCTCGCTAGTAATGGGAGAGTTGTTTCGCACTTATAAATGTTGTTATCTATTTATTAATATTGTTTATCTCATATACGATACTGATAATTGAAGGTATTCAATTATTTTTTTACGGATAATAATTCATCTTAATGCTAGACGGGGATCATTATTCGTTTAACCAATGTGATGACCCACATATGGGAGTCTATATATGTGAAAAATATAGTTATCTATGGTCATGTGTTTCGTCAGCTATGGCTCATAAGCATGGAAAGACCTAGCAAGATTTGACATCATGACTACAGTGACAGCGGTCCAACGCTCTACAACTGAGCCATAAACCCCGCTGACCTTGGGGTATATATATATATATATATATATATATATATACATATATATATATATACATATATATATATATGTATATATATATATATATATATATATATATATATATATATATATATATTCATTTTATATGCTAACTACCATATTGCAGAATGGTTCTGAAGTGTAGTGCTTTAACAGTATTATTATAATTATTATTATTATTATTATTATTATTATTATTATTATTATTATTATTTGATATGCAAATTACCATATCACATTGTAGTCACCTAGGAGTCTTAAGGGTACTGTTTTATTATTATTATTTATTTTCTTATATATGTATATATATATATATATATATATATATATATATATTAGTGAGAAAAAACGTTAACTGTTTCTGCATATGGTTATTGGAGAAATGGTCATTTGATCAGTATCACTGGAAAGCCATGAATTTTATAACTGTTCTGTTTTTTAAATCTCCGAAACAGTTACATGGTAAACAGATAATAATCCCCGTTTAATATTAACCAATTTAAGTTAAGGTCCCCTGTTTTTGTTTTACTGTTATATACATTAATCTCCTTTTGTATTTGTAAATTTTCAAGCGGCAAGTCGGTTTATCCAACTGATAAGTCTACGATATCTTGGATTTAGTTCATATACATGGGAATCCAAACTGCATTTTCTTTCTATGCTTTAAATGACTCAAACCTTCTTTAGACTATATATATATATATATACATACATATATATATATATATACATATATATATATACATGCATATATATATACATATATATATATACATGCATATATATATACATATATATATATATATACATGCATATATATATACATATATATACATGCATATATATATACATATATATACATGCATATATATATACATATATATATATATGCATGCATATATATATATATATACATATATTTATACATATATATATACATATATATATATATATATATATATATATATATATATATATATATATATATATATATATATATATATATATATATGAGTAAGCTAAATATAATTATTTTATATTAGATCCCATCCTAGTAGGGAGATGCTCAATATCATGGATAGAGCATTATAATAAGATATATGAAAAGTAAAGTTACATACTTCACAGATTGCTTATAATCATAAAGTGTTTAAACAAGGAATTTAATAAGGAATTTTGTTTGAACACTTGATTATTATGCTAAATTTGTAAAGTCAGTAACTTTACCTTTTTTAACCATTTCAATATTTCCTATATATATATATATATATATATATATATATATATGATAATTTTATTTACACAGACATGTACAAAATCTGCGACACTGGCATGTCGATGTTATCGATCAACAGTTACTATAAACTGAGATCTCATCAGGCAGAGTTAGAATCCGATCTTAACCTCAGATCATATTTGGAGAGAACCAAATATGATCTGAGGTTAAGATCGGATTCTAACTCTGCCTGATGAGATCTCAGTTTATAGTAACTGTTGATCGATAACATCGACATGCCAGTCTCGCAGATTTTGTACATGTCTGTGTAAATAAAATTATCATATATAAAGCTCTATTTTGATATTGAGCACTTTTTATAAACCCGGTTAAAATTCTCTGGATTACCACCCTGTGGATATTTTTCACCTGGATTATTACCATTATTATATATATATATATATATATATATATATATGTATATTCACAGACAAGCTTCTCTTCGCTTTTTGAAGGCTCATCTGTACGGATTTACAACTAATCTACCGACCAGCAAGTTCGAGTCTTGCATCCGTTACATCTATAACCGCTCGGCCAGCAAATCAGCATTGTAAATGAGACGTTTAAATACTAATTATAAATCAGTAACATTTTTAAATGAGGTTGGTCTTTTATGAGAAGAGCAAATAAGAACTGTCCAAGTAAATTTTTCAAATGTGTTCTTTGTATCCTGGTATCTTATTCCATAATAGCATCTAAGGATAACTTAATTAACAAAAAACAATCCTCCAAAACAACTCATCCTTCAAAATTCGCACTTTTGAATATAGGCCTAATCCACAATAAAATCTTAGAAGTATAGTCAATGCATTTGTAATTAAAAGTAAAAATACACAGGAAAATATTAAAGAATATAAATACTTCACATGAATAATATAGTCCATAAAATACATAATTGTTAGGATTTTGTCTAAAAATAATATATAGCCTATAGACTGAAGATTATAATATTAATTTGGTCGCTTGTTATTGATTGAAATTTTGAGGCATTCATCAAATTAATATAATAATCTTCAATTCCTTATTTAAATTAAAAATGTATACATTAAAACAGAAATATAAAAAAGATATTAAATGCATTAGAATTGAATTAAATTTTAAAAGTTGAGAAAGAAATAGGCATAATGTGAGGTACTATGAATTCCAATAATTGTCGGTTATTTTCCTTTGGTTTTCAGTAGACGTAGTTTTACTAATTCTAAATAGTGACTTTATTTCATTTTCTAATTTTCCTTTCTTTCCCTTTCTTTTTTTTAGCTAACTTTTTTCTATTTTTGTTGTCTGCTTTAAATAGATATATTTCAGGAAAACTAATTTTACTAGCTTCGGTCAGATTAAAGATGGCGCTAATTTCTAAATGTAAATACCAACGTGTTTTGTAAATGATCATTCTTTTAAGGCTTTTCTAGATTTTGACTTTTTTCTGATGAGTCATCCTCCTTGGAAATCCGACATATATGTCTTTATATCTTGTTTGTCTGATCGATGACGAAACTGACCGTAAAGAATAAAATCGCTTCACTTAAAAATAAAGATATGATCACTGGAATCTTGATTTCTATTGTTTACAACGGTCTGAAGTCGTCATTTCCTACACTGATTAAGTTTCAAACGCTAATGTCTGTAAGTAATAATAATTTAATATTTATTCATAAGTATTTTTATAAAAGCAACTTTAAGAAATTAAACTTCAACATTGTTCGGGATGCTAAAAATAGACTGTCACTTAGCTGTAAAGCAAGGTCCCAAAAATGTTCGTTGAACCCTCTCGATAATCTTCTGTCTGCTATCCGCTTCCTCAAGGCACAAATATGACCTAATTTTCCCCTTAATCACGTGCTAATTTCTGGTGGCCGTGTGGATATAGAAATGGCTTACAGAATCTAGGTTGACTCTGTGAACGGGGTTCGCGCCCTACGACCGTCTGAAATTGTCACTCCCTACACTAGTAAGAGCAGTGAGCTTGAAACGCTGGCGTCTGTAGGTAATACTTCAATATTTCTCTATAAAGTTATATATATATATATATATATATATATATATATATATATACAGGGTGGGCCAAAATAAGGGTCCTATCTTTAAATTTGAATAACTTGAATTTGAATAACTTCCACAAAATAAAAGTTAAACTCACCAAACTTTATGTGTGTGTAGACTGACCCTTCCGAGATTTTTTGAAATAAACAAAACAAATTTTAGCCGAAAAACACTTCTTAAAACTTACAAAAACTAAAGTATTGTTTTTTACACTGTTTTGAGTTTTTTAAGCAAAAATAATGTTTTCTAAATGAGGGTACGTTCTTTAGGGCTAATACGGCTCATGCTTGCTTCGGAAGGGGTCCTTTACTTATTCTAAAATAAAAAATTTAAAAAATCAATAAATAAAAAAGTTATGAATTTTTAAAAATAGGACCCTTATTTTTGCCCACCCTGTATATATATATATATATATATATATATATATATATATATATATATATATATATATATATATTATAAGAATATTGTAAAAACTCGATAACTGTTAACATTTAACTACAGAGCATATATAAATAAACAATAGTATTTTAAATTACAATTACCTAGTCTTTATCAAGAGTTTTACCTGCTGAATTAAAAGAAAAAGGTGTGAGGATTTTCTCCAGAAAAGAATATTCCGATCTGATTTCTGGTTGTTCGTTCTATGCGAAATAATTTTCAACTTTTAGATCTAATGCTTTTTTTAATTCGGCAAGTAAAAATATGAATAAAAACCTGACGATTCATATATATATATATATATATATATATATATATATATATATATATATATATATATATATATATATATGTATGTATGTATATATATGTATATGTATGTATATGTATATGTATATATGTATACATATATATGTATATATATATATGTATATGTATATGTATATATATACATATATATATGTATATATATATATATATATATATATATATATATATATATATATATATATATATATATATATATATACTTTTTGTAGTTATTGTTTTTACCGATAATAAGCTAATGGTGTATTTCGGCCACCTTTAGCGTATAGAGTTGCCTTATACATGTGTGTTCTCCCCTGCCGTGGATGATCATTTTATCTATAAATAAATAAATAATTATATATATATATATATATATATATATATATATATATATATATATATATATATATATGTATATATGTGTGTGTGTGGGGGGGTGTTGTGTTCTTTTTCACGTATGCTCCTCAAGAATATATATTTCAGACAACCTTTGTCCTTCAGCGGTCAGTAACGAGTGTTATTTTATACCAAACTTATCTCTTAAAGGCAGCATACATGAAAAAAACCCACTATACACTGTATTTAAACTCTTGCATAATCCATGACAAAACCAGAACAGTCGAGATTCGTATATTCATGAACACATGCAATTTTCAAACGCAAGCGTCTTCAACCAATGGAAGAATTTCAACCAATGTTTAGTTTCGCATTTCCTTAGTGACCGCTGTAGAATTGTGGTAATAATTTTATACGTGGCTAACTTAGCAAGGATCTAACATTTAGGTGATAAAAATCGTACATATTTCTATGCAGGGCGTCGTAGTCCAATGGTAAGACGCTGGACTATATGCATCAATATGGAAGGTTCGATCCTTGTCTTAGTTAATCGTGCTGTGAGCCAGCAACACATGTCCATGGATTACTTTTATGTACGTATAAAATTAATAAATATTTATATAAACGAAAAATACGTCTTATAAAGTTAAGGGCGACTAATAATGTAATTTGTCTGCACCTTAATCACTTAGGAAGTGAAAGAATCGAAATAGTAGTAAGTAAAAAAAACGAACGCTGCAATCACAAATAAAAATACATTATTTATATATATATATATATATATATATATATATATATATATATATATATTTATATACAGTATAATTCAGTGTCATAGGAGCAATAACAACAGTGTTTAAGTTTGATGCAAGTTTATATATGTTTTTATTCAATGTACACTATACATCATTGTAATCATAACATCGGCTGATGAATTGGTCACATTTGATATCTTTTATCCTGTGGTTTTAATTTGCATTTTTTTGCTAACTCTAGCGATGGATATCTATTGAATAATATATATATATATATATATATATATATATATATATATATATACAAACGTGTGTGTATTATGTGATAGATATATTTTATATCTTCTACTTCAACAAAAGATGTTTTAATGAATGGAAACTCGTAGTAATCTAAGCCGAATTTTTAAGTACTTTTTTTATATGGGCAAACTTTAAATATCGTGTTTCTATAATATGTATGGATATATTTGCTAATAAAATAGGAGGTAAAATTGTCAAGTTATATACTCTTTGATTAACTATTAACTTTTGTTTTTTATGAATCTTCTCCTGTATCGTCTTTATCCAAACAATGCTTTCACTTCTATAATTCGATCTTCGTTGTTTGTTGTCTTTCCCTGTAACTGATGTGTTTTTTTTTGGCTTTTGTTCTTTTCATTTTTATTTTCAAACTCACGTGTTTTGTACGATTTCCTCCAGAGAGGATCTATTCGAAGTCATGCCAAACGTCACGTACGCATATCGCGGCCTGAAAAAAAAAGAACAAGGGGAAAAACTCCAGAAATTACCATCGTTAATTTTTCCGCGATTATAATCATCGCAATTATTGCCCGCGCAAAACTAACTTCACTATTGTCATTGTTTGTTTGTTTTTTTAATTATTTATAACTAGCGGGGCTACCCGGCGTTGCTCGGGGTCATAAAAACATATAATTGAAGAGAAATCGCGTGTGTAACATCTTTATATTCAAACTTCTATTTCCCCCCTCCTCTATAGCCGTCTCTTTATCTTTCTACCTTTCTCTTCCCTGGTCGCCCCATTTCACCGCTACTTTCTCATTTTGCATTTTGCGAAAGCTGCTTCTTCCCCACCATTTCTCCTACGTTTTCCAGGGCAATAGTATGACATATTTCTATAAAAAGTACCACCTCTATCTGCGCTTTCTATATAGGTACTTATCTCCGCTCCGATATTCATACTATATATGTATGTATCGCCACAATGGTGCGCAGACTATATACGTACCTACTGTCGCCCCAGTGCACATACTATATACGTACCTATTGCCGCCCCGGTGTATATTCTATAAAAGTACCTATTGCCGCCCCGGTATGCATGCTATATACGTACCTATCGCTGCCCCAGTGTGAATGATACTTACGTACCTATCGCAGCCCAAGTGCGAATGCGAAATACGCATCTATCACCGGCCCAGTGCGAATACTATACCGCAGAAGCCTCGTGGTCCTATACAGCAGAAGCACCCAACCCCTGGTTGCTATACCGCAGAAGCATCGTAATTCTATACTGCAGAAGCACCCCCAGGGTGCCATACCACAGAAGCAGCCTCCTGGTTGCCATACCGCAGAAGCCTCAGGTTCCTATTCTGCAAAAACACCCCCCGAGTGCCATACAAACAGAAGCACCCCCTCCCCCCCCCCCGTTGCTATACCAGAGAAACCCCCCCTCCCCCGGTTGCTATACTGCAGAAGCCTCGTGGTCCTATACTGAGGAAGCACCCCCACCAGGTGCTATACCGCATAAACCTCGTGGTCCTATACCGCAGAAGCACCCTACCTTTAGCTGCTATACCGCAGAAGCTTCAAGTTCCTATACTGCAGAAGCAACCCCCCGGGTGCTATACCATAGAAGCACACCCCTATACCGCAGAAGAACCCCCTGAGTGCCATACCACTG
The DNA here is from genome assembly GCA_963556195.1 of Sepiola atlantica. Classification (NCBI taxonomy): domain Eukaryota; kingdom Metazoa; phylum Mollusca; class Cephalopoda; order Sepiida; family Sepiolidae; genus Sepiola; species Sepiola atlantica. The sequence continues at coordinate 63,327,416 of OY744517.1, read as the reverse complement.
AAGCCTCAGGCTCCTATACCGCAGAAGCACCACCCTCCGGTTGCTATACCACAGAAGTACCCACCAGTTGCTATACTGCAGAAGCAACCCCCCCCCCCGGTTTCTATACCGCAGAAGCACCCCCCGGGTGCCATACCGCAGAAGCACACCCTGGGTGCCATACCGCAAATACCTCAGGTTTCTATACCGCAGAAGCACCCCTCCCCCGCCTGCCATACTGCAGAAGCCTCAAGTTCCTATACCGCAGAAGCACTCCTCTGGTCCCCTACCGCAGAAGCCGCAGGTTCCTATACCGCAGAAGCACTCCCCAGGTTCAATACCGCAGAAGCTACTACTGAAATCACCCTTACTGCCCCCCACTCCTTTTCATCTGCAAAATAGTCAAAAAAGGAAAGAAGATGGTGTTAAAATATTTTCCAAACCTATCACAACAGTAGCTCTATCTAGGATATTGAGCACTTTTCTCCCGGACAACGCCGAGTACTTTGAAAATCAAGGAGGCCTCCTGAGCACTACTGAAATTAGTTAGGTATCCTCCCTCCTTTTCATCTGCAAAATAGTCCAAAGGGGAACGAAGATGGTGTTAAAATATTTTCCAAACCTATCACTACAGTAGCTCTATCTAGGATATCGAGCACTTTTCTCCCGGACAACGCCGAGTACTTTGAAAATCAAGGAGGCCTCCTGAGCACTACTGAAATTACTTAGGTATCCTCCCTCGTTTTTATCTGCAAAATAGTCCAAAGGGTAACGAAGATGGCGTTAAAATATTTTCCAAACATATCACTATAGTAGCTCTATCTAGGATATTGAGCACTTTTCTCCCGGACAACGCCGAGTACTTTTAAAATCAAGGAGGCCTGCTGAGCACTACTGAAATTACTTAGGTATCCTCCCTCCTTTTCATCTGCAAAATAGTCCAAAGGGGAACGAAGATGGCGTTAAAATATTTTCCAAACCTATCACTACAGTAGCTCTATCTAGGACATTGAGCACTTTTCTCCCGAACAACGCCGAGTACTTTGAAAATCAAGAGGGCCCTCTGAGCACTACTGAAATAACTTAGGTATTCTCCCTCCTTTTCATCTGCAAAATAGTCCAAAGGGGAAAAAGATGGCGTTAAAATATTTTCCAAACCTATCACTACAGTAGCTCTATCTAGGATATTGAGCACTTTTCTCCCGGACAACGCCGAGTACTTTGAAAATCAAGGAGGCCTCCTGAGCACTACGTAAATTACTTAGGTATCCTCCCTCCTTTTTATCTGCAAAATAGTCCAAAGGGTAACGAAGATGGCGTTAAAATATTTTCCAAACCTATGACTACAGTAGCTCTATCTAGGATATCGAGCACTTTTCTCCCGGACAACGCCGAGTACTTTGAAAATCAAGGAGGCCTCCTGAGCACTACTGAAATTACTTAGGTATCCTCCCTCGTTTTTATCTGCAAAATAGTCCAAAGGGGAACGAAGATGGCGTTAAAATATTTTCCAAACCTATCACTACAGTAGCTCTATCTAGGATATTGAGCACTTTTCTCCCGGACAACGCCGAGTACTTTGAAAATCAAGCAGGCTTCCTGAGCACTACTTAAATTACTTAGGTATCCTCCCTCCTTTTCATCTGCAAAATAGTCCAAAGGGGACCGAAGATGGCGTTAAAATATTTTCCAAACCTATCACTACAGTAGCTCTATCTAGGACATTGAGCACTTTTCTCCCGGACAACGCCGAGTACTTTAAAAATCAAGGAGGTCTCCTGAGCACTACTGAAATCACTTAGGTATCCTCCCTCCTTTTCATCTGCAAAATAGTCCAAAGGGGAACGAAGATGGCGTTAAAATATTTTCCAAACCTATCACTACAGTAGCTCTATCTAGGATATTGAGCACTTTTCTCCCGGACAACGCCGAGTACTTTGAAAATCAAGGAGGCCTGCTGAGCACTACTGAAATTACTTAGGTATCCTCCCTCCTTTTCATCTGCAAAATAGTCCAAAGGGGAACGAAGATGGCGTTAAAATATTTTCCAAACCTATCACTACAGTAGCTCTATCTAGGACATTGAGCACTTTTCTCCCGAACAACGCCGAGTACTTTGAAAATCAAGAGGGCCCTCTGAGCACTACTGAAATAACTTAGGTATTCTCCCTCCTTTTCATCTGCAAAATAGTCCAAAGGGGAAAAAGATGGCGTTAAAATATTTTCCAAACCTATCACTACAGTAGCTCTATCTAGGATATTGAGCACTTTTCTCCCGGACAACGCCGAGTACTTTGAAAATCAAGGAGGCCTCATGAGCACTACGTAAATTACTTAGGTATCCTCCCTCCTTTTTATCTGCAAAATAGTCCAAAGGGTAACGAAGATGGCGTTAAAATATTTTCCAAACCTATGACTACAGTAGCTCTATCTAGGATATCGAGCACTTTTCTCCCGGACAACGCCGAGTACTTTGAAAATCAAGGAGGCCTCCTGAGCACTACTGAAATTACTTAGGAATCCTCCCTCGTTTTTATCTGCAAAATAGTCCAAAGGGGAACGAAGATGGCGTTAAAATATTTTCCAAACCTATCACTACAGTAGCTCTATCTAGGATATTGAGCACTTTTCTCCCGGACAACGCCGAGTACTTTGAAAATCAAGCAGGCTTCCTGAGCACTACTTAAATTACTTAGGTATCCTCCCTCCTTTTCATCTGCAAAATAGTCCAAAGGGGACCGAAGATGGCGTTAAAATATTTTCCAAACCTATCACTACAGTAGCTCTATCTAGGACATTGAGCACTTTTCTCCCGGACAACGCCGAGTACTTTAAAAATCAAGGAGGTCTCCTGAGCACTACTGAAATCACTTAAGTATCCTCCCTCCTTTTCATCTGCAAAATAGTCCAAAGGGGAACGAAGATGGCGTTAAAATATTTTCCAAACCTATCACTACAGTAGCTCTATCTAGGATATTGAGCACTTTTCTCCCGGACAACGCCGAGTACTTTGAAAATCAAGGAGCCTCCTGAGCACTACTAAAATTACTTAGGTATCCTCCCTCCTTTTCATCTGCAAAATAGTCCAAAGGGTAACGAAGATGGCGTTAAAATATTTTCCAAACCTATCACTACAGTAGCTCTATCTAGGATATTGAGCACTTTTCTCCCGGACAACGCCGAGTACTTTGAAAATTAAGGAGGCCTCCTTAGCACTACTGAAATTACTTAGGTATCCTCCCTCGTTTTTATCTGCAAAATAGTCCAAAGGGTAACAAAGATTGCGTTAAAATATTTTCCAAACCTATCACTACAGTAGCTCTATCTAGGATATTGAGCACTTTTCTCCCGGACAACGCCGAGTACTTTTAAAATCAAGGAGGCCTCCTGAACACTACTGAAATTACTTAGGTATCCTCCCTCGTTTTTATCTGCAAAATAGTCCAAAGGGTAACGAAGATGGCGTTAAAATATTTTCCAAACCTATCACTACAGTAGCTCTATCTAGGATATTGAGCACTTTTCTCCCGGACAACGCCGAGTACTTTGATAATCAAGGAGGCTTCCTGAGCACTACTGAAATTACTAAGGTATTCTCCCTCCTTTTCATCTGCAAAATAGTCCAAAGGGGAAAAAGATGGCGTTAAAATATTTTCCAAACCTATCACTACAGTAGCTCTATCTAGGATATTGAGCACTTTTCTCCCGAACAACGCCGAGTACTTTGAAAATCAAGGAGGCCTCCTGAGCACTACGTAAATTACTTAGGTATCCTCCCTCCTTTTTATCTGCAAAATAGTCCAAAGGGTAACGAAGATGGCGTTAAAATATTTTCCAAACCTATGACTACAGTAGCTCTATCTAGGATATCGAGCACTTTTCTCCCGGACAACGCCGAGTACTTTGAAAATCAAGGAGGCCTCCTGAGCACTACTGAAATTACTTAGGTATCCTCCCTCGTTTTTATCTGCAAAATAGTCCAAAGGGTAACGAAGATGGCGTTAAAATATTTTCCAAACCTATCACTACAGTAGCTCTATCTAGGATATTGAGCACTTTTCTCCCGGACAACGCCGAGTACTTTTAAAATCAAGGAGGCCTCCTGAGCACTACTGAAATTACTTAGGTATCCTCCCTCGTTTTTATCTGCAAAATAGTCCAAAGGGGAACGAAGATGGCGTTAAAATATTTTCCAAACCTATCACTACAGTAGCTCTATCTAGGATATTGAGCACTTTTCTCCCGGACAACGCCGAGTACTTTGAAAATCAAGCAGGCTTCCTGAGCACTACTGAAATTACTTAGGTATCCTCCCTCGTTTTTATCTGCAAAATAGTCCAAAGGGTAACGAAGATGGCGTTAAAATATTTTTCAAACCTATCACTATAGTAGCTCTATCTAGGATATTGAGCACTTTTCTCCCGGACAACGCCGAGTACTTTTAAAATCAAAGAGGCCTCCTGAGCACTACGTAAATTACTTAGGTATCCTCCCTCCTTTTTATCTGCAAAATAGTCCAAAGGGTAACGAAGATGGCGTTAAAATATTTTCCAAACCTATCACTACAGTAGCTCTATCTAGGATATCGAGCACTTTTCTCCAGGACAACGCCGAGTACTTTGAAAATCAAGGAGGCCTGCTGAGCACTACTGAAATTACTTAGGTATCCTCCCTCGTTTTTATCTGCAAAATAGTCCAAAATGTAACGAAGATGGCGTTAAAATATTTTCCAAACCTATCACTACAGTAGCTCTATCTAGGACATTGAGCACTTTTCTCCCGGACAACGCCGAGTACTTTAAAAATCAAGGAGGTCTCCTGAGCACTACTGAAATCACTTAGGTATCCTCCCTCCTTTTCATCTGCAAAATAGTCCAAAGGGGAACGAAGATGGCGTTAAAATATTTTCCAAACCTATCACTACAGTAGCTCTATCTAGGATATTGAGCACTTTTCTCCCGGACAACGCCGAGTACTTTGAAAATCAAGGAGGCCTCCTGAGCACTACTGAAATTACTTAGGTATCCTCCCTCCTTTTCATCTGCAAAATAGTCCAAAGGGTAACAAAGATGGCGTTAAAATATTTTCCAAACCTATCACTACAGTAGCTCTATCTAGGATATTGAGCACTTTTCTCCCGGACAACGCCGAGTACTTTAAAAATCAAGGAGGCCTCCTGAGCACTACTGAAATTACTTAGGTATCCTCCCTCGTTTTTATCTGCAAAATAGTCCAAAGGGTAACGAAGATTGCGTTAAAATATTTTCCAAACCTATCACTACAGTAGCTCTATCTAGGATATTGAGCACTTTTCTCCCGGACAACGCCGAGTACTTTTAAAATCAAGGAGGCCTCCTGAGCACTACTGAAATTACTTAGGTATCCTCCCTCCTTTTTATCTGCAAAATAGTCCAAAGGTTAACGAAGAGGGCGTTAAAATATTTTCCAAACCTATCACACAGTAGCTCTATCTAGGATATTGAGCACTTTTCTCCCGGACAACGCCGAGTACTTTGAAAATCAAGGAGGCCTCCTGAGCACTACTAAAATTACTTAGGTATCCTCCCTCGTTTTTATCTGCAAAATAGTCCAAAGGGTAACGAAGATGGCGTTAAAATATTTTCCAAACCTATCACTACAGTAGCTCTATCTATCTAGGATATTGAGCACTTTTCTCCCGGACAACGCCGAGTACTTTGAAAATCAAGGAGGCCTCATGAGCACTACTGAAATTACTTAGGTATCCTCCCTTTTTTACATCTGCAAAATAGTCCAAAGGGGAACGAAGATGTGAATTTTACATAAGAATACGCTTTTATATGTTATGTATATTCTCTAACCTTGTTTTAAAAACCTAAATTGTGTTTTTAAACGTGAGTTATCGCTCTTCCTTAGCTATTCTCTAACAAATAAATTCAAGTTGGACTTGTAAAGCTAGCGCCCGAGAAGGTTAGCAATCTGGCCATTAAAAATTGCCTGGGCCGCCCCGTCGGGATTCCCCTGGTAGAGGCGCCTCAGTAAGCAATAAACTTACTCCTCCCCAAAGAGGGGAGACAAAGCCTGGGAGTGTGGACCTCCTAGAACTGCACAGGACAGACCCATAGACCGGCGGAATGAAGCCCCGAAGGCCAAGACGATACCAGTCTATGGAGTGCAGTATCCATCGGAACAGATACTACACCTTGATCTTAGCCAAAAGAAGTGAATTAATGTAATTTTCGGTTAAAAAAAATGGCGTCTAAAAGCTATGTTGAATTAGAGAAAAACGGCCTGGGGGAGTCTAAAATTATTTTTTGATATTCAAAATTCATGTAATAATTTGTTAAATAGTATTATACAATGTTTGTGTAAAGAAAATCATAGTTATTATTACTTGTTAATTTATTAATGTAATTTAAACAGTGTATAAGTAGATAGACCGCTGTGCTGTCGTAGATTCGTTATAAATACTGATAGAAATTGTGCCAAAAATTTTAATTTCTGATGCTTTCCCGGCCTTTTGGCTAAGATCAAAGTGTAGTATCTGTTCTCGGCATTTGTGCCTTGAGATCAAGTGTATTATCCGATAGGTGTCGGTTTTACACTGTCGAATCAAAAATCAGATTATCATTATATTTTTTAAACCCTTTTCCTTTTGGGAATTTCATCTCCCCTAAAGTACAGGCTAATACCCTCGTTCGGGATCTCACCGACGATTACTTATACTCCTCCCCCTCCCCTGAATTTCACCTGGGGCGTTCACACCGGCGAATGCTGACACTCCACCTCCCCAAGTTTCGCCTGAGGCGCTCATCCGGCAAATGCCGACACTCCCCCCTCCCCAGATTTGGCCTGAGGCGCTTATACCGGTGAATGCCGACATTCCCCCTCCCCAGATTTGGCCTGAGGCGCTCATACCGGCGAATGCCGACATTCCTCCTCCCCAGATTTGGCCTGAAGCGCTCATACCGGCGAATGCCGACATTCCCCCTCCCCAGATTTGGCCTGAGGCGCTCATACCGGCGAATGCCGACATTCCCCCTCCGCAGATTTGGCCTGTGGCGCTCACATCGGTGAATGCCGACATTCCCCAACCCCCTCCCCCCATTTGGCCTTAAGGAGGAGGTAATGCCTGGGAGTATTATATCAGGATAACAGAACGGCCATAGTGAGGAAGGGAGGGGGGAAGAAATATTAGCGTCTATTAATAATTAAGAAAGAAAGGGTGGGAGTGAGAGGGGAAGAAGAAAGAAAGGAAAAAAATGGTTGTAGTGTGAGTGAATTTCCTCCCGCCACTCCCTTACTCTGACGTCATATCTAGTTTATCGTGACTTTGCATTATTTTTCTTCTCAAATTAGTATAAATAACGTTGAAAAATGGAGTTAAAAGCCACCCCCCATTGGAGAAAAGTGCTCAGTCGACCCCGGAAGAGTCAATTTTTTTTTCCGGTTCCGAGATATTAGACGCGCCTGGGCTGGCCGGTTGGAATGATGTCACCCGTGTGACCGTTTGTTGGGTACTTTCGGAGGAGAAGCTTTACATACATACATACATACATACATACATACATACAGACAGGTGGGATTTATATAATAGATAATGGCTGGTCGAAGCATTTTGTAGCTTCTTTGCATCATTTTTTTTTTCAAATGTTCCTTTATTAATATCATTGAGAAAAATTATTTCCATTTAGTTGCAATTGTTTCAAATTCTCCATCTTACTTGTAGTTATTAATATTAGAATCGTCGCCTTTTAGACTCAAACTACCAATTTGAAGCAACACAACACAAAAGTCTTCGTATTAAAGACAATCTCTAAGGCTATAACGGCTACGATAGTCAACTTGAATGCCAACTGCAACGACTAAATAGTTTAAAGTCATCATGTATAATTTAGTAATCACTAGCCGTACATACCCAGGGTTGTCCGGAATGCACTGAAGTCATTTGCGTGCTTAATTTTTGTTTGCTCAAATTTTAGATATCTACAGAAAAAGAAATACCATTTTAGTTATAAGAGAGACAACTCTTTTTATATTATTTAATTAAAAATATGAGTTATTTCCCTTGTTGGTTTTGATTTTATTTTAATAATTTTTTTTATACATATAAAGAGTTGTCCGAGTTTACTTCATAATTTTTTTAACTAAACTGTAGCAAAATACATTATAATAGTACCAATGACATGGTATGATAACAATAAACAAATGAAAATTGGCTAGCGTTCATCCAAGTTTGATTTGTCAGCTTAAATTTTATTTAGGTCAAACTTTTAAATGTCACAATCTTAGATATACACACATATATTAATTCTATTCTTAAACAAGCCGCGCGTGCGTGGTCCCCCTCTGTATGTGACTCGATGTGACGAGTGTAAAATGCAATAAATTTGGGCAATTTGGCGCATTTTTGACCCCCCTTTGACCCCCTGAGGCGCGAATCAGATATTTTCTTAAGTCAAAGATGCCGATTTTATATCCAGAACAATTGCCTCTACATTTGGGCCAAGTGTCAGAAAAATTAAATGGATGGATCAAACGTTATGGTAGAAAAGGATTCATTTTTGCCATTTTGGAGACTTTTAACCCCCTGAGGACGCGAACCAGATTTTTTCCAATGTCAGCGATACTTATTTTCTATTAGGAACAATTGCCTACACATTTTGGCCAAGTTTCAGAGAAATTGAATGGATGGATGAAAAGTTATGGGGCAAAAATATCATTTTTTGCCATTTCGGGGCCTTTTGACCCCCGGGGGGGGGGCTAACTAGATTTTTTTCAAAAATCGAAGAATGTCACTTTCTAACCTGACGAAAGTTACAACTTCATGCAAAATTTCAGAGAAATTCAATGGATGGTTGCGGAGAAAAATCCGGACGGACGGACGGACGGACGGATATGCCTCAAAACATAAGTCCCCCGATTTTATAAATCGGGGGACCAACAGTAGTGAAACAAATATAACGAGGACATTTTATAAAGGCTAACCCTAAGACGTAGATAAAAACTATACAGCGATTTATGAATTATTTAATGAAGTTTATTTAGTTGATTATTTAATTTAGTTAATAAATTATTATTTAATATTTTAGATGAATATTTAAACAGCTGGCAAATGGATCTATTTATAATTTCAGTGTTAAGTAGATAAATTACTTATCATTTCAGTATTTAGTAGATAAATTATTTATAATTTCAGTGTTAAGTAGATAGGGTTGTCGACGATAAGCTTCCTTTTCATTAGCTACTGCACCAAGGTGTTCGGGGAGAGGCGACACTTCTTACCCTTGATCCTCACTTTATAATGCCGAAGCAAGTGGACATCAAATCCCATTATTTTAATTTTTTGCTATGACTCGACGAGGACTGAACCCTAGTGTCCCGGTCCATTAGTGAACACTCTTACCTTTATGCCAAATGAGCCGGTTTATTTCAGTGATAGACAAACTATATTAGTTCGATGACCGATGAATGTACAAAAACACTCATACCCACTATTGCGTTTCTAAGCTAACCGAGACGAGCGATTCTTATTTAATCCTAATAATACAACGAAAGTGCTACTTAGCACGTATATAATAGGTAAAGTTAAGTTGTCGACCATAGTTGAGGGTGAATTAAAGGCTCCCGTTTCATTAGCTACAGCACCGAAGTTTACTAGAGGGCGCTAATTCTTTCGTAGAGTCAGTCCACTCACCCCTGACTGTTCACCTTATAATGCTGAGTACTTAGCAAGGCAGCATCAAGTACTATTTTTGAGTCCTTGACATTACTCGATCGTAAATTTAAGCTCGGTTTCCCAGCTCATTAGCGAACGCTCTAACCATTATGCTAAATGGGTTGGTTATTAAAAAAAAGATATATATAAATATATGCATATATATGCATATATATAAACATATATACACACACATAGTAAGCTATGAAAATATATTCATGTCAATTAAGCTATACAAAGGCTCCCGCGTTTCATCCCCGGTGGGAATCTTCAGGCTAAAATGCATGGAGTTATTTTTGCCGGGTGTTTTTATATACATGGCTAGCTAGTTAACCAATCAGATTATTTGTTGTTCTCTCAGCCAATCGTTGGGCTTTCCACGAACAAAGTTGTGATTAGTGTTACTTCCTATATCCTGTTCTATTGTTCTGTTTTCTATAGATTGCCACACACACACACATATATATATATATATATATATATTAATTCATTTTTACGTACATATTAAAGATATGCATGGACGTGTGTCTGGCTATCAGCCGTCATCAGCATGACTTCCCTGGGCAAGGATCGAACTTACAATATTACAGTTTGCAGTCTGGCATTTAACCACTAGACCACAAACACCGTTCTTAACCACTTAGGAAGCGGAAAAATACTGAGAAAAAAGCTATGCTTCTATCGTCAGTAAAAACAATAACATAAAAACTACATATATATACATATCTATTAATAATGGAGATTATGCATTTGTCTGTCTGAAACCGAAACTATATTATTAGTTTTGATCGCTCTCTTTATATATCTACTTATCAGCTCTTATAAATACGTATTCCGAAGCGTGCCCAAACATTACGCCTCTTTCAAATTTACATAATTAATTTTCTTTTATGCTTTTAATAAATTAATATTCGCAAATATACACTCATGATTGTTTTTTCAGATTTCCAAATGCATTTAAAATATTTCCTCGATAATAATAATCTTAATGAAAATTATGAATAGAATTAATCAGAGACAGTGATTTTATTTAATCTATATAAGTAAGTTACGTAATTAAATTAGATTGTAATGGAATATGATGGCGACCATTCCAACATTTGATTACCCACCTTCTGAATATTCAAACGTACAGAAAGTTCTATTTCAAGAAAGAGAGAGAGGGGGGAATAGAGATAGAGAAAAATAAAGAGAGAGAGAAACGGAGAGAGAAAGAAAAAGACAGAGACAAGAGATATAGAGATTTGATTAATAACATGTAAACAGCACATTATCTGAGATTTATCGTACGAGTGATTTTATTTAATCTATATAAGTAAGTTACGTAATTAAATTAGATTGTAATGGAATATGATGGCGACCATTCCAACATTTGCTTACCCACCTTCTGAATATTCAAACGTACAGAAAGTTCTATTTCAAGAAAGAGAGAGAGGGGAGAATAGAGATAGAGAAAAATAAAGAGAGAGAGAAACGGAGAGAGAAAGAAAAAGACAGAGACAAGAGATATAGAGATTTGATTAATAACATGTAAACAGCACATTATCTGAGATTTATCGTACGAGTCGTTTAAAAATTATATATTTACTTTGATTTTTTAATTAAAACGTTTTGGATGTTTTTTAAAAATCTTATTAGAAATTATGTTTTAAAGCACACATTTATTGAATCCAGTAGTAGTAGAATTAGTAGTCGTGGCAATCGTGGTAGTAGTAATATCAGTGCAAATAGTCAACACGTTGATGGTAGTAGTTGTTGTTGATGTTATTATAGCAGTACGAATAGTCTAGCATCGTGGTAGTAAGTGCTGTTGATGTAGTAATAATAGTACGAATAGTTGTATTGTTGATAGTTGGTGTAAATATTACAGTATTAGTACGAACAGTTGTGTTACGTGAACGTAGGCATTGATGGTAGTAGTTGTAAAACAACAACAAAAAAACAAAGACATTTTACTGAGCAATTAAAAAGAACAACTAGCAAAATATGCGACCGGACGAACCATATATTTGCTAGTATATATAATGTTAGTTTAGATCAATATAATTTGAACATTGTTTTAAGAATTCAAAATTGTTTCTTGATTTTCATCTAGATAAAGCTACAGCTAGATTAATAGCTGTCCGGAGGGTGGGTAGTTTCTTGCTAGTATATATATATATATATATATATATATATATATATATATAGAGAGAGAGAGAGAGAGAGAGAGAGAGAGAGAGACAGACAGACAGAGAGAGAGAGAGAGTTAAATACCTATCCTAGGACGACCCGATCGACGCAATACATATAGTGTTAGTTTAATTTTAATGTGTTTCTTTCTTAGTGGGCATGGTACGTTTTCGTTGGCATCGCCCTAAATGGTAAAGTTTACAAAATTAAACGTGCCCACATTCCTCACTATGTTGCCTAGAATACACATTCCATAATTTATAATAATTTCAATAGTTTAGGATTCTACTGAGCACATATATATTATTGATACTCACGTGCGCACATCGATCCCTTTAAAAATGTATTACTTAATATAACTAAAAATTTGTTGTGGAGCAATTTGTTTCTCTATTATTTTTTTGTATCTAACTTATTTTAAAAGACTTTGGTGGCAGTGGCGAGTTAAATAGTAAAGATTGCAAAAAGTAATGTGCTCATATTACTCACCGTGCTACCAAGCGTATATATTCCAAAATACATAATGATCTATTTATTAGTTTAAGAGATTACAGTGTACATGGATATATATATATATATATATATATATATATATATATATATATATATATATATATATATATATATATATATATGTGTGTGTGTGTATCTTGGCAGCATCTTTTCTTTTATACAAGTATCATTAAAAATAACGGACATCTTGTGTCTGGTTATTTTTTCTAAGATCCTTTCCGTTTTTCTGATTAGGTTCTTAGTTTCAGACGGAAACTGGCTGATAAAATTGCCATAGCTTCCCAAAACGCTTTCGGACCCTTCCAGGTCCATCGTCAGTGGAGCAATGTTAACCAGGCATAGACCTAGGAGTGAATATATATTCTATTTAGGCGGGAAAATAAAGGACTGTGTTTCATGTAAATTTATATTTATAGGCATTTGAGTATATTAGTACTAATAGTATAGTTAATCTTGTTAATAGCTGGTTTTTCTGTTTTAATGTATAGGGCTTCGAGTATGTGGAGTTTAAGTTTATTAGTATTTTGTGCGATGATTTTTGTGTTATCTACTAGAAGTTTACGGATATGCGAACGGGGGCAGGAATGCTTTTTATAGAGGTGCTGGGTTATTGCGGAGTCGTTAGATAAATGCATAGTTAATCTTCTGGATAGCGTCGTAACAAAAGTGTTTAGCATTATTAACAAACCACAAATATATCTTAGATACGTAGACGATATTTTAATACAAACTACCAATGAAAACGAAATTAACATACTACAAGACACTTTTAAAAATAACTCCGTTGCTGGACTTTACCTATGAACTAAATAGAGATAAAAAAACTCCCTTTCTTAGACGTATTAATAGACACCAATCATAACGAATTTGTAACATCTATATATAAAAAACCGATTAACATTAACTCATGCACTCTTAATTTCGTTAGTGAATGCCCCTTTAAATACAAAATAGCCATCATTAAAAACTTAATAACGCGGGCAAAATTAATCTCCTCAAAATGAACTCAAAAATATAAAGCAAACTTTAGTCAATAATGGTTTCTCTCAATTACATTATTGACCAACAAATTAAACAATTCAAAAACAATACTAGTAATAATAACAATAATAATAATAACAAAAACAACAATGAACCCAATTCTCTACTTAAAAACATTATAAAACTATTTTACTGCAACCAATTTCATCATAACTATAAAATAGACGAACAGGTTCTCAAAAACATTATAGATAAAAACGTATTCCCCACCGACCCAAACAAAAAAGTTAAACTAATTATCTATTATAATAAAACTAAAACTACCAATCTGGTTGTTAAAAATAATTCTTCACCCCGGATTAGAGTTCTTGATAGCACCGGCCTTGTATACAAATTTAAATGCCCTTTGGGAGAATGTGTCTCTGACAATCATGAAAATGTATACATTGGGTCGACTGTTACGACGCTATCCAGAAGATTAACTATGCATTTATCTAACGACTCCGCAATAACCCAGCACCTCTATAAAAAGCATTCCTGCCCCCGTTCGCATATCCGTAAACTTCTAGTAGATAACACAAAAATCATCGCACAAAATACTAATACACTTAAACTCCACATACTCGAAGCCCTATACATTAAAACAGAAAAACCAGCTATTAACAAGATTAACTATACTATTAGTACTAATATACTCAAATGCCTATAAATATAAATTTACATAAAACACAGTCCTTTATTTTCCCGCCTAAATAGAATATATATTCACTCCTAGGTCTATGCCTGGTTAACATTGCTCCACTGCCGATGAACCTGGAAGGGTCCGAAAGCGCTTTGGGAAGCTATGGCAATTTTATCAGCCAGTTTCCGTCTGAAACTAAGAACCTAATCAGAAAAACGGTAAGGATCTTAGAAAAAATAACCAGACACAAGATGTCCGTTATTTTTAATGATACTTGTATATATATATATATATATATATATATATATATATATTTAAATAAATTTTTCGTGGTACAAAATTTGATAACGGCGAGGAATACGGACGTTTGGGACATTTTTTGGAGGGTCGAATGAGATTAAACAAATATAAAAAAACGAGAGAAAACGATTAAAAAGAAATTAATTAATGTACTGAACCGGTTATATATATATATATATACGGATATATATATATATATATATATATACGGATAATTAAGTGATAGAGTAGATAAAATTTGGATAGTTTACAAGTGTAATATCTCATCAAGTATTCAAACAAGGAATACAAGTACAAATTAACCTTTAAACCATGGCGTTTCCAAGATAACGCTCTTATGGCTTAAAGGTCAATGTGTATTTGTATTCCTTGTTTGAACACTTGATGAGTTAAAACAAACATGTAGACTATGCAAATTGTATCTATTTCATCACATCATTATCCGTATATCGATAGGATTTAATATAATTTTTGCTTTTTATATTTATCCATTTATATGATTATATATATGTATATATATATATATATATATATATATATATATATATATATATATATAGTCTAACGAGTACTTTTCGATAACGACAACATCAATCGTAATGTAAATATGTCCCACATGTAAAACAGACGCATAGGTAATACAGACATACAGCTAATACCGATGTACGTTACATCTATGAAAATAGACAGTGACGGAGACGCAAACAGATAGTGACATGAAAGCTTGATAAACATGCAGTTACATAGTACATAATGCTGCAAACTACAGAATAAAACAGATATGTAATTTATATACATACGTGTTTCAGATAAACATGTAACACGGTTATAGGTTTACTGTATGCAAAAAGACGATGACATATAAGAAAACAGAAGCACCAAGAAAAAAAGATGATAACAACAAGAGAGCACATCTGCTATTAATTACCTACCTAACTTTATATACAGAGAGATAAGCGTATATAATAAGCTAACTTATTACGTAATTGCGAGATATCTACCAGAAACGTGTAGGTTTACAATAGATACATTCACAAGAAAGGTGAGTCACCACGATGCAAAACAGGAAAAGAATAGGAAGTAAACGTCAACCGAATATTTGTTTGTAAGAAGCCCTGTCATTCGCTAATGGTAACATTAATCCGTAGGATGGAATAGCAAACACTCTGATTGGTTAGCTTGCTAGACTGGACACAATGTAGAGATACAAAACACCCAGTAACACGAATTCAATGCATTTTAGCCTAACGCTATATATATAGTAAGTAGTAATTTATGGCAATTAAGCTACACAGAGACGTCCGCGTTTCATCCCCGCAGGGAACGTCAGGCTAATATGCATATATATATATATATATATATATATATATATATATATATATATATATATATATATATATATATATTATTCTTGTTTCCTAGATGTTAATCCAATGAAACTCCAGTGTTTATCTCAATAACAAGTCGAGCTTCTTCTTCTTCTTCTTCTTCTTCTTCTTCTTCTTTCGTATGAATCAGCTGATTCTTGTGTTGGCATTAGTTTTTTCGATGTTTTTCTAGTTATAAATCTTTAGGGAAGGACCACGAGAAGATTGCCAACATCCCTAAGGGAAAGTGGCACTGTGGAACCGACTGGATTCGAACTTCAGTCCGTGTCGTTATCCACTTAACCTCCGTCACCGCCCACAAGTCGAGCTGTTTTTAGTATACATTTTTATTTATGCAAACATTATTGGTTACATATGTGCATACATATTTTAGCTGCGATCTCTCTCGAGAGCCAGCTTCTACAGACTAGTCTTAAGCAGCTGGCTCGAAAGAGAGAGCAACATATGTACATATGTAACCAGTAATGTTTCTATAAATAAAACTTTATACTATATATATATATATATATATATATATATATATATATATATATATATATATATATATATATATATATACAAACTGTCTAGGCTCGGAAAGTCTCGTCAGAAAGTGAAAATGCAACACTATCGGTTACATAGAATCTATATACCAAATATATGCTACACAAGAAGTGCATATATAAATAGAATCTATAAAGTATTTTAAATATAAAAAAATGAAGCATAAATACTTATTTTTTATTTTCTTCATCCCCAAACAAGGCACATTGTAACTGAAGCGAACGGAGCTACTGTGATAGTGGTCAAATTCATGGGGTGGTAAGCTAGGTTGGGGTGGGCACCAAGAAGTTTGTTCGCATTACATTTAAATGTTTGCATGGGGTACGCTCGGGAAAACAGGGAGCAGGGAGAGAATTCCAAAGACAATCAGTCGGAGGAAAGAAGTTGTTTGTTAGAGGAAATCTCTCGACATCTAAGGACCTCTAAAGAGAACGAGGGGTGATTTTGGTGTTAGTCGGTTGAGTCGGGTGTATTTACGTTGAGGGAGTACAAGTGAATTAAGGTCAGCAGAGCACATTCCGTGGAAGTACTTGTAAAACAATCACAATCATGCAACACTGCGTCAATGCGACAAGAGCTTGAGTTGGGCAGCCATTGCGGGGCCTATTAGGTTAGAAATTATTTTCTTTTTTTGCACCTTGTTTAAGAGGGAGAGGCTAGTGGTTTGTGCACCAGCTCAGATGTGGCAATAATACCCAATGCACGGGCGAATGGTGGCTTTATAAAGATAAAAGATACTGTCAGGTGTGAGAAGTGTGTGTAGCTCGGTAGAGGGAACCCATGTAACATTTTCAACCTTACTATAAGTATACCTTTCTGGTTATCTAAATTTAATGGAAATAAAATCAACTTGATTTTGCTGCACTATAGTTTGATGCTGAATATCCCCAACAAACTAGAATAGTATCGGACGTCTTTGCGATTGTGAAATAGTTGTCCTTTAATGGGCGCAACTTTTTCTGATTTTGGAAGCATTTGGGGCCATTTTCTTTGCATAATAATCGGTTCAACTATGGACCAAAAGTCAACATAAAACGCTCGCTAAATAACTACTAATTACTTAATCTGTGCTTTTTGCGGACTTTTGCCCAATTGTCTTTTTGCGGACTTTTGCCTAATTGTCTAGAGCCGAAAACGCTGCATTTCAGGTTAAAAAGTGGAAATCAAAAGCAGAAACCGAAAAATAAGATGAGAAAAGAAAGGAAAAAAATATATAACAGAAATAATAAAAAGAAAGATGATAATTAAGATGAAGATATGGTGGTTGCGGGGGTGGCGACAGCCATAGTGATGGCGACAGGGGTGGTAGTGCTTGTGGCTATGGTCAGAGGAGTGTAGTAATTAGCCGATGGGACAGGAATTGGCCGAGAGAAAATTGTTTCTTTTGTCCAGGTATCGGTTCAGTTTATTTTTATTTTTATTTATTTTTATTTTTTTGCCAACAATTTGGTCAGAGCCAACGGAGATGGCGGTCATGCCAGTGCTGACGACATGTAGACGAAGAAAGCAGCACGGACGCCGCCAGCCGAGAGACGTCGGATGTCTCAATCGACTGGTAATTGCAGGCGTCAATTTGGTTTCTTACAGATAATTTGTTGTTGTTGTTATTGTTACGTTGTCTTTTATGGTTCTTTGATTGTTGCTGTTTATTCGTTGTAGTTTTAGTTTTTATTTGCCCCTTCCCCCATTGTTTACTAGTATTTATTTTATTTTGAATCGTGTCCTCTTCTTTTGGGTTTCTGAAACTGAATAGAAGAAGAAGAAGAAGAAGAAGAAGAAGAAGAAGAAGAAGAAGAAGAAGAAGAAGAAGAAGAAGAAGAAGAAGAAAGGGACCGAGAAAAAAGGAGAAGACAAAGTGGGAAAACAGGAACAAGAACAAAGAACAAAAGAAAGGAGAATAAGCGAAAGGAGAAAAAAGAAGATAAAGGAAAAAGTGAAGATGTAGATAAAGAAGAAGGAGAAAAAGAAGATAAAAGGAGCAGAAAACTTTTAGTCTGTTTCTATAACGGCATATCAACACTTTCTGGCTTATTTCATGGCGAAGCATAACAAACTTTATAACCAATTGCAGTGAATTGATTATAAAATATGTTATGCTTAATTGAAAAAACAATATTATTTTACCCAGAGCTAAGTTAAATTAACGGTGCATACCTTCCCCAAAAGTATCAGTACATAAATTACAAGAAAATGTCCAAGTAAATTTTAAATGAGAGAAAGAGGAGAATGTCCAATAACAAGAAGATGATCAGAAGTAATGCTGGGATATGCAGAGAAGGGCTGCGATGATCTCGGAGGCTTCCTTCTGCTAGATTAGTTGTCTTACCAAGTCTAGTGATCACCAATCGTGAGCCAGAAATTGGGTGATATTTAGTTGCATTCAAATGGGTTATATTTAGTTTCTAAAGTGTGTAATATTTAGTTTAATTTGAAGCGGGTTATATTTAGTTTCAAAGTGGGTAATATTTTGTTTAATTTGAAGCGGGTTATATTTAGTTTCAAAGTGGGTAATATTTAGTTTAATTTGAAGCGGGTTATATTAAGTTTCAAAGTGGGTAACATTTAGTTTAATTTAAAGCGGGTTATATTTAGTTTCAAAGTGTGTAATATTTAGTTTAATATGAAGCAGGATATATTTAGTTTAATTTGAAGCGGGTTATATTCAGTTTCTAAAGTGTGTAATATTTGGTTTAATTTGAAGCGGGTTATATTTAGTTTCAAAGTGTGTAATATGTTGTTTAATTTGAAGCGGGTTATATTTAGTTTCAAAGTGGGTAATATTTTGTTTGATTTGAAGCGAGTTATATTTAGTTTAAAAGTCGGTAATATTTAGTTTAATTTCAAGCGGGTTATATTTAGTTTCAAAGTGTGTAATATTTTGTTTAATTTGAAGCGGGTTATATTAAGTTTCAAAGTGGGTAATATTTTGTTTGATTTGAAGCGAGTTATATTTAGTTTCAAAGTCGGTAATATTTAGTTTAATTTGAAGCAGGTTATATTTAGTTTCAAAGTGGGTAATATTTAGTTTTATTTTAAGCAGGTTATATTTAGTTTCAAAGTGGGTAATATTTAGTTTAATTTGCGGCGGGTTATATTTAGTTTCAAAGTGGGTAATATTTAGTTTAATTTGAAGCAGGTTATATTTAGTTTCAAAGTGGGTAATATTTAGTTCAAGTTAAAGCAGGTTATATTTAGTTTCAAAGTGGGTAATATTTAGTTTAATTTCAAGCGGGTTATATTTAGTGTCAAAGTGGGTAATATTTAGTTAAATTTGAAGCGGGTTATATTCAGTTTCAAAGTGGGTAATATTTAGTTTAATTTGAAGCGGATCATATTTAGTTTCTAAAGTGGGTAATATTTAGTTAAATTTGAAGCGGGTTATATTCAGTTTCAAAGTGGGTAATAATTAGTTTAATTTGAAGCGGATCATATTTAGTTTCAAAATGGGTAATATTTAGTTTAATTTGCAGCGGGTTATATTTAGTTTCAAAGTGAGTAATATTCAATTTAATTTAAAGCGGGTTATATTTAGTTTAAAAGTAGGTTATATTTTGTTTAATTTGAAGCAGGTTATATTTACTTTCAAAATGGGTAATATTTAGTGTAATTTTAAGCGGGTTATATTTTGTTCCAAAGTGGGTAATATTTAGTTTAATTTGAAGCGGGTTATATTAAGTTTCAAAGTTGGTAATATTTCGTTTAATTTGAAGCGGGTTATATTTAGTTTCAAAGTTGGTAATATTTAGTTTAATTTGAAGCGGGTTATAATTGGTGTTAAAGTGGGTAATATTTAGTGTAATTTTAAGCGGGTTATATTTAGTTCCAAAGTGGGTAATATTTAGTTTAATTTGAAGCGGGTTATATTTAGTTTCAAAGTGGGTAATATTTAGTTTAATTTGAAGCGGGTTATATTTAGTTTCAAAGTGGGTAATATTTTGTTTAATTTGAAGCGGGTTATATTTAGTTTCAAAGTGGGTAATATTTAGTTTAATTTGAAGCGGGTTATATTTAGTTTCAAAGTGGGTAATATTTAGTGTAATATTAAGCAGGATATATTTAGTTTAATTTGAAGCGGGTTATATTTAGTTTCAAAGTGGGTAATATTTTGTTTAATTTAAAGCGGGTTATATTTAGTTTCAAAGTGGGTAATATTTAGTTTAATTTGAAGCGGGTTATATTAAGTTCCAAAGTGAGTAACATTTAGTTTAATTTAAAGCGGGTTATATTTTGTTCCAAAGTGGGTAATATTTAGTTTAATTTGAAGCGGGTTATATTGAGTTTCAAAGTGGGTAATATTTAGTTTAATTTGAAGCGGGTTATATTAAGTTTCAAAGTGGGTAATATTTAGTGTAATATGAAGCAGGATATATTTAGATTAATTTGAAGCGGGTTATATTAAGTTCCAAAGTGAGTAACATTTAGTTTAATTTGAAGCGGGTTATATTTTGTTCCAAAGTGGGTAATATTTAGTTTAATTTGAAGCGGGTTATATTTAGTTTCAAAGTGGGTAATATTTAGTTTAATTTGAAGCGGATTATATTTAGTTTCAAAGTGGGTAATATTTTGTTTAATTTGAAGCGGGTTATATTTAGTTTCAAAGTGGGTAATATTTAGTTTAATTTGAAGCGGGTTATATTTAGTTTCAAAGTGGGTAATATTTAGTGTAATATGAAGCAGGATATATTTAGTTTAATTTGAAGCGGGTTATATTTAGTTTCAAAGTGGGTAATATTTTGTTTAATTTGAAGCGGGTTATATTTAGTTTCAGTGTGGGTAATATTTAGTTTAATTTGAAGCGGGTTATATTTAGTTTCAAAGTGGGTAATATTTAGTGTAATATGAAGCAGGATATATTTAGTTTAATTTGAAGTGGGTTATATTCGGTTTCTAAAGTGCCTAATATTTTGTTTAATTTGAAGCGGGTTATATTTAGTTTCAAAGTGTGTAATATTTTGTTTAATTTGAAGCGGGTTATATTTAGTTTCAAAGTGGGTAATATTTAGTTTTATTTGAAGCAGGTTATATTTAGTTTCAAAGTGGGTAATATTTAGTTTAATTTGCAGCGGGTTATATTTAGTTTCAAAGTGGGTAATATTTAGTTTAATTTGAAGCAGGTTATATTAAGTTTAAAAGTGGGTAATATTTAGTTTAATTTGAAGCATGGTATATTTAGTTTCAAAGTGGGTAATATTTAGTTTAATTTCAAGCGGGTTATATTTAGTTTCAAAGTGGGTAATATTTTATTTAATTTGAAGCGGGTTATATTTAGTGTCAAAGTGGGTAATATCTAGTTTTATTTGAAGCGGGTTATATTTAGTTTCTAAAGTGGGTAATATTTAGTTAAATTTGAAGCGGGTTATATTCAGTTTCAAAGTGGGTAATATTTAGTTTAATTTGAAGCGGATCATATTTAGTTTCAAAATGGGTAATATTTAGTTTAATTTGCAGCGAGTTATATTTAGTTTCAAAGTGGGTAATATTCAATTTAATTTAAAGCGGGTTATATTTAGTTTCAAAGTGGGTTATATTTTGTTTAATTTGAAGCAGGTTATATTTACTTTCAAAATGGGTAATATTTAGTGTAATTTTTTAGCGGGTTATATTTTGTTCCAAAGTGGGTAATATTTCGTTTAATTTGAAACAGGTTATATTGAGTTTCAAAGTGGGTAATATTTAGTTTAATTTGAAGCTGGTTATATTTAGTTTCAAAGTGGGTAATATTTAATTTAATTTGAAACAGGTTATATTTAGTTTCAAAGTGGGTAATATTTAGTTTAATTTCAAGCGGGTTATATTTAGTTTCAAAGTGGGTAATATTTTATTTAATTTGAAGCGGGTTATATTTAGTGTCAAAGTGGGTAATATCTAGTTTTATTTGAAGCGGGTTATATTTAGTTTCTAAAGTGGGTAATATTTAGTTAAATTTGAAGCGGGTTATATTCAGTTTCAAAGTGGGTAATATTTAGTTTAATTTGAAGCGGATCATATTTAGTTTCAAAATGGGTAATATTTAGTTTAATTTGCAGCGAGTTATATTTAGTTTCAAAGTGGGTAATATTCAATTTAATTTAAAGCGGGTTATATTTAGTTTCAAAGTGGGTTATATTTTGTTTAATTTGAAGCAGGTTATATTTACTTTCAAAATGGGTAATATTTAGTGTAATTTTAAGCGGGTTATATTTTGTTCCAAAGTGGGTAATATTTCGTTTAATTTGAAACGGGTTATATTTAGTTTCAAAGTGGGTAATATTTAGTTAAATTTGAAGCTGGTTATATTTAGTTTCAAAGTGGGTAATATTTAATTTAATTTGAAACAGGTTATATTTAGTTTCAAAGTGGGTAATATTTAATTTAATTTGAAACGGGTTATATATAGTTTTAAAGTTGGTAATATTCAATTTAATTTGTAGTGTGTTATATTTAGTCTAATTTAATTATTTTAAAAGAGGCTAAAAAGAGGGTGGAAGCTCATCATGAAAATTCAGATAACTCCAATTTTTTTTATTTATAAAAAATAGCTATTAGACATAAATTAATAAATATTTCCTAAATTCCAATTTATTCGTAGTATTTAAAAGGGGGTAAGGAGACATAATATGAGAACAACGTCCTATTTGAATATTCAAATGTATCTGATTTGCATTGAATTTTATCCATCCGCATGAAATAGGAATTACGCAATATTTTAATTTCGTTTTATGTCTTCTTTTAGACATTTTCCAGAATCAAAATCATGTAACAGATATAGACCAAAATTAGAATAATGATTCTAGATATAATATTTAGTTTCATTCTATCTTGATTTTACTCTTCGAAGGTGGGCATACAAGAGGTGGAAAACTATTGTCAGGAAAATGTATTTAACCTGTCCTGTATTCTTCTGGTAGAGTTGTCATGAAGCCCTGGTGCTTGTCCGATATTAATCCCATTAATTGAACTGCGAGTCTTCCAGATGATATGAAGATAACAAATGTAATAGTTTATGTGTTTCTGTTTCTAGGCTGTTGATTACACCTTAATCCAAAAATTAAGGGTGGCAGAAAAATGTGTGAAACGTCATCTGAACTTTTATGAAGAAAACCCCCATCTTTGGTCTTTAGCGGTATCATAGAAGATGATTCAGTACCGGGCACCTTCACCTGCCTGATCAAGCGGTACATTGTTTTGGCATATTTGCTAGTGTAGGCTTTCTACATTTTTTGAGATCCATTCAGACACCAATGCATCTTTATTTTACTTATGTTGCATAGTTGTGACGATTTAGACCCCACGGAAGACCTCTGTAATGGTTTCAAAGGTTCTTCAATATGCGCAGATGTATCGTTGGTATAACTTGTTTTTCACTTCGAGGTTGTTGTTCTAATCTAACGAGTCGTGACGGTTCCTCTTCGTGAAACAAAGAACCTCAACGCAGGCCCTGCAGACCCTTGCCCCAAATTGATTCAATATACAATCAAATTACACACTCTCAAGCGCCCTCTGAAGATACTCGCGTACACTAGAGTCCTGTCGTCTAGAAATGGTAATGTGCTTTGTATTTTCACGCCTTGAAAGCGAGATTTACAATCGGAACCAAAACGAATTAAGTATTTCTTAGAAAAATAAAGTACTTATAAGTAGATCGGATAAATTTATTTCAATAAAGTCATAATGAAGTGTTAAACTAAGTACAGTTATCATTTTATATATATATATATATATATATATATATATATATATATATATATATATATATATATATATATTTTACTATTTCATGTATCCACATAAAATGTTATAAGGAGATATAATTCAATTGTCAATTAAGCTACACAGAGGCTGTTGCGTTTATCCCCGGGGGCAATCTTCAGGCTAAAATGCATTTTAACCTGAGGATTCCCTCCGGGGATAAACGCGGAAGTGAGACTAACGAAATTGTAGTAAGCAAAAAAACAACGAACACTGCAATCACCAATAAAAATAATTGCATAAAAATTAATTAAATATTAAGGTGATAAAAATCGTAAATATTTCTGGACATGGAAGTCTTGGTCTGATGGTAAAACGCTGGACTATAGACATCAATATCGAAGGTTCGATCCTTGTCTAAGTTAGTCTTGCTGATGACAGTTGTGAGCCAGAAACACGTGTTCATGGATTACTATTATGTACGTACAAAATCAATTAAACATATATATGTATACATGATAGTTTTATGTTCCAAGAAATCAACAAACAACAGATCATGTATTTTTTATTATTACTATCTCATCCTATCGTCAGCACAAGGTATAGACACAAAATTAAAGGTATATATATACAGCATCAATGGAATAACATACCAATACCCTCCTTTACACAGCAAATTAGAAAGAGGAGTTGATGTATGTATTACTCAAAGTATAGCACACTAAGTTGAAACATTGTTTAGGGATGTATACAGGGGGTCTACGTTAAAGAAAACAGATGCTATATTACGTGTAGAATCACATCGTAGGAAACAATAAAAACAAGCCGCGCATGCGTTGTCCCCCTCTGTATGTGACTCGATGTGGCGAGTGTAAAATGCAATAAATTTGGGCAATTTGGGGCATTTTTGACCCCCCTTTGACCTCTTGGAGGCGCAAACCAGAATCTTTCTGAGGTAAAGGATGCTCATTTTATATCCAGAACAATTGCCTCTACATTTTGGCCAAGTTTCCAAAAAATTGAATAGATGGATCAAACGTTATGGTAGAAAAGGGTCATTTTTTTTAATTGTGGGGGCTTTTGATCCCCTGGGGGCGCGAACCAGATTTTTTCAAGGTCAGCGATACTTATTTTCTATTAGGAACAATTGCCTCCACATTTTGGCCAAGTTTCAGAGAAATTGAATGGATGGATGAAAAGTAATGGGGCAAAAAATGTCATTTTTTGCCATTTCGGAGCCTGTTCACCCCCTGGGGGGGGGGGGGGGGGGGCTAACCAGACTTTTTTTCAAAAATCGGAGAATGTCACTTTCTAATCTGACCAAAGTTACAACTTCATGCAAAATTTCAGAGAAATTCAATGGATGGTTCCGGAGAAAAATCCGGACGGACGGACGGAAATGCCTCAAAATATAGGTCCCCCGATTTATAAAATCGGGGGACCAAAAACATTTATCAAATCATAGAAAATATGAAAATATAAATATTTTCATAGTCTTTATCGAAAGCAATACACGCAAGATTAGTGAGATCAGTGTTTAATTAAATGCAAATTCTTTCTTGCAAGTCTTTTTTAACGATCTTTCTGTACTTATTTTCATAATTTGATATTTGGTGGAATAAGGCGACAGGAGTTGGCGAAAATTTGCAATCCCGCAATTATTAAAAAAAGAAAATAAAGAGAAACCTATATGTTTTTAAATATATACCATACTTCTAAAAATGTCTAATCGAAACCGGGTGGGGGGAAGTAATAAACAAAACGATGAGTTGCAGCGATCTGTAATTGACTTATTTTTGTTATTCATTTCCTAGAAAAATATCTTACAACAGAAATTTTAATGGACAAACATTATATAATATATTTCCAAATCTTGGTATAGGTGGAAAAAGAAAGAAAATGGGGGATTTAATATACAAAATGATGAGTTGCAGCGATCTGTAATTGACTTGTTTTTGTTATTAATACCATCTTACAAAAGAAGTATTCGTGTACGTACTTATATATATATATATATATATATATATATATATATATATATATATATATATATATATATATATATATATATGAGACAGAGACGTTTGTATCATGTTTACTTTTATTCATATGACCTCACCTTGTGCATGAATGCATTTAAGGAAGAAGCACAAAGTAATTTGAAATTTCCATTGTTTTCTTAAACAAAGAGAGAGACCAATCTCTATAAGCAAAAGATCCTATCGTCTTTATCGAACGCTTTGACATTCAAATACATTCCATATAAACCACTCAAGTTTATTTGAGACTTTGTTTTTTTTAATAGAAATGAGTCAGACCAGCTTTGCTTTTTGTTTCGTGTATTTGTTGTATTTTGTTTCGTTTTGTTTCGTTTGTTTGTTTGTTTGTTTTGTTGTTTGTTTGCTTTTTTCAATTTAAAAAAAAAATTATATTTTAACCTGATCTCAAATCAGAATGAGTAAGTCTCTGTACGGTTGGGTCAGCACCAGGATTAGCGGCACTACATGTTAACACGTCACTTGAAAGCGAAACACACTGAAAACACCCTGACTACAAATATGTAGATATGAAAATCAGATATGGGTATTTATCTACCTCCCACAAAGTAAAATGTGACACAAGGTCGGAAAGTGGGATTTGATAAGTCAGCACCCTAGAGGAAGAGCACCTGTGACCCTAAAAAATGCCTGGGCAGCCTGTCGACATTTCCCGGTAGGGGCGTCTCATGCGATTAGCAATAAATTAACCCTTTCTCAAAGGGTGAGAAGGCAAAGCCTGGGGGGTGGACCTCCTAGAACTGCACAGGACAACTCCATAGACCGGCGGAAATCAAACCACGAAGGCCAAGGCGACACCGGTCTATAGGGTGTAATATCCATCGGAACAGATACTACACTTTGATCTTAGCCAAAGGGCTGAGAAGTGACTCTATAAGTTTTCTTCATCTCTCCTGGACACTAGTTCAGTCTAATCATACATATAAAGCAGTGATTTATGGGCATCAGATCCTTACGGATAAACCATATAATCTATAATTATTTCTAGATGTCTCCTAAACACTAGCCCGGTCTAATAATAGTACATCAGCAGTTACAATGGGAAAATGATGTAAAGTATGTGTTTAAACTAGAAAAAAGAGTGACCCGTTTAGTCATCCATTGAACTCGTCTTAGATTGTTTACAATCAGGAAAAGTGAGTTTGCAAAACCAGTTAAAAATAAA
Source organism: Sepiola atlantica (assembly GCA_963556195.1). Lineage (NCBI taxonomy): Eukaryota > Metazoa > Mollusca > Cephalopoda > Sepiida > Sepiolidae > Sepiola > Sepiola atlantica. The sequence goes on along the minus strand of OY744517.1, from coordinate 63,300,271 downwards.
AATAACAAATAAAAAATTGCAGAGTAGTCACGTTCTCCTCGCTTTCCCCACATGACACTACTTTTCTTTCCTTTTCTTTATAGCTACGAGTTAAATTGTATTCCTCTGTGTGGTGGTATTCCCTTTTGTTTATGATAGACTATTCATTTTCTTGCCTTTCTTTATTACTTTCGACTGTTTCTAAGCAGAGAGACAGAGACAGATGCAGAAGCGATAGTTATATTTACTATAAGAAATAAGTAGGTCAAACAGCATCAACTGAGAGAGAGAGAGGGTGAGAGTGATAGGTAGAAACTTAATAAGAGAGGGGTCACTTGGCGAGTCGATTGCAAATTGCGGCTAATTAGAAGAGTAAAAATGGAGATTTTTTTAAACATAACTCAATCTGCAAACTGAGGAATATTTTTGTCTGTATTTTCTGTGATTAAAATACATCGGGAAAAAGACTTATATAAACAAACTTTAATTTACTCAACGTTAATATACTAATAGATAAGTGACGTCTAGATAGATCTACCTAAATGCGTTAGATAAAACAAAAAAAACTGCGTTAGCGAACAAGCCACGAAGAAACGGAGAGAAACTTACTGCGAAGAGGGACGAGTGAAAAAGACTACGATATGATATTGGATTTATACATATCTGTCATTTTCACTGCTGGTTTGATGTTAGTAAACTGTGCTAATGTACAAAAAATCTGAAGAGAGGTACAATTTTGAAGAGTGTTAAGGCTTTCTGCGACAAAACATGTCTGTTTTGAATGAATAAACGTTTGTAGCTACGTCATTCCCACCGCAAAAGAAGTCGCATTATTTCTATGTACTTGGAAATACTTGAAAAAGAATACATTGTTTGAGTTTATCGGTCCTTCAGGACATAGGAAATTTCGAAAGTCTTGCTCATGTCGGGAGTCTGAGAACGGACACCTTGATGCTTCGTAGACCAAAACTGATTCGCTTCCTCTTATTTAGAGCGGTGGGAAGAGTATCACGTGACCAAATATGCCTACCAGGTTTAGTTTTTTTCTGAACATAATTATTCCGATTAATAAAACTTTTAGACTGAATACATTTTCTCTTAGTCACCGAATATTCTAAACGATTAATAATTAATCACGTAATGAGTTATTTTCCATGTCTTCTGCAAAAGCTCAATATCTAAAAACATTTCATTAGTTTAATCATTAAAAGGAAATCCCAACATAGATTACATATAAATAGTTACTCTTTATTATTAATTAATTAAGCTCAAACGAACGTAGGTTAGTAATTCTAGAAGGCTCGAAATCCCTTTGTTTTGGCAGATTCATTAGAGCTAAACTTTTTGAGTCAGAATAGAGGGTTGTGTGAAGGTTACAGTGCCAAATACCTTTTTAAATTATTCTTTATCATTATGTTATTTTCGGTGCTACATATTTGAGACAATCTCGGTTATTTTGGTATTATGCAAAACAAGCACTTTAAAAACACCACCAAAATCATATTAGCTTCCTCCTCAATCCTGTGAATGAAACCAGTATTTACTCAGTTTGACCTGCGTAATTTGGGGCCTTTCTTTTCGATTCTGGTATGCTGTGTGCATGTTGCATTTTGGCGATATTGGCACCGACATTTTAAATACGCTATGTTGCTCTCATAAAAGTTCGTAAAAAGTTTCGTATAAGACAGACAAGGGACGTTTTTAGTCTTTTCTCTTCACCAGAGTTAACTTTCCTTCCAAGATGAAGACAAAATTCTTATTCGTGTTTCAACTCAGCCGAACTTCAAGTTTTTTTTATCAGCCTTCCTTATATATTAGTAAAACAATGGCAATATCAATATTTTGTAAATCTATATTTCTACAAAATTAGTTATGTATCTAGGCTTATATGTTTGTATGTATATCATTCAATCTTGAACTAAAAAACAATCATTATAACATTTGGAACGGAGCCGCTATGAGTAAGGGTGACAATGTGGGTAATATTTAGTTTCAGTTAGTTTAATGCAAATAAGGGATGGAAGCTATTTATGAAGATGTAGATACCTCCAATTTTTGTTTAATTTTAATCATAAGTATTATATATCTATTAATAAATATCAGATATCAATTAATAAGTATAAGATATCAATTCATAAGTATCAGATCTCAATTAAAAAGTATTATATATCAATTCATAAATATTAGATATTAATTTATAAGTATAAGATATCAATTCATACGTATCCGATATCAATTCATAAGTATTAGATATCAATTGATAAGTATTAGATATTAATTCATAAGTATTAGATATCAATTCATAAGTATTAGGTATCAATTGATAAATATAAGATATCAATTCATAAGTATTAGATATCAATTCATAAGTATTAGATATCAATTAATAAGTATAAGATATCAATTAATAAGTATTAGATATCAATTCATTAGTATTAGATATAAATAATTAAATATTAGATATCAATTCACAAGTATTAGATATCAATTAATAAATGATAGATATCAATTATCTAGAAGTAGATATCAATTCATAAGTACTAGATATACTTAATAAATATTAGATATCAATCAATAAGTATTAGATATAAATTCATAAGTATTAGATATCAATTAATAACTATTAGATATCAATTGATAAATATTAGATATCAATTCCTAAGTATTAGATATCAATTAATAAATATCCGATATCAACTCATAAGTATTAGATATAAATTCGTAAGCATTAGATATCAATTAATAAGTATTAGATATCAATTAATAAACATTAGATATCAATTCATAAGTATTAGATATACATTCATTAGTATTAGATATAAATAATAAAGTATTAGATATAAATCAATAAGCATAAGATATCAATTAATAAGTATCAGATATCAATTGATAAGTATCAGATATCAATTAATAAGTATTAGATATCAATTAATCAGTATTAGATACCAATTGATGTATATTAGATATCAATTAATAAGTATTAGATATCAATTAATAACTATTAGATATCAATTAATAACCGTTAGATATCAATTAAAAAGCATTAAATATCAATTAATAACTATTAGATATCAATTCATCACTATTAGATATCAATTAAAAACTATTAGATATCAATTATACCTATTATATATCGATTTATAAGTATTATATAACAATTAATAAGTATTAGATACCAATTCATAAGTATTAGATATCAATTAATAACTATTAGATTTCCATTTATAAGTATGAGATATCAATTAATTAGTATTAAATATCAATTCATAAGTATAAGATATCAATTAATAAGTATTAGATATAAATTAATAAGTATTAGATATCAACTCATAAGTATTATATATGAATTCATAAGTATTAGGTAGCAAATAATACGTATGAGATATCAATTCATAAGTATTAGATATCAATTGATAAGTATCAGATATCAATTAATAAGCATAAGATATCAATTCATAAGTATTAGATACAAAATGATGAATATTAGATATCAATTAATAAGTATTAGATATAAATTAATAATTATTAGATATCAATTAATAAGCGGTGGGTATCAATTAATAATTATTATATAGCAATTAATAAGTATTAGATAGCAATCCATAAGTATTAGATATCAATTCATAAGTATTAGATACCAATTAGTAAGTATTTAATATCAATTAATCAGTATTAGATATCAATTAGTAAGTATTAGATATCAATAAATACGTATTAGATATCAATTTATAAGTATTAGATAGGAATTGATAAGTATTAGATACCGATTGATGAATATTAGATATCAATTAATAAGTATTAGATATCAATTAATAAGTATTAGATATAAATAAATAAGCGTTAGATATGCATTAATAAGTATTATATATCAATTAATAACTATTATATATCAATTAATAAGCGTTAGATACTAATTCATAAGTATTAGATATCAATTAATAACTATTAGATATCAATTAATAACTATTAGATATCAATAAATAAGTATTAGATATCAATACATAAGTATTAGATATAAATTAATAAGAATTATATAGCAAATAATAAGTATTTGATATCAAATCATAAGTATTAGATATCAGTTAATAAGTGTTAGATATCAATTCATGAGTATTAGATATCAATTAGTAAGTATTATATATCAATTAATAAGTATTAGATATCAATTCATAAATATTAGATATCAATTAATTAGAATCAGATATCTATTCATAAGTACTAGATATAATTAATAAATATTAGATATCAATTAATAAGTATTAGATATCAATTCATAAGTATTAGATATCAATTAATATATCAGATATCAATTCATAAGTATTAGATATCAATTCATAAGTATTAGATATCAATTCATTATTATTAGGTATCAATTAATGAATATTAGATATCAATTCATAAGTATTAGATATACATTCATTGGTATTAGATATAAATAATAAAGTATAAGATATAAATCAATAAGTATAAGATATCAATTAATAAGTATTAGATATCAATTGATAAGTATCAGATATCAGTAAATAAGTATTAGATATCAATTAATAAGTATTAGATACCATTTGATGAATATTAGATATCAAGTAATAAGTATTAGATATCAATTAATAACTAATAGATATCAATTTATAAGCGTTAGATATCAATTAATAAGTAGTAGATATCAATTAATAACTATTAGATATAAATTAATAACTATTAGATATCAATTAATTACTATTAGATATAAATTAAAAAGTATTAGATATATATTATACATATTAGATATCAATTAATAAGTATTAGATATCAATTTATAAGTATTAGATATCAATTCACAAGTATTAGATATCAATTAATAAGTATTAGATATCAATTCTATAAGTATTAGATAGCAATTAATACGTATAAGATATCAATTCATAAGTATTAGATATCAATTGATAAGTATCAGATATCAATTAATAAGCATTAGATATCAATTCATAAGAATTATATACCAAATGATAATATTAGCTATCAATTAATTAGTATTAGATACCAGTTGATGAATATTAGATATCAATTTATAAGTATTAGATATCAATTAATAAATATCAGATATCAATTCATTAGTATTAGATATCAATTATTAAATATTACATATCAATTCATAAGTATTAGATATAAATTAATAAGTATTAGATATAAATCAATAAGTATAAGATATCAATTAATAAGTATTAGATATCAATTGATAAGTACTAGATATCAATTAATAAGTATTAGATATCAATTAATAAGTAGTAGATATCAATTAGTAAGTATTAGATACTTATTAATAAGTATTAGATACCAATTGATAAATATTAGATATCAATTGATAAGTATTAGATATCAATTAATAAGTATTAGATATCAATTAAGAAGCGTTAGATATCCATTAATAAGCGTTAGATATCAATTCATAAGTATTAGATATCAGTTAATAACTATAAGATATCAATTAATAACTATTAGATATAAATTAATAAGTATTAGATATCAATACATAAGTATTAGATATAAATTAATAAGAATTAGATAGCAATTAATAAGTATTAGATATCAAATCATAAGTATTAGATATCAATTAATAAGTATTAGATATCAATTAATACGTGTTAGATATCAATTTATAAGTATTAGATATCAATTAATAAGTGTTAGATATCAATTCATAAGTATTATATATCAATTAATAAGTATTAGATATCAATTGATAAATATTTGATATCAATTAGTAAGTATTAGATATCAATTAATAAGTAGTAGATATAAATTAGTAAGTATTAGATATCAATTAATAAGTATTAGATATCAATTAATAAGTATTAGATATCAATTGATAAATATTTGATATAAATTAATTAGTAGTAGATATCGATTAATGAGTATTATATATCAATTGATAAGTATCAGACATCAATTAATAAGTATTATATGTCAAATTATAAGTATTAGATACCAATTGATGAATATTAGATATCATTTTATAAGTATTAGATATCAATTAATAAATATCAGATATCAATTCATTAGTATTAGATATCAATTATTAAATATTACATATCAATTCATAAGTATTAGATATAAATTAATAAGTATTAGATATAAATCAATAAGTATAAGATATCAATTAATAAGTATTAGATATCAATTGATTAGTATCAGATATCAATTAATAAGTATTAGATATCAATTTATACGTAGTAGATATCAATTAGTAAGTATTAGATATCAATTCATTAGTATTAGATATCAATTAATAAGTATTAGATATCAATTAATAAGTATTAGATATCAATTAATAAGCGTTAGATATCCATTATTAAGTATTATATATCAATTAATAACTATTATATATCAATTAATAAGCGTTAGATACTAATTCATAAGTATTAGATATCAATTAATAACTATTAGATATCAATTAATAACTATGATATATCAATTAATAAGTATTAGATATCAATTAATAAGTATTAGATATCAATTGATAAATATTTGATATAAATTAATTAGTAGTAGATATCGATTAATGAGTATTATATATCAATTGATAAGTATCAGACATCAATTAATAAGTATTATATGTCAAATTATAAGTATTAGATACCAATTGATGAATATTAGATATCATTTTATAAGTATTAGATATCAATTAATAAATATCAGATATCAATTCATTAGTATTAGATATCAATTATTAAATATTACATATCAATTCATAAGTATTAGATATAAATTAATAAGTATTAGATATAAATCAATAAGTATAAGATATCAATTAATAAGTATTAGATATCAATTGATTAGTATCAGATATCAATTAATAAGTATTAGATATCAATTTATACGTAGTAGATATCAATTAGTAAGTATTAGATATCAATTCATTAGTATTAGATATCAATTAATAAGTATTAGATATCAATTAATAAGTATTAGATATCAATTAATAAGCGTTAGATATCCATTATTAAGTATTATATATCAATTAATAACTATTATATATCAATTAATAAGGGTTATATACTAATTCATAAGTATTAGATATCAATTAATAACTATTAGATATCAATTAATAACTATGATATATCAATTAATAAGTATTTTATATCAAATCATAAGTATTAGATATCAGTTAATAAGTGTTAGATATCAATTCATGAGTATTAGATATCAATTAGTAAGTATTATATATCAATTAATAAGTATTAGATATCAATTCATAAATATTAGATATCAATTAATTAGAATCAGATATCTATTCATAAGTACTAGATATAATTAATAAATATTAGATATCAATTAATAAGTATTAGATATCAATTCATAAGTATTAGATATCAATTAATATATCAGATATCAATTCATAAGTATTAGATATCAATTCATAAGTATTAGATATCAATTCATTATTATTAGGTATCAATTAATAAATATTAGATATCAATTCATAAGTATTAGATATACATTCATTAGTATTAGATATAAATAATAAAGTATAAGATATAAATCAATAAGTATAAGATATCAATAAATAAGTATTAGATATCAATTGATAAGTATCAGATATCAGTTAATAAGTATTAGATATCAATTAATAAGTATTAGATACCATTTGATGAATATTAGATATCAAGTAATAAGTATTAGATATCAATTAATAACTATTAGATATCAATTTATAAGCGTTAGATATCAATTCATTAGTATTAGATATCAATTAATAACTATTAGATATAAATTAATAACTATTAGATATGAATTAATAACTATTAGATATGAATTAAAAAGTATTAGATATATATTATACATATTAGATATCGATTTATAAGTATTAGATATCAATTAATAAGTATTAGATATCAATTCTATAAGTATTAGATAGCAATTAATACGTATAAGATATCAATTCATAAGTATTAGATATCCATTGATAAGTATCAGATATCAATTAATAAGCATTAGATATCCATTCATAAGTATTATATACCAAATGCTAATATTAGCTATCAATTAATAAGTATTAGATATCAATTAATAACTATTAGATATAAATTCATAAGCGTTAGGTATCAATTAATAATTATTAGATAGCAATTAATAAGTATTAGATAGCAATTAATAAGTATTAGATATCAATTCATAAGTATTAGATATCATTTAGTAAGTATTAGATATCAATTAATCAGTATTAGATATCAATTAGTAAGTATTAGATATCAATTAATACGTATAGATATCAATTATTAAGTATTAGATATGAATTGATAAGGATTAGATATCAATTTATAAGTATTAGATACTTATTAATAAGTATTAGATACCAATTGATAAATATTAGATATCAATTGATAAGTATTAGATATCAATTAATAAGTATTAGATATCAATTAATAAGCGTTAGATATCCATTAATAAGCGTTAGATATCAATTCATAAGTATTAGATATCAGTTAATAACTATAAGATATCAATTAATAACTATTAAATATAAATTTAAAAAGTATTAGATATATATTATACATTAAGCATTAGATATCAATTAGTAAGTATTAGATATAAATTAATAAGTATTAGATATCAATTATAGAGTATGAGATATCAATTGATAAGTATGAGATATCAATTGATAAATATTAGATATCAATTTATAAGTATTAGATATATATTAGTAAATATTAGATATCAATTAGTAAGTATTAGATATCAATTAATAAGTATTAGATATCAATTAGTAAATATTCCTTAAATTTTAGTTTCTTTTGAATAATTTACAGAGGGTTAAAGTGCATAATGTAGACACACCCTCAATTTCGATATTAAATTATTACATATGCGCATTAAATTTGATCTATAGTGGTTAAATATTAATTAAGCGAGATTCCCTGAACTTCAATTTCATCTTAAGGTTCTTAAGCTTAAGACTTAAAGTTTAAGATTTTCTAGAATCAAAATCATATAATTGATTCTTATTAAAATTGAAAAAATGATTTTAGACATTAGGCTTCGTACAATTATATCTTGATTTTAATCTACGTAAGAGGACATAAAATTGGTGCAAAACTATTTGGTTTGGGGAATTAATTTTACTTGTCTTGGGACGGGTATTCGTTCTAATATCAACATAATTCCATAATACTAGTCATTGTAATGTTTTGTGAAATTTGCTGTAATAATGTCTTGGCCGTATTTAGTGCATTAAAACTAGTGAAACGAGACTAAAGTCCCTTAATGCTTTTATATACGAAACATGACTGAATAAACGTTTGCTGTCTAAACATATTTTGATGACAGTACGGTTTATGTAACATAGTTATATGTATGCAATACGAGTTTTTGACATTATTCGCACTAAACTGTCAATCTACTGAAAAGCGCTCAAATTTCATGAAATCCCGGAGAAATGACAAATCATACTTCATGAAACGCATCAGTAAAGAAACATATCTGTATTTTAACTGCTTAAAATATATATATATATATATATATATATATATTAGATAAAAAATCAAGATGAGGAAGAAAAAATGTTGTTTTATTTTTTATTTTGATTTTAATAAAAAAATATCTGCATCCAACACAAGTTTTTTTGAAGGCATTTTGCCTCTTTCTTTATGTTTAAAATTCTAAAGATGCGTAAAAAATGAACTTTCCCAAATTTATACCTACCAGCGACCATGCGCGATTTAAGTTCAATTTAAAAGAGACATTTGCACCGTTAAATCCACACAACATCGGACATGACTTCTAGAAGACTAGGAAGGATTATTACGAGACAAAATAAGGTTAATACCTTTTATTTGTCTAAAGCTCTGACGAGACTTGTTATATCAGCGAAATATTAGATAAAAAGTCAAGATGAAGAAAAAAAAATTGTTTTGATCTTTATTTTGGTTTTAATAAAAAAATATCTGCATCAAACACATGTTTTTTTGAAGGCATTTTGCCTCTTTCTTTAAGTTTAAAATTCCAAAGATGCTTAAAAAATGAACTTTCCCAAATTTATATATATATATATATATATATATATATATATATATATATATAGTTATCCACATACAGACTGTTTCGCTGTATCACTGCTCTTCAGTGCGGCTAGACCAGCTAGTGCTTCAAGTCGGGATTGAAACTCAACCGTCGAGCTGACAGCCGGCGCCTCTACCCACTAGTTGTACTTACCTGCGGTTGGCCGGGTGTAAATAAAAGTCTGATTGTTTACGAAGAAATGGAAAATTTTGGTGACTTTTATTTCGCAATCAAATTATTTTATTTTTAGAAATAGGAATTTGTTAAAAGTTCCTTTTAGTATTTGACGTTCATCTATTAATATTAAAAAGAACAAATAATAATAATGCGTGAATAATGTGGAAACGTTTCTGTAATTTTTTAAGAAATGAAGTGTTTTTAAATATTTATATTTGCTGGCGTCAAAAATTAACGCATTATGTGAGTAATTATCTTTTATGATTAACACTATTCGGTTAGTAAAGGAAAATGTATCCACTCTAAAAGTGTTTTATCAGTCGGAATAATGATTTGAAGAAATAACATAGTGGAAAGACAAAAGAGAAAAAACAGGCTAGTTTTAATCAAGTATCGATATGTCAGGCGGATTGCTATTTGGGTCTGACTTCTAATGATCCAGCATAATAACTTTATATATATATATATTTGTTATTGTTTATTATCTATGTACGTATACGTTTCGTCCTTTCTAATCTGGACTCATCAGCATAGAGATATGACTATTCACTACCGGTCATGCGATTCGAAACCCTGGATTACAAGTATTTTTCAACTCAAATCCAACGTCGCTAACCGCTCGGCCAATTTTAAATAGCTGATAAACGATGATAATTTTCACACTTTTAAAGTGGCTTGACGTCCAGGCATTCTACTTCTACTAGGGAAGGAATGATGCATTATAAAGCAAGTGACGTCATGCTGTGTTAGTACTACCATTACAGTGCTCTATTTTTTTACGAGGAGTGACAAATATAAATATTTGTTATTGTTTATTATCTATGTACGTTGATATATATATATATATATATATATATATATATATATATATATATATATATATATATATATATATATATATTAGAAAATGTACAAACGCCACCCACGTTTCTGACCTCTTAGGTGCGAAGATGCGGTGATAGACACATACGAGTCACATGTAAACATTTCTTAATCTCATTGGCTACACTCTGTTTCCCCTGCTATGACCACTTACCACCTACCGGACACACACTTGTCAACACACTTGTCAACACACTGTGGGAGACTCAAGGAAATGGCCGAAAATTCTATTCGTTTAAGAAAAAAAAAATTTTTTAAGACATTTTGCATCCATATACATAATTAGCAATGCTAGTTCATCTTGCTAGTCTCTCTAATAAGTGACGTAACGGTTGCCACTTAGGTTAAAGCATTTCTTTTCCTAAATGGAAGTGAGCTCTCCCAGCTGTCGATAATGTAAACGAAATGTTGCAATTCCCCTTACTTTTGTCACGAGCGCAATAGCGTAAGGGTAAAATCTATTGACTAAAAGTTTGGGTTTTGAATCTTAGCTTAAAACACTCAACATGTCTTGACAGCTGTGTCGTCGTATCACGTTGGTAGATGAGCGAGTGCTTCGAGCTGAAATGTGTAACCCGACTGCGTTGTCATCAGTCAGAGTCCATTGCAACTACTCTATTTACCCTTGCTACGGAGGTGGAGGAAATTATACTTCGTATATGATAACATGCGCATTATCGGCTGCCTAGAGTACTTTGTTGTTTAAGGAAAGCTTATGAATACACATAGACATTAAAGAAGTAAATAGGCAGCCCATAAAATAATTAATGCATGTTTAAAGTGTCTGCTTCCTTCGCCGACGATTAGCACTCAAAGCCGTACAAAGCAGCAGTTAAAATTTGAAATATCGATATTTCATACTAATTGACATTTTTCTGTGTTTCACACACACATGTATATATATATATATATATATATATATATATATATATATATATATATATATATATATATATATCAGCATTTTAGTATGACACTGGCCAAGTTATTTATCTCAAAGACACTGGTCAAAAAACAATTAGAATTTTCAGAATTTCAGAGGAGATGTAAGTAACTTTAATCAGCGTCAAAACGGCGCAACCCTCGGGATTTCATTTTCTACTTCAAACCGAGTAATTGTTCGATTGATGTGGATGGAAAATAATCAATTTTACATTGCCTTGATCAATCCGGGCCCTGTGGCAACTCTCTTCATTATTAGTTAATAATGGTGTCTATTTTCTTCTTTCATATCTGTGTATATACTTACATTGAGAGACAGAGACAGACAGACTGGCAGACTGACAAACAGACAGACAGACAGACATCAGAAACATACAGAGAAACATGACACATATTAACATCATTAGAATCCTGTTAGACCATGTCGAGAGTTTCGGGTTTCTAGCACGTACCGTTTCAGTGTATTTGGCGCCGACATATCTTATGTACACACGCACATATTGACACAAATACCCTTTGAATTCAAATTTTAAATGTACAACTTATACACCAACACCCACCCCACCCACACGCACCTATATATATATATATATATATATATATATATATATATATATATATATATATATATATATATATATATGAAGCCATACTTCCTTCTTGACTGAGCAAATAGATATGCATTTGCATTCTATTGTTTCGGCCAAGTGTGCAGTAAGTCTTCGTCTCCTGTTTTGTGTTGGCGACTGGATCTCTATTCAGGTTTGCGCATCTGAATGTGTCTACACAATTGTGTTAGATCCTGTTATGTGTGGGCCTTTTTGTGCATTCTTTGTCTCAGTTGATATCGTCTAAGATTTCCTAATTTATTACGGGAGGCATTCGAGATTGTGTCCACAAGAAAAAAAAATAAACCAATAAAAAATAAAGTAAGTAAATGACTCTGATATAATAATAACAAGGCATGATTGATAACGGCGGGTGCGTGCTTCGAGATGCTATACATTTCTTCTGTTCCTGTGGCCGTGTCCTGATAGCCATGTCAAAACGGGAGAAAGAGAGAGAGAAACTTATATAGACAAGTATTAACTGATACATTTACGTTGATATGTATATTATCAAGACACAGACATGCCAAACCGTTGTTATATATATATATATATATATATATATATATATATATATATATATATATATATATATATATATATATGCACGCTTTGTTACCTTAACATCCTTTAATTGTGGTGTCTGATCATCAGCGTGTAATTACGTTTAACTGTAGAATATTGCAATTCTATCATGCAACAAATAAATGATATGAGAAAAGACTGAATTTAGGTCATTGGAATTTAGATAATCACTATATATATATATATATATATATATATATATATATATATATATATATATATATATTACTATTTCATGTATCCACATGTAATTTTATAAGGAGATATAATGTTTTATGTATCAATTTTCAGTGCTAGAAACGTAAGTAGAGCTAGGTAGTAAGTTATGAAAATATATTTATGGCAATTAAGCTACACAGAGGCTCCCGCGTTTTATCCCCAGGGGAATTTTCAGGCTAAAATGCATGGAATTAGTTTTGCCGGTTTTTTTTATATACATGATTAGCTAGTTAACCAATCAGATAATTTGTTGTTCTCTTAGACAATTGTTGGACTTCTCACGAACAAAGGTCCGGTTAGTTTTATTTCCTATTCTATTGTTCTGCTTTTTATAGAGTGGCCTTTTCCTGTTTCTTTGTTATTTCAATATAATGGGTGAATTTATTTTAACACGTGGTTCCTTGTATTTCTA
>OY744517.1:63266432-63281432 GCA_963556195.1 Sepiola atlantica | reverse complement strand
TCATGCATATAGACATGTAATATTAGAAGGTAATATAATATATTGTGTGTATTTTTCATTATTTACTTCAACAGTGTTCAATACGTGAGTAGAGCTTAGTAGTAAGAGTACGAATATATATCTATGACATGTCTGTGCTAGCTTGTTATCTCGACAGACAGACAACTTGTTTTCCTGTGGGTTATTGTCAGTTGTTGAGGTCAATATCTTAGATTTATATCTCCCCTGATGAACTGCTTAGCAAGGATTGCTAAGTAGCGAAACACGTGTAGCGAACTATAGCTTTACAAAATAAATTTAAAAAATAAGAAAATAAAAGATCTTTTCGTTGTGATGAATCCTCTCTAGAAGAAAAGGAAAACATATCTTTGTAAACTCTTCAAATATACGTATAAATGCTGTGTCCCCTATAGTCGGGGTTTATCGAGCTTGTTTTTATTGGTCTTATTCCCGACTTTACTGAGTTTTCTCAGTGAAACATCAAAATCTCTCTCTCTCTCTCTCTCTCTCTCTCTCTCTCTCTCTCTCTCTCTCTAAATATATATATATATATAATTTTTTTTTTCATTTTACTTCAGTTGAAGTTCTCATAAATCAAGGGGTCCCTTTCTCTGGCTAACACCTGATATCTATACATAGATATTCGAATGTTCAATTAAAGTTTTCCTTTAACTCCCAAACGTTGAGTTAGTAAAGAAGTCAAGAATCTTTATTTTCTTCTCCTCAAATAATATATCTGTCTTTTAGGTCTCTTGGTCTTACCGGTTCCAGGATAAAAAAATCATCTAGCCTGGTGGGTATCCAGCTAAGTGCTGTTACTTGAGGTAACGTCATCAGGAGAAGGTGCACCATTTCTCATGTAAGCCAGTGTATAGTTGTGTTGAGAGGATCTTATTTGTGCTTCGAATACTATTTTATTTTGAATATATGGTCAGGATTTATTTGTAGGGTGAAGTACTCTCATGTGAGGTTGTCCCGACAAACGCTTGTACAGATAGATCGACCGACACACTCGTGGATGGTGTCTAGTAGGCAGTTCAAACTCTCTCTCTCTCTCTCTCTCTCTCTATATATATATATATATATATATATATATATATATATATATATATATATATATATATATATATATATATATATATATATATATATATATATATATATATATATATATATATATATATATATATATATATATATATACACACACGGCACAATCATGTTGACACACCGGTTCCCGTTAGATCACCGAAGTTAAGCGGCGTAGAACATGGCCAGTACTAAATGGGTGATCATTTAGGAATACCAGGTGCTGTATGTGCTCTAGGCATTGTTTCCAGTCGTCCTGTATTACTACTTGCCATTGGAATCAAGCAATGCCGACTCAGGAGAGCTGTTGTTGGAGATTGCGCAACCCTTGCAATTACAAATTCACGCGCGGGCAGCCCCAGGTGGGGCACTCATACGTCGAGATCGAAGGGAGAGTCCATCATATATATATATATATATATATATATATATATATATATATATATATATATATATATATATATATTCTTTCAAAATTGAGTTCTGTTAATAAATAATTGTTTTAACTTTTTTCAATGAATAAATTTTCAGTGAGGACATTGACTTTAATTTACTTTTCTACACTTAAAATAAACAATACACTTTTAGTTTTATTTTCAAAAAGAATTAATGTCATTTATCGTTACGACAGGTTAAGAATAAATCTCAAATTCTAAGGAAAACATTGGTAAACAGACGTCATCAATAATTTCAGAGTATTACTGAATTAAAAATTGTTACCAAGTTAAATATGAATCTTTTTAGATAAAATAAATAAAATCTTCATTGCGTACATTCACAAATATTTTAATTGAATAAGTATTTCCTTTTTGGCACAACAAAATAAGGGTATTTAAATTAATTCAATTTCTTTATAACCTTAAAAAGAATAAAGAAATGAATGGATCATAATTTTTCAATTTTTATAAATATCACCAAACTATTTTCATATATAAAGTTAAAAATTATAAATTATGATATTTTTGTCTTCTATATATTTTGCATAGCGATAGTCAATCGGTAAATAAAGTCGTTTACCGATTGACTGAATGCCAGATTTTTACTAAACTATGACGTTTTGGGGGATAAATTTGCTAATTTTTAGTAGAACGTAGGATTTTTTTTTAATTCAGTATCTTTATTTAATTAAATGATTATCTTTGAAATATTTCCAGAAAACTTATATTTATCTATCAAGAAAGTTTTACAAGTAATTTCTTCAAAGTTCAAAATTCACTAAATTTTTGTGTTTTTAGCCGTCGTGATTACATTTTTAATTATAATTTTTCCCGCGTAAATATACATTTCTTCCTTTGAGAGATTAAGTTTAGGCTTTTATCTTTCAAACACAATCAAAGCTTACACGAAAACTAATTTTAAAAAATGATGATAAGCGTTTTTTTGATAATCATAGTCGGTACAAGACACGGCCATTTTCGCACGTGCCGATGAATTTACAAACCAAATTAAGTAAAGTTATATTCAATTAAATATATGTTTTAATTGTTCGTTGATGTAATTGTTCGTAAATTAAGTAAAGTTATATTTAACTAAATATATATTTTTTAAATTGTTCGTAAAAATGGCGACAATCAAGTTAAAGGAAAACGGTTGGAAACATGTAAATAAGAGGATTTTTATTAGGCCATTTTTATCTGTAGACAAAATGTGTTTGTGTTGCGTTGGCACGTGACATTTGGAGATTGGACGCAGTTTTTTGTAAGACACGTGACACAAGGTAAGATGAAGACATTGGACAAATTGGACATTTTTTCTATATCACTGCTTAGTTGAGTAAGGGTAAGATGAGAAATAGTGACGTTGCTTCGCGGCACAGCTGTTTAAAACGCTGTGTTTTTTACATGTACGAAATATTTGGCGGGAATTCTCAGGTTCGTAATCTACGTCACAAGCCTCAAAAGTGTAAAGTTCTCAAAGAAATCTTGGGTGAAATGGTTATTTCCATAGTTTTCCATGACACAGCTGTTTTAATATCACATCATCAAGAAAAATGAATGGAAGCCCATCCCGGAAAACTCAATGATGTTTCGACGATTTTCGGACCAATCAGTTACGTTGTCGATACTTTCGGGCCACGAAGACAATATCAGACGGCTTTATTAATTAATATCTATGACCTAACCTTCAATCTGGCTGTGAGAGATATTACCCGAAGTAAGCATTAAGAAATTAAGAAATTAAGAAATTATAGCCAACAGAAATATTTAATTTTTGAAAAGGTTTGTTTTATATTCGACCATTTGACCGCGTGCAGGCTCTGGGCATTTATGTCCGTGTACCTTTTTTTGTCGAGGCACAATTGAATAAAAGTTAGATGCAAAACAGTAGCATTACATTGTCGCAAACCTGCAGACAGACACTGTGGCATATATTACTATTATAGCTATTATATTTTAAGGTTTTAATTGTATTCTAAAATTTTACAAATCGCGCTGTTTCGTGACGACCAAGAATTAACGGCGATTCTCTTGTGACTGCCACTCATTAAAAGGATAATGGAGAATAATTCTTCCCCGACTAGACAATTTCCGATTATTTTATTATTTAGGTACTTAATTGCCTTTTCGATTTTTGAATTTATGTTTTATTTTAGTTTTTTGTTTGCAAACGATTGTCCAATAAGGATCCAATGTCCTCTTATTAAACATTATTTCATACATAAAGTATTATTCCGGTGTTTCTTGTTACTTTTTTTGGTAACCTCTTCTACTTGAAAAAAAAATTATTATTGTTTTAACTTTAGGTTCCAAATGCCTTCTTCATTATTCATTTATTTTACGGTATTGTCATAGTGGTTGTTGTTATTAGTAGTCGTAATAATAGTAATATTATTACTAACAACAGAAATAGGAAGAAAGAGAATGGAAAAGAGGGGAAGGAGTAGTACTTGTCATGTCAAATGTTTGTTCTATGTCATTAAGTGCTTTCTTGAGAATTTGTATTAGAGTATTATTCATTCGTATGTGTCTTACATATACTAATGAGTTACCACCTATTAAGGCGCAAATGCCACTCGAGTATACGAGTTAATAAGGTTGTCAATTTGATGCAGATAACTGGTAAAAATAGGTTGAAATGGCAGGATTTGATAATTAAAAGACGGCTCAAAAAGTATTTATAGACATTGCTCTTGAGGACGACTATGTGTTCCACAGATGGGGAATTCTTGGAAACGGGTTCCGGAAGTTTTGTTTGGTTCTAGGTACATAAAGGAAGAAAAGGAAGTTCTTTGTAGTGGTGGTAGAAGATGAGTACTTTCTTTGTTTCGTTGTGTCTTGTTTTTCTAATTATTTTTCTTTCGTTATTTAGTCTTCCTTTTCACGTCTGTTCTCCTTTTTATTACTTTCTCTTTCTTTCTTTTTGCCCTTCTGTTTTGATTACGTTTTTCTTTCTTTCTTTAAATTACGTTTTTTTTCTTACTTTCTTGATGGTGTTACGTTCATTCTATCCTTGATGGTTAGTTTTTCTTTGCCCTTTGTGTATTGATTAACATGTTCTTTCTTTTTTTTCTTTCCATTTTATTATTATCTTTCTTTCTTTTTAAACTGATTATATTTTCTTTTTTTCTTGATTACTTTATAATATATATATATAAATATATATATATATATATATATATATATATATATATATATATATATATACATACTTTACTTCATTTTAAATATATATTAAGTAAAGGCATCCACATATAGCTGTTTCATCGTATCACAACTTTTAAGTGTAGATAGAATTAGCAAATGTATTTACGCTGAGATTCGAAACCTGAACGCTAGATCACGTCCAACTGTGATTAGCGATATCCAGCGTATTACCTCCGCGGGATATATGCATAAATTCTCTTCTCTCTCCAGCTTTTTTGTTCACTTGCTTTTGACACCTGAAGATGATTCGCGAAGAATCAAAAACGTTAGTGAAATCTGTGAAACCTATAGAACATTTATTATTTTTTTGATTTTAATACAAAAAAGACCATCATAAAAATTGAAAAAATAAAAATAGTATAATCAAACAGACGAATTCTGTTATTTTAACCAATGTGTGCATGATATATATATATATATATATATATATATATATATATATATATATATATATATATATATAAAGAAGTAGGGCTACCAACATATTTTAATTTTTTTAATTTGTATATTATTATTATTTTACATTTTTTAAAGTTTGTGTTTTAATTTTCACGTGTTTCGACCATGTTTGGCTCCCTTCAAATATTGTTTTAAAAAAATATTGTACTTTTGAAAAAAAGGTGGGTTCAATCGTATTAAAATGTTTCTTAATACAAGTTTGGTGTCTGTGTGCGCATGCGCTGCGTGGGTTCCTCCGCTCTTCCGTCTGAGTCATCATCAGTACATCTATGAGCATGCCACTATAGTTTATTGGCACGTTTTTAGTATTTATTCACTGTTTTAATATGAAATTAGTAGTGTCCGAATTAGTGAATATAATTCATGAAGAATGTGTTCATGATCCTTATCGTTTATGGGTGTATGTGTATGTGTGATGTGTATGTGTGTTTAGGTCAGTGTATTCGTTCTGGGTTTTGTATGTGGGTGTGTATATAAATATGTGTGTGTGCGTATACGTGTTTTTATCAACACAACCATGCACTCACACTAATTTTCATATGTATTTATATATGTGCTCTTTATACTGTGTGTTTGACTGGGTTGTGTTATGATTTGTCGGTGTGAAGTCATTTATGTAGTTGTTTCTTGTGTAACAAGGTAGAAATAATCTCGAGTTTAATAAATTGGCATGATTTTCAATCTACCTCTACTGCATGTGAAGAAAATATTGTGAAACAAATAAATTACTGTTTTCTGAGAAATGTATGTTGCTTATATGTATATATATATATATATATATATATATATATATATATATATATATATATATATATATATATAGCATTATATAAAGTGAAATAATAAAATAAGGTGCGAATCAAATTTTATTAGAATTCAATGTTCAGGCAAAGTACCTTAAAGTCCTTAACTCATGAGTTTTCAAAGAAATTTCTTCTCCTGAGAGGACCATTACCGCAATGACATTACTGCAGGTAATAAAATTAAACTTTGAAAATATATAAAAATATATATAAAAATACATAAAAGTATATAAAACATTAAATATATCAACCCAAAACATACTTTTTTGTTAAAAGTCATATAATTTAAAACATATTCAGGAAAGATATCCAAGAGGTTAATTGAAAAGTGATCCAGGTGGTGAGTGGTAGTCTAAAAACGAAAAAGTTATCCAGGCGGGAAATCTGCTTGCAATCGATGCAGTCGTTTTTGGACTACCACTCACCACCTGGATCATTATTATTATTATTATTATTATTATTATTATTATTATTATTATTATTATTATTACTATCATTATTATTATTATCATTACTATTATCATTATTATAATTATTATTATTATTATTATTATTATTATTATTATTATTATTATTATTATCATTTACCTACTAGAGATTCTCACACACGGCAATATCAGTCTAAGTTACAAGTCACTTTTAACTCAAAGAACTCTCTGGTTTTATTGATAACTGTGAACTAAGCATTTTGCGTTATAGCAACGGCTGTTTACTATAGATTTCTCACTGGTAAAGACTATTGGCCTTCTCTGTAAATGAAGTGGTAATGAGACTCCCCAGGATTTCAGGTATCTATGCACTTTTTAAGTAGAGGTCTGTTTTGTGATCTCTCTCTCTCTTCGATCTTTCCATTGTTTGACCTTTCGTGACCATTTTGTGTAATACCAGCCGAGTGTGTATGGTGAGAAAGGGGTTATCCTATAAGATTTCTGACAATTTCAGTTCCCTTCGATTCGCCTGGTATCTTTTTTCTATATGTTGTTCTATTTCTATTTAACTTACCTATAGTCGGTTAGTGTTCGTTGGTTTCAGCACTCGAGCATTTCCCTTATTATTTCGCTTGTTTTCGTCAGTGCCGTATGTTCATTTCGATTTCTCTTATTCTTTTTTCTTTTATTTTTTTCGGTACTGTTATTAGTACTATTATTATTATTATTATTATTATTATTATTATTATTATTATTATTATAAGTGGTAGTAGTAGTAGTAGTAGTAGTAGTAGTAGTAGTAGTAGTAGTACATGTAAGTATGTCCTAATTTATTCTAAATATAACTCTGCTTGTTTTCTTTATATTACTATTTTACATTGAAAAGAAATATATAAAGATACTTTGCACTTTTTATATGTATATATATAATGTTATAATTTAAAATTTGAATTTAGTTTTAGTTTTCTTTTAGTTTTATGTTTTATCCTAACACAGACACATATATATGTGTGTGTATATATATATATATATATATGTATATATATATATGTATATATATATGTATATATATATATATATATATATATATATATATATATATATATATATATATATATATGTGTGTGTATGTGTGGTGTGTGTATGTGTGTATCCCCAGAAGCAAATGTCTAATAGATACGCTGGTTCGGTTTGTTAACTTGTATATTGAATTACTCTTAACCTTGGTCCAGATTCTTTTCTATTGAATACAACGAAATCCCAGCCAGGATATTTCATTTGTGTAAATCTTTCTTTATTTTATAAAAGCAGATAAGCATAGAGATATTTAGGAAAAAAATGGCTAAACACACCTCTGTGCGTGCCGTATGATTTTGATGTATCTGCGTGAGTATGTTACTGTAAGACAACAATAAGTGCGTGTTATCCATAGGAGTGTGCATGTGTCTATGTGCATGTATGCGTGTGTATGTGTACGTGAACAGGAAGTTATGTGTTAACATGTGCCGTGAGTATTATCTACAATTGTGCGCGTCGGTCTGACTACTTGCTTGGGCGCATTAAAACTACCTCATAAAAATGTGAAAATATTTAGTGGACGCCATCTTGAAAATAAAACCAACCTTACCAGTGCTCACACCGTGGTAGATATTTAGTTATCAATCACAGCTAATACTATAAATTCTTAATCTTTAATATGTTTGAGGGTGATTAATAAGCAAATTGTAAGCATTTTAATATTCGGTTATCTTTTGTTGAACTTTCACTTACCGAGTGTGTATAAAATCTTTATACACCCGTCGTCGTGTTCGAAACTAGGTTATTGATCGTCTGTGGACACAAAACTACTCGAACGATAGTGTTCAGTTTTTAATAAAGTTTATTTAAAACAGAGATGAACGGTCACAGAGACAGGTTATTTTGTGTATGCGTAAGGAAGTGAAAGAAAAAGAGAGAGAAAGACAGACAGATAGATAGATGGATAGCCACACTGTGCTCGCTGCCCATTCAGGAAAACAACCAGACGTGTGTGTCCATCTTCCTTAAAATCTTGCCGTCTACGAGAAAAGCTTAGCTCAGAAATCACGTGGTTTCGTCACTTCCGCTCTGATGACCGTTGACCTTTAATCTTTTTCACTTAAAAACGGTCCTCATTATGTAACACTTAAACGCCATTTTGAACATTCTAATTTTCTGTTTACCGGATTAGGATCACTTTTTGGTATGTCACAAACTACATCTGATACTATAAAAAAGCAGCATCATGAATATCGGGAATATATTCATTAGTTTACGAACAGTTTTCATTTTTACTGAATTACTCGTCAATTTTGGAAACTATATTTAAAAAAAACCATAAGATGGAAAATGTTGACTATAGATGGGTTACCCAATAAAACATAATGTGTGAACTTGTGATAGTGTGCGCTCACGGTACAAGCCGTGATTGTCCGCTCGTTGTTTCCGTCTGGATTCGGTGCTTGATTTCGACACTGGCCGTAATGTCAGTCACGTGGTATCGGTCACTACTGTAACAAAGGAATTTTTTCTTCGAAACAAAATCGAAACTCAAGTTTAAAAATAGTAAGTGCGTTTTATTTTGAGGAGTTAATATGATACTTAGATTCTCTACCAAATGGCAGACGTGAAATAGAACAAATATCTCTTGCAACCAAATACAGTCTCTAACTAAAGGTTCAAAACACCATCTGTTTTTATGACCGACAAAAAGATAAATCTCCTACCCGCCTGTTCTTGCACGAATATATATATATATATATATATATATATATATATATATATATATATATATATATATATATATATATATATATGTGTAGGTGATAAAAATCGTATATATTTCTAGACGGAGCGTCTTGGTCCAGTGGTAGAACGCTGGACTACAGACATCAATATCGAAGGTTCGATCTCTGTCTAAGTTAGCCATGCTGATGACGGCTGTGAGCCAAAAACACGTGTCCACGGATTACTTTTATGTACGTATAAAATAAATTAAAAATATATATTAAAGAAGAAATACGTCCTATGAAGTTAATAATACAATTTTCTGCATCTTAATCACTTAGGAAAGTTAGACAATCGAAATAATAGTAAGCAAAATAACAACGAACGCTACAATCACCAATAAAAATAATTACATAAAAATACATTAGATATTTAGGTGATAAAAATCTGTAAGCCAGAAACACGTGTCCATGGAATACTTTTATGTACGTATAAAATAAATATATATATATATATATATAAAATATATATATATATATATAAAATATATATATATATATAAAATATATATTTTATATATATATTTTATATATATATATATATATATAAAATATATATATATATATATATATATATATATATATATATATATATATATATATATATATATATATCAAATATATATATATATACAGGGTGTTTCAAAAGTCTTGGGAACATAACGTTGTATAACGCATTTGTAATGTTCCCAAGACTTTTGAAACACCCTGTATATTATATATATATATATATATATATATATATATATATATATATATATATATATATATATATATATATATATATATATATATATCACTGTTCTTAGTGTAGGCCACACGACAATTCTACTTGAGAATGATTGGCTGTTTTATCACTGGATATAAATAACGCCTGAGCAAGTAACTCGCAATCTCAGCATGAAACCTCGTCTTGGGGAGGGGATTACTGTTTTCAAAAAGGCATCTTGTTTTCTGAGTGATGACATTTAGAGTCAGATATTTTTCCGATGACCGGTAATTTAGTTCAGGGCTAAATGCAAATTCGCCAAGCCATGAACAATTAGATTTATTCGAAATCCTCACATTGTTTTATTTGTTAATTTCACAACGTTTCTGCCGATATAACCTCTTAATCTTTTCTAACTTGATAATCTTCATGTTTAACTCGGGAACATATACGGGATATCGAACGCTTGATCTAATTTACGTGAGTAGTTTGTTCTCGTTTCGTCAACCATTGATCCGTTGTGTAATATAAAACTGTGTTAATTAACAATCAGTTTTATATGGCATCCTTATTAGGGCTGAAGGCTATTTTATTGAATATAAATAAGGTTTTACATTTTACATTTGAACTGAAACTTTTTGTTGTCTATGCGGTTTGCAGAGAAATACTTGACATAAAACAAAACCTTTCATGACACGAGATACGTCTTTCATAAGATGAAGCTTATTATATTCTGTTTTAAAATGATGTATCCTGTAATAAACAGCCTGTTGTATTTGGATTCATCCCTCCAATTCTCTCATATATATTTATATATAATTATTTCAATTATTTCAATAATAAATATTTTTAATCTTTACATAATCATCAATGTAGAGATAACTGTTCGGCTAGTTGAACGATTCGAACCCGGACATTAGTCACATTTTAACTTAAATTCGGCTCTCTTCAGCTTAAATATATATATATATATATATATATATATATATATATATATATATATATATATATATATATATATATATGTGTGTGTGTGTGTGTGTGTGTGTGTGTGTGTATATTATATATATATATGTGTGTGTTTGCCTAAATAAAAATATGTAGCCTAAATACACACAATTTAAACGACACGATACAGCTGCACAAAATAAAACTTATACCTGGAACTTCAGAGTAACCTTAATTAAGCGATAAATTGCCATTGCCCAAGAAGTTATTACCCATCACACCTCTGAAATTCACAAACTTGAAAACAAACTGAATAATACTATTAACCAGCAAAAACACTCCGTGTTATTTAATAATGTTACCCTATATATAAAAATTTTACCCTATATATATATATATATATATATATATATATATAATTATTTCAATAAACAATATTTTTAATCTTCATAGAATCATCAGTGTAGAGATAACTGTTCGGCTAGTTGAACGATTCGAACCGCTCACATTAGTCACTTTTTAACTCAAATTCAAATCGCTTAGTCACCACGAATATCGTAACAGCTATACGGAATGCAGAGCAATAAGACAACATATAGCAAGCTACCTTATAGTGGTCAACAAATCCATAGGGCGGAAATCGCATTTAGCTTTAATTCGAAATCTGACTATTATTATTTCTCTTACAGGACCCAGACTTAAAGGGAGTTATTAAATAATTATTACTTTTCTTTTTTAACATTTTTTCTTTCTTTCTTTCCCCCTTTCTACTGTTTATTACACGTTACTATTTTTCTCTCAAATTGCGTTCTTTGTATTAATTTAAAAACTTTTCTGTTTTTAATTAAAGTTCTGCTACCAATTGATGATGATTGTATTTTAACAATCGAAATATTTTGGTAGAACTATTCAATATGTGTTTTTGAGTTTATTTTTGCTAGTTGTTGATTTGCTTATCCTTTATTCCATTTTTATTTTTACATTTTGTCTGAAACATTGTTTCTTTTATTCCTCATTTTTTTTGGAATCCAATTATTGTAGCCTGTCATAAAAGATGCCTGAGTTTGATTGCGTTTTTGTGTTTTCGCATTTAGCAATTCTATTGTAGTTGTGCCTGTAGCAAATTGATGAATAACCTTTTGCTGAACATGAGATGCTTATAATTGTTATTATCTATGTTACGGTTGGATTGATAAGTTCCTGAAACATACGTACACAAGAATAAATATTGTTGAAGTTGAATTACAAAATATGAATTATGCCATAAATTTTCTATTCTACTGAGTTATAATATATATATAATAGATATTATGTTTATTTATACAAACATCATCATGCTACACATTTGCCGGACGTCATCAATGTGAAGCCAATTAATGTTTTTATAAATACAAATCGTTATACCTATTACAAGCACTATTTATTATTGAACAGTTTTATATAAACACAGTAAGGATTCACTGGATGTTTACCCCGTGGATGTGAATTTTACCTAGATTATTATAAATATGTATACCATTCTAAACCCCTATCAATATGAAACATACTGTTTGTATTTCTATGATACATCGAAATCTTTCTTTCGTAATTTTAAAATTATTTTTCATTGATTTCTGGAAAGCTTTTTCAAAAAAACTTTTGATGCGCAGCTGAGTGTTTTATTGGACATTTAATTTTTTTCTAATTTTTTTATCAATTTTTATCAAGTTCGTATATTTGGCTGTTCACAGTTTCTGTAATAACAGGAGTACCCCTACTTCATCCGACCAATCTAAGCACTTTTCAAATCGTCTGAAATATGCTGGAAATGTAACGCCAAAATCAGGCTTGTATACAAATTCAAATAAAGAATTTGCAATTTCTTCGGTAGAAGAAAAATTGTTTACCGTCTACGTCATAAACAAAAACAAAAAAATAAGAGTGTGCGCCGATTTTTCAACCGGGTTAAACGATTACCTGAAGGATCATAATTATCCATTTCCTTCAGCAGAAGACATTTTCTGGAAATTAAAATGGAGCAAATACTTTTTTTCAAAAATCTATCTATCTGACGCATACTTGCAGGTTAAAATGAACGAGGGATGCTCAAAATATTTGTGCATGAATACACATAAGGAATTTTCAAACTAAATATGCTCCCTTTCGGCTTAAAAGTCGCCCCAGCTTTATTCCAGCAGATTTCGGACACTATGTTGGCGGGTTTTGAGTTTACTATCGCCTATTTAGACGATATTCTAGTCAAAAGTAAGAACGTTCACAAACACAAAAAACACATCAGAGCTATGTTCAAATGACTAGAAGAATTCGGTTTCAAATTACCTCCCGATAAGTATCAATTCTTCACGGAAAGAATTAAATACCTCAGACAAGTGATAGACAGTGAAGGCATGAAACCGGACCCAAAGAGGGCCGATGCAATTAAGAATATGCCTGCACCCGAAACGGTTGCAAAACTGCAATCGTTTCTTGGGTTGGCCTAATTTTATGCCATCTAGATTCCAAAAATGTACGATTTAAGAGCCCCCCTTAACGAATTATAAAGGAAAGACAAAAATGGATATTATAAAAAGATTGCGAGACGGCTTTCCAGAAAGTAAAAAAAGTCTACTCTCAGATCTAGCCTTAGCTCATTATTATCCTGTGATAGAAATCATCCTTGCGACTGATGTTAGTGAATACGGAGTGGGGGCTGCACTGCTACACAAATATGAAAATGGTATTACTAAACCGATCACACACGCTTAAAGGATTCTTCTACCGGCTGAGAAAATTATAGTCAGATCGAGAAAGAGGCATTATCGATTGTGTTTGGGGTTGAAAAACACCATCGCTTTTTACATGGTAGGTCATTTATACTTCAAACAGACCATAAACCGTTAGTAACTATATTTGGATAAAAAGGGCATTCCTACACACACGGCTAACGGTTTACAGCGATGGGGTGTAACCCTACTGAATTATCATTTTAGGATGGAATACATCGCATCCAAAAAACATGGGCTGTTAGGATTAATCCCTAAAAATGAAGCAATTTTAGAAGAGACGGTTATAGCAGCACTAAAAAGGAGAAATTAATCTCAGGTCTGTTGTTAAACACTCTCAGAGAATTACCTGTAACATTGGAACAAATAAAAAACAGAACCGAAAAAGATGAGTTTATATTAAAATTAAAGAACCAGACGAGATTGAACGAAAGAAAGAAAAAGAAAACTCAGATTTCACCTTTCTCAATTTGCAACAACAGTTTAATGTACGCAGATAGAATTGTAATAACTCAACGTAAAGTTATGCTAAAAGAATTTCATACCGGTTATCCTGGCATATCCCGGATAAAATCACTCATGCTATGTTTGCCAGGAATGGACAGGGAAATAGAATTTTTTGTAAAACTATGCCGAGGTAGTCATTTAGCTGCAACGCCGCCTCCGGTCAAAACAAATCATTGGTTAAAAACGGATGTGCCATGGGCACGTCTACATATAGACTATGCTGGTCCGATTAATGGATATTATTACTTTATCTTGGTGGATTCTTTCTCGAAATAGCCTGAGGTATAAAAGTGCAAGCATCCTACATCTACGAACATCATCTGTGCAGTAGATGAAATTTTCAGTCGTTTCGGGGTCCCCTGGACACTGATCAGCGACAATGGTACGGCGTTCACAGGAAAGGAATTTAAGGATTTTTGTACTTCTTTGGACATTGAACACATTACTACACCAGTATATCATCCTAGATCGAACGGTCAAGCAGACAAATTTGCTGACACATTTAAGCGTGCCTAACAAAAAAATAAATATATAGACACTGAAGAAAAAACTATCCAGAAATGTTTAGCAATTTATAGAATTACTCCTAATGGAAAGAACGACTCGAAGTCGTCTCCTGCTGAACTTATATTCGTAAGGAAAATACGATCGATTTTCAATAGATTGATATCCTATCAAACCTATGCAAAGAAAAAAGTTGCTAAAAAAAGAAAGAAGATGTAAACCAGTGGAGCGTTTCAGCCCGGATCCTAAAAAGAAAGAAATATTAGAAGCAGAAAATTCAAAGAGAGATGTTCAGCTTCAGTGGGGGGATACCTGACTCCCCTCAAGGCAGATAAGTGTACTA
>OY744517.1:63238932-63261432 GCA_963556195.1 Sepiola atlantica | reverse complement strand
TTGTTGCAACAACCATAAATATATTCGTGAAACTTAAACTACACACATAACTAGTTATTTTCGAAGGGTATAGTTATGGCTGTATGCTAATTAAAATGTCGAATGGTGCAATCATGCTTACTAGGTTATCAAAATACACATATAATGGGTTTACAAATTTATGTACACAATTATAGTTTCATAAGGTGCATTCGATAAGATGAGCCACTAATTTGGGTATAAACGAAACAGGTGGAAAAATACGAAAGCTTCAAGGACAACATCCATCAGACATTCGAACCAACTATACACTTAGCTCATGAATCAAAATAAAATTAATCTCTCGGATAAGTTTACATCAAATGTGCATAGAAATGTACAAATACAAGCCCCAAAACAGTTCAACAAAAATCTTTAGAAAATATAACATGTAGAAAAAGGAAGTATATGGTAAGGAATAGCGTCTATTTTAGTAAGAAGGATATAAATTATAGATACGTGAATGTATATTAATTTAATTTAGTGTTTTATAGTCATATAGATTCTGGGAATAATATGCAAATTACAAAGAGTATGAGACGTGTTATGCCTAAAGTTAATCGGTTTCCGATTTTTTGTTAAGAAGTTTACCCTCGCACAATCTAATCATCACAAGTATCTCATTTAGGCAAAGATAACAACGTGTGTTTAGGGATTTACAGGTACTAGTTTTTCTAATAATATTCTACTTAACTATTGATATTTGGGGTTAGGTGCGAGAAATATTGTACAAGTTTTTTTTTATATTCAATATCATAAAAAGAGAATTTGTTTGTTGAATTTTTCTTGACAGACATTTTCAGTGGTGCCTATACAACAATTATTTTCTGTTGGATCTTCTCTATTTGTAATAGTAGCTCGGTAGGCTATAGCAGATGATAAACATTTTTGTTGTAGGGGACAATTTATTTTATTATTACAATTTCAAGTATTCTTTGCCTTAATTGTATTATTTAAATTAGGGTTGGTGTTAATTTTATTGTTCGTTACTACATTATTCTTAGTATTTCATTGTTATGTTTTTTTCCTAATTTTTGTAATTATCGCTGCAACTGCAACTGAATTTGTATGTATTTTTTATTAGATATTTTTATGTAAAATGCTATTGGGTTGAAAATGAAGGTTAATTGAATTTAAGAATTTCTGACTTAGTTCAGTCTTGGCTAATTCATTGTATGACGGTGTAACCCAGATAATTCTCCTCTTTTTAATTATTTTAGATCTATTGCTGGGTGCTACTGGTTTGATATATTTAATTGTGTATTTTAGTGATTTGTCATAGAGAAATGTATGTTTATTAAAAATTACCTAGTTTGAGGAGTTCTGTATAATTCTTTTTACTATCGATCTAGGCATATGTTTGATAACTGTCGTTATTTTGTATGAGAGTGGGTGGACGTAAATTAGATTAGCATTGTCTTTTGTACTTAGTTCATATGTTCCTTTATCTAAGTTGAAAGTTATATCTAGAAAATTAACTTTTTTATGTTAATTGACTTGTTACATATATGCATATCTATTTTAAACAAACATTTCACAAATAACATCTTTTTCATTTTTTCTATTTTTCTATCTATCTTTTTGCGTAAAAATCATTAAAATAATAAATGTTCATATATCACTTGGACTTTCGATTCTTCGTCAAATCATCTTTAGGTGACGAAAATCAATGAGTAAAAAGCTGGAGCCATGAAGAGCATTTCATAATGCCAAGAACGCGTATATGAAGTCGTTAAACGTCAAAAACATAAACTGTGCATTTCCAGAAGAGTGTATACAATTAAAATCACGGAACACCAGAATTTGTGTCACAAGATAAATTGTACTTGCCATAAGCATTTAAAAAATGGTGCTGCTGGTTTCAAACGTAATGTTACTTATTATATATATATATATATATATATATATATATATATATATATATATATATATATATAGGGTAACATTATTAAATAACACGGAGTGTTTTTGCTGGTTAATAGTATTATTCAGTTTGTTTTCAACTTTGTGAATTTCAGAGGTGTGCTGGGTAATAACTTCTTGGGCAATGGCAATTTATCGCTTAATTAAGTTTACTCTGAAGTTCCATGTATACGTTTCATTTTGTGCGGCTGCATCATGTAGTTTAAATTGTGTGTATTTAGGCAACATATTTTCATTTAGGCAAACACACACATACACACACGCATTATATATATATAAGCCGAAGAGAGCCGGATGGCTAAGTCCTTCTGAGCTTGAAACCGACGGTACTAATGTACTAATTTGTCTGTACCAAAAGATAAATAAATATTACGCTCTTAGTTTTAATTTTAATTGGCAATTAATCGAGGACTCTGCTGGTGTTTTTCCTACTATAGTACAAAAGAAGTTTCACAGCCCCTACCGGGAATTACAATTAAACTCTGTTAGCCTTGTAGTCGAGCACTCTCGGGAAAGATACCAATGTCACAGACAAAAACTGTTAAATAAAGATTTACCATCAAAACCATGTGAAATATAAATATACGCCCTCGGGCACACAACTAAAAATATCTCAACCCCTAACAACCAAACATACACCCGGATACTCCTGACTAAAATGGTGGACGTCATAGGAAGAATGAAGTGAAAAGTTTTGAATACAGAACAGAGGCAGACAGAAAAACCCACTACGGTCTTAAATCTGGTAAATATCCGCCGAAAGTGGAGGCCGTAGACAATTTTGAAAAAGACCTACTTAGCATTACCCACAACCTAAAATGTATGAACAAGCAAAATCTGTTTCAGAAGACACTAACCGCCGACATAAAAAACTTAAAAGAAACAATGGTGCACTAATATTCTCCGACAAAACCCCAAACCTTTATAAAATGACAAAAAAGGAAAAAAGAGATCTAAAGATTAGCACGACGGATACATATAAGCCATTAATAATGAAATAATTGAGATAGCTACTAGACTACCTGTTATTTTAAAAGACCACAAGATAACTTCAGGAAAAAGCCCTCCTGCAGACTAATCAACCCAGCTAACAGCGA
Organism: Sepiola atlantica; assembly: GCA_963556195.1. Lineage (NCBI taxonomy): Eukaryota > Metazoa > Mollusca > Cephalopoda > Sepiida > Sepiolidae > Sepiola > Sepiola atlantica. Next base: position 63,258,394 of record OY744517.1, on the reverse strand, counting down.
ACTAGGACTAGCAAGTAAACCAATAGTTAAAAATATAGTTAATAAAATAAAGGAAAAACAAACCTAAGTATGTGGGGCTATACAAAGTCAGTCCTAAATTGGTCCATAACATACAGGAAAAATACAGATTAAAATTCACACAATTATACATAGTAGACTTCTACCCATCCATAACAAAAGACACCCTAGACAAGACCTTGACCTTTGCCCTTTCACACACAAACATCAGTCAACTAGAAAGGGTCATAATACTATAAGCAAGAAAAACACTGCTTTTATTCGAGGGAAGGACCTGGGTTAAAAAATCAAACCCAAAGGACCCATCTGATGTTGCAATGGGGCCCTATGACAGTGTGGACATCTGCGACTTAGTCGGCTTGCTCATATTGGATACGCTCCAAAATAAATGTCCAGGCGGAAATGTGTCTCTTCCAATGGAATGGAGTCATGTTTCTCTTCTAACGAGGGTTGTAATTGAGTTTTTTGTTCGCTACGCGTGACCGTAGAGGTAGCCGATGAGACGCTTGCAATGGTACGGACAAAGGTTGTTCGGTGCATACGCGCGAGAAAGCGATGTTGTGGCCATGAGAAGAGTGGCATGATTATGAGTATTTTTTTGGAGGGACCTCAGGGTTTGCCGCATTTTGCATTGGTCAATCAAGCATGAATGGTGATAATTCTAAGTTTAGAAACGAGTTCGTTCTGGTTTTGGATGTGACCGGCCGGCGCGGAGGACTTCCCCCCCCCCCACGACATAGTTAGGATCACGGGAAGGGTACAAGTTAGTACGCGATGCAGGCGAATCCGCATCAACGGGGTTGGAGTTAGTAGGGGTAGGGAGGCGTTTCGCTTGTGGGTCGGGGACAGCTGTGACCATAAATGGGTCGACAATCTGCCGTATTTTAGAGTCTTGGAATAGCAAATAAAGGAAATGTGTCTCGGATTGAGATCCGATGTGTGTTGTCTTTGAAACAGACACGCGAACTCCACAGAGGGTCGATCTGGACATAGAGTTAATAATAGAGCGTCACGTAAGGTTAAAATCGTGTGCTGACCAGTAGATTATATGTTTGAAATAGGGGTTCTGTTGTTCCCCGTAGTTCGCGGTAATGTCCGCCAATTAAAAAGAAATATTTTACTATTGGTTGTATGCCGATGCTTGTGAGGTGAATTGAGTTTATGCCTATGTGTTGGTGTGAACCCCGGGGGTAGGAGGCCAGACAGTGTGGACTCAGCGACGAACTGAGCAGATGATGACGTCATAGGCCGAAGAGCGGCCGGTTGAAGGTGGACTTTAGAGGTCCAGCCATTTTGACACTTGGTTCTGACCAGACCAGCGGAGGGGTGTGTTAAAATAAAAATCTTAGGATTGTTTTTTTGTATAGGGGAGGGAGGAATGTTAGATAATGGCCCTGTGAGAGTTGGACGCATCTATTTGAGACGGGTTTGACTTACGCGATTTGTAGCGGAGTCATTCCGTGCAATTCGGTTCGATGTGTTCCCACGGGTGCGCGGAGACATTGACGTAACCGTAGGTAAAGGGTTGAATCACACCTGCGTGCTGATCACGAGATTTGGTGGCGAGACTTACCGCGTAGGAAAGTTAAAGTAAGATTTAATCAGTTACTGACTTGAAAGCGACGAGGCAAGACTGACAATCATGTAGCTGTTACGAGAGGGATTCCTAACCATAAATATAAGAGCCGGTAGTGAAACTTTCATCCTCCTCCCTCTACAAGTAATTACGAAATAACTAGTAAATTTAGTTAGCGTAAACTCTCTCTCGATCCCAACAAACTCGTTCAGGTCGGCTAATTAAATAATTAATTAATAAACGGCTCGAATTAAAACAGCGAAAGACTTTGTTGTACTTTGAAACAAAGGTTTGATTTAAGAGCGAAGATAGCAGTCCAAGAAGAATGATGATGGCGGCGATGGCTCAGACGACGGCCCTAGCAGTCGTGACAGCAAATGGTTGCAGGCGAAAAAACGGTGGTACGAATAGTATCACACGACAGCGACAAGCATGCAAAACAAATGGTGGCGAGAGAGAGACTACAGGCAGTACGAGTAGCAGTATAACGACAACAGCGATCGGAGAACGTGGAACCTAGCTACGGCACATCACGCTCGTTTCGAGTCAACGACGAGAGTTCTTCTACTTCTACGATTCCCCAATTCCACGAAGGGGTCGAGAACGAGTCAATGTAACACATTTCTTTGGTATTTACAGAGATGACGGACTCTGTTTGTCACAAAACCACAATGGGAACACACTAGTTAGATTTAGAAAAGATTTACCAAACACCTTTCAAAAACTCGGATTCAAAATCACCATTAAAACAAATTTAGACCAAGTAGATTTCCTAGACACCACACTGAATATTAGAAACAGCACACACAAATCTTTCCACAAATTCAATGAGACACTCAAATACATACATGAAGGATCCTGCCACCCCCACTGTTTTTTTAAATTTAATCAATAATATTAGCCAAAGAATCTCAAACCTCTCATCCAGTCCCGAAATTTTCAACCAGGTAGCACTCTATTACAATAAAGCGCTCCGCGACAACGGGTTCAGAGAAGAGATCTCATACATCCCATCCGAGACCAATCACGTGGGAGCCGCAGTAGAAGGAGGTCGGTGGTCTGGTGTTCTCCACCCTTTTCCACCAATACCAAGACAATGGTAGACCACCTTTTCCTCAACTTCCTCGACAAAATTTCCCTCTACACACAACCTGCATAAACTTTTTAACAGAAACTCCACTACCCCATCCATAAGAAAATTTATCTCTGCGGAGCCCAAAGCAATAGTAAATGGAGGCTGCTCATGTTAGGACAAAAACAATTGCCCCCTAGAGGGGAATTGCAAAATCGATTCCCTTGTATATGAAGCCACCGTCACAAACTAGACTAACGGAAGAGCAGGAGAATACATAGGTATGACGCAGGGTTGCTTCAAGCAAAGATTGTACGCACACAGAAACACCCTCAGATACAAAAACAAGGCAAATACGGCACTTGCGACTCGGATATAGCAACTTAAAGATGAAAAGATACCCTTCACCATCAAATGGAAAGTAATAGATGTCCTCTGTGTGATGCAGAAACGTGCCATATATTAAGGACCATCATTGACTCAAATACAGTCTGTTTGAATACAGAGATGAAATCTTTAAAGGATGCATCCACAGGAGACAAGCACTACTTATGAATTGGACTTACCGATACACATAAAGGCTTAGCTACACCCCCTCTGCCAAATACATAACCACATTATTGCCCCACTAAATACCGACTTTCACTCCGGAAAATTCTCCCAACTATCACCCCTCATAAATATAAATGAAATTAAAAAATAGGAATAAATACCTTGATCGGTCCATATTCACACCACTACTCAAGACCAATAATTAATAACTTACCCAATAATAATGTTTCTAGTCATTAAGAAGATAACACCCCCATTTCACATTTATTATTACTCTCATAAGTCCGCACCATTTCTTAGTTATAATGCTAACCTCCCATATCTCCCAAACAGATTCAATCTTGCCGACCCAATCCTTACTCTTATCTCTAAACCAGTCTTAATCGCTATACCAAATTATTACTCCCATAAGCCTTCACTATACCTTAGTTAATAATGTCAAATCCCGAATACAAATCATTCAAGAACCCTGCAGAGTTACTGCCCTTAGACCGATCGACAAACTGCACGGTTTATATCTTTATTTAAATTCCTTTTGGATTGATTTAAAGTCCTTTAATCCAGGATTTAAATTTGAATTTAATGTGTGTTGTTTAAACCTTTTTATCTCTCTATGAGTATGATCCTTAAACCCATTTTATCTCCTTATTTTCTTTAGAAGACACATTATTAACCTTCAAAATAGTAACGGCCAAATATACGCTACTTATAAACATTGACTCACGGGATTTATATAGAAATATTTTTTATTTTTTATTTTTTTATTTTTTCATATTTTTAAATTTTTTCCATTTTTAAATCTCAACTCTTACTTTTCACTCTTCCCCTTTTTTCTAACCTTATTAAACCTCCCTTACACTAAATTTAAACAAATATACATAACACTCTAAGCAAATAACGCGTCCAAACGAGAGTGACACGTGACCTCCCATTTGCGAAGCAGATGACAGCATAAGCTGAAGAGAGCCGGATGGCTAAGTTCCTTCTGAGCTTGAAACCGACGGTACTAATGTGGTACTAATTTTTCTGTACCAATATAATATGACTATGTTCTTCACCATTACCAATCCAATTATTGTTGATGTTATTGCCATGATCATTATCAGCATGATCTTTATCATTGTTATTAATATTACTATTGTTACTGGTATTGTTGGTGTTGTTTTTGTTGGTGTTAGTGATGATATTATTAAACTCCATAATTGTATCGGTCCTTCCCTTCTACCTCAAATCGTGTATGACTCATACCACCCCCTTCCCTCTACTATCATTAATAAAAAGCTAAAACGCTAACTGATAGCACAATCAAGACCATTGCCTACTTACCTTTTAAGGACTATAATTAGTTACAATATAATAAATTAAATCCCCCCCCTTTTTTTCTATAATATTGTCCGGTTTTTCGTCGATCCATAGAAGTACTTCTTAATAATCACAAATATACTTCTTGCCAAATTTCTTAAAATAGTTTATTCCAGTGAACTGAGACTGTGCTTCGACGGGGCTCTAAGTCTTGGAATGTAATTCGATATGTGTGTATGCGTGTGTTTGAGTCCGTGTCCCCAAATATAAGAAACAAATCTAACACAAATCAATCCCCCCTCCCAGGCACAACATCTAAAAGAAGTACCCAATAACCCTAACATATAAATGAAACACCTTTACAAATATAAGTCGTCTCATCTCTAAGCCATACAGCTGTGATGTTATCGCTCAACCCTACTTTTCAACGAGTTTCAACCCAACTCGAGTTCCAATCTAAAGCGGCTCTGGTCATTCCTTCTGTAGTCCTATAGGAGTAATCTAAATGACTCTGCACCCAAACTGTCCACATTCAACTCCCACCCCTAACTTAACCTTAATAAACCAAAAATCGCAAACGTCAAACACTCTCATTCGAGCGCTGTAGACAATAACAGCAACACTCGTTTTTGACTTCCACCGGAAAATATACTGTGAGCAAATATCTACGAATTGCAGTTTGGAAACTAATAACCAACGGAATTACATATATAAAACGTATGTAATAGGGAATTCTAAGGATATAAGGATTAAAGCCTCGAAGGTATGACGACATCCTTTCCCAATAAAATGTGGGTTAATATCAATTTATTCATTTCATCCAACCAATTCACTCACACAATATATCGGATCTTCGAAGCACAGACTCTGTTTACTTCGACTTTCTCCTAAATAATGCATAACCGACAGACTAAATTTATAACTTTTCCTGGTATAATTCACCCTTCCACATCTAAGATCATTCCAATTGGACTTATTGATTCAAACACCAAATTTGGTGGAAGACCACGATGGGAAATAGAGGATAATTATTTCCTCTAAAGCATACTCTCTCCTACTGACCCTCCCCCATATAATAATTTTTTTTATAAGGAGTTTTTCTCCCCCTAAAATTAACCGTTGTCCATACGTTCCCATCTGAACCCCCCTCCTCCCCTCCTATCCTAATCATCTCCCTGCAAGATGTTTCTTTTATAAAAACTCTAAAAAATTAGCCTTGACAATATTCAACTTTGGTTCGAAACTTGTATATGCTTCCATCTTATTTTTATTTATAGTTCTAAGTTCTTAATTCAATCTATTATTATTAATTATTTTTTATATTTATCCCATATCCTCATTGTGTATCCTTAAATGTTATTATCATCTCCTTATTAGTAACTCTGTTATTTATCATTATCTTCATTTTTAATCTTTAATTATACCTTCATTATTTCTAATCTTGCATGAATTCGAAATGATTAGTTAACTATTTTATTTTATTTTATTTCTTTATTTTTATTTACTTATTTATAATTTTATAAATTTTATTATTTTTGTATATATTCTTTATATATATATATATGTATATATATATGTATATATATACATATATATTTTTTTTATTTCCCTATATTTCTATTATTATACTTATTTATATATTTTTGTTTCTTATTTATTTAAAATTCTGTTATTTTTTATATTATTATTTTTTTATAGTTTTTTCTTTTTTTTCATTGTATAATTTTTTTTTATCTCTTATCCTTTGTTTTCCTTTATATATTCTATTATTATTTTTATATTTTACATCATATTTTACTTTATTTTATTTCTTATTTTATTTTTATTTTTATTTTTATTTTTATTTTTATTTTCATTTTATTTTTCATTTTATTTTTATTTTTATTTTTATTTTTATTTTTATTTTTATTTTTATTTTCATTTTATCTTTATAATTTTGATCATGTCTATAATGTCTTTTTATCATTATTATTATCGCTTTATCTTTATATTTTTATTTTATATTTGTAAATTATTCCTTTTTCTAATAATTGTCCCTGCCAATAGATGTTCCTCTAAGACGAGCTTGTTATTTTCTTCCTTTAATTTTCTGTAAGATGTCCTGCTAAAGGCGCTGATGAAGCGACGTTCTGGAGTGGCTTTGTAAAAAAAAAAAAATTTTAATTGAAAAATAAAAAAAATAAAAATTAAAGTATTTCCAGAATGTTTTGGAAACGACCGTACGCCATACTAGACTTGTTGTTCTAATTCTTTGAACAATTGGAATGTTCTGATCCATTAAATCATCTTATATATATATATATATATATATATATATATATATATATATATATATACATAACCTCTATAGTAATGTCGTTGTCTACTTATTTATCGTGTTGAGTTTTTCTCGCCACAACATCATTTTATCATTTACATTGAATTCTCAGATTTTTCTTAATAGAAATCGAATATTTATTGAAATAAAAAAATGCACATCACCCAATTGTATTCTGTAAACACTTTGGTCTCTTCCGGTTGTTAAAAAGTTCAAGAGTTTAAAAGATTCGAATGTAGCCATTGCTTTAAGTAAACAATATATGTTTTCTGGGAATTATATATTATTTTTATTTCAGTTTTGTACATAATTGTTGGTGTTTCTTTACATAAAACTACTCGGTAAATACGCTACTTAAAAATCAAATATTCTGAAAAAAAAATTGAAATACTTACGTGTGACGTAAAGAAATACGGGTAACTTTAATTTACAGAAAACAATCCACTACTTTTATTTTATAAATTCTGTAGGTGAGACACCATTTTGGTAAATATAAGATGGAATTAGTACCGTTTTATCTCGCTAGGTGTTGAGATTTTTACATAAATTAATTAACAAAATGGCGTCTCTCATCTAAAATACTCACTCTAAGGAAAAAATTTAATTATCTCAATAATTTTTTAAAAACTACTGAATTGTGCTCTGTAAACGTATTTTTTTAACCTAATACGTAACTATTCACAAAAGTATGCTTTTTATTTAACGTATTTATTTATGTACAGAAGCACCTATTTTTTGCTTTGCTTCATCAGCACAAATAAACCATAATAGTTGATCATTTGCCTGTAAACTTTATGGTGGGATACATTTGGAGGTGTTTTAATATCATATTTAATCAAAACCTTTTTCAAAACACACCATCGCTAAAAGTTATTTTTACTTAATCTCATATTGCAAATATTGTTTTTGACTTTTAATTTAGAGTGTACTGTTGAACGCCACAAAAATGAAATGTGCTTTTTTTCTAATTATATCAAGTAAGGTATATGTATATGTTAATACATTTCTATGTATATGATTCACTCCTAAACTAATTAACCGATTATTATAAATTTTGGAACACAGCTTCTAAGCGTAAGGGTGGGTAATGTGAGCTTTATTTAGTTTAATTTAGTTTAATACAAAGGAGGCGAAAAGGGGATGGAAGAAATTTGTGAAAATTCAGATACCTCCGATTTTTGTGAAATTTTAAGAAAAGTCATCAATTAATATATATTGCCCCAATTTTACTTTCTTAAGGGGTATTTTAAAGGGATTTTACGGGTCACAATATAGGCACAACCTCCCATTTAAAAATTGAAATATTTCAGATATGCATTGAGTTTGAGCCACAGTTATTAGACACTAATTAAGCAAGATTCCTGAATTTCAATGTTTTCTTAAGACTTATATTTTAGACATTTTCTAGAATCAAAATCATGTAATGAATTTAAATCAAAATTGGAATAAAGATTCTAGACATAAGGGCTAGTATCATTATATATTGATTTTAATTGTCATAAAGTGGCATAAAAGTGGTGCAAAACTGTTCTGTTCGTGGAATTAATTTTACCCGTCCTGGGACCGGCATTCATCTAGTTTCTTATTAAGTATAGTGATCATTTTCCGCAACTAATGGAATTTTTTTTTGTGTAAAATTATTTATTCTCTATCTTTTTATTTATTAATTTTTTTAATTTATATTTCGTATTGCCACTCTGACTTAGGGTTAGTTGTATGATTAGGGAAGGGTGTGTGTTTTTATGACTATCAACATTGACATGTTTTATAATATACTTGGTACTTATAATGAATGGCTATCCAGATGGTTTCAATACTTTGACGGAGAATCCAGAGTCAGTCCCTAAAATGTCCGAAGCAGTTTACGATTTGAAAGCTGCGAAAAAAAATGTATAAAGGCAGACTAGACTATGCATGCCAAGGTTTAGGGTTACAGGGTAGGTTTAGGTTAGGGTCGGGTTTTAAAAACTTAAGTCCCTCAAAAAATAAATAATGTTGAAAAAGGAAAGAAATAAGGTGGCTTTAAAATCGCAAACTGTTTCGACAATTTCCGGGACTGGCCCAGCATTCTCCGTCAAAGTACGGGCACCCTCTGGATACCCGTTCATTACACGTATCCTAAAGTTTAATCAGGAACATTAACTATACAATAAATTGTCCGGGATATTTAACGCCAATTTCGACATTAAAAATGCAGTTAAATAAAGTCTTAAAAAACACATATTCTTCTCTAACCCTACCACTAACCCTAAGTCAGCGTGGCAATACGAAAAATAAATAAAATAATCTTGACCAGAACAAAATGTCCTTTAGTTGCGGTCATTAAGCAGAAAAGATCCAAGTCTGCTTTTAAAATTAAAGTTTAAATAGAAACTGTTAAGTTTGCGTGCAATTTGTAATTAATTTTATTTTTATTTATTTCATGTAGTGGCCGAAATGTAGAAAATAGCTGGCCCCAATGTCCGTTGGCCAAAATGTCCTAGAATCTATTTAACTCCGGCTTAGTCATGATACAAATAAAGAAGGGGGAAAAGAAGAAAGAAGAGTTAGAGAATCGTGAAGGAAGGACAAAGAAGGAAATATATGTGAAGTATCTCTTATAGAGGCGACTGAAGGGAGGCGCCACTCCCGTTGACACCAATAATAGCCACCGCTGTCGCTGCTGCTGGTTGACAGCGACTGAAAGTCCGGTTAGGATTTTTACTGTGTAAAAGAAAAAAACACTTTATGGTGTCATGACGTCATTAGCTGCTAAGAAGTGTGCCTGGGTTGGAGCAGAGAGGAAATTTGAGGGAGGGAGGGATAGGTGAAAACTCTACGAATATAGGTCATATAAGGAGGGAGGAGATACCCATGGTGCCTATTTTTAGAATATGGGGAAACCCTTTCTTCTTGACTATTTCCCGTTAACCTACTCCCACCCAATGTTTCACTTTTGTCAATGATATGTCTAAATGACTATTTTTAGACATGGAAACCTAAAACTTTCATCTGTCATATTGGTTCTTTTTATTCCAAGGGAAGCAAATCTTATTGTAATAATAGTTAACGTTTCCTTATTTCTGTGTTAACCAAAATATGAGAAAAGATCGCGTACGTCTCTATTTATGTGAGGATAGTCCAGCTTCACAAAAGGGGGGGGGGCACTCTGGATTGGGACAAAACTTTAAAAAATGTCCCAGTTTAGAAGGATTTCTCCTTCACGACGACAGAAAAGATGAAGTGTATTATCAGAACAGGTACTACAATTTGTATTATTTATTTACGAAAAACTAAAACCGCATTTGAACAAATTAGGCATAAGATACGACTCGTTGTCGTGTGTATGTATGTGTTTCTCGCCTGAATGTAACTTTGATAACATTGAATTATTTTTTTCTGTTAATCGAATATTTATTGAAATCAAAAATAAAATAAGTGAAAACTAGAACAAATTATATTTTTTTTTAAATGTAAACATGAGTATATTTTTAATTATTAAACTACAAACCCATGGGTTTACTTTCCAACTGACTACAACATGGCCGTCAAGTTAAATAATCATTTTCACCCATCGTTTCCAATCCCCCAAGATGTTGTATATCGCCAACTAACAATTTCATTAACCATTATCCTCGAGTGGCCTTTGGGTCTTGGTAAGCGGTCATACTACTAAAAAGAAAAGCTCTCCATCAAGCAACATGTCTCTGTGGGGACGCGGGTCTTTGCTTAGTATGATTCTGTCTTAGTGAATATGCTAAGATCTACGCTTACATTTAGATTGTGTTAAAGAGTAAAAACAGATAAAACATGGAAAACATGTATGAAAGTTGAATGAAAGATAAAGCATGCATACGTTGAAGGAAGAATAAAACGTAGTTTAAAGGTAACACCAAATATTTATATATTTACAAATTACAGAGCATTAAGTGTTCATTTCAAGTGTCCAGTTATAGAAACGATAAATGTTCATTGCTTGTTATTTATGAATGTGTATGTATGTGCGTAGTGTAGCCATGTGTCGAAGTGTGTGAATGTGAGTGTCGCCTTTTGTTCGTGGTTGTACGAATGTGTATGCGCGAGAGTTGATAATTCGTTTAGGCATTTGTCTATGTGTCTGTCTGTGTGAGCAGTGTGTGGTTGTATGCGTTGAAGAATGATAGGAGTGTAAGCCTTTATGTGTGTGTGTGTGTGTGTGTCAGCCGACGCGCATAGCACCACCTCTAGCCTCTCGCCCAAAGGCGAGGGTAGAGAAAAGAGAGAAAAGAGGCAGGTTGTGTTGCGCAGTCTGCTTTTATATTATTTCACAGTGGTTTGGCGGATGTAGTACAGAGCACGTCACGTAATTGACATTTTCGGCTTTTTTGCGCCTTTTTGTCCGACTGTCTCTGGGAGCTGATTTTTATGGCCTCAGTTTTAGTTTTTGTGGCGAAGTAGATTCGGGTTGGTTTCTGTTTTTGTGTTTACGCCGTTTGTTTATAAAGTAGAGGATGTCAATCCGATATCTCCACCCAGGTAGCTAGTTTAGAATTGGGATATAATATTCAATTTCGAAGGTGTACGAAGGAAATTGACTAAATTGATAGGTGGTAATCCTTAGGTTTAACTACTTTATTAAAGAGAAGGAGGAGGGCTGTCTTAAGTACTTAAAAATTATTAATCCAATTTCAAATAGTTTCTTTTAATATCTCTTATCGCACTTATAATTTATCGTCCAGAAAAAAATCCTAAAACGTAATCCACCATAAAATTAGATTTTTTTCCTGATAATAATAATAATAATAATAATAATAATAATAATAATAATAATAATAATAATAATAATAATAATAATAATAATAATAATAATAATAATAATACACGGAGATGTAGGGGATGGCGCCACTTCTTCCCCAGGATTACTCCACTTACCCTTGATCCTCACCTTATAATGCCGAGTTTGTGTGGGGGAGAAGCACCAAGTATGAATTGAACATTAGTCTTCCGACTCATTAGCGAACACTCTTCCCATTGTTTCGGAATTTTATAAGCGCAGGATCGATAATTTGTAGTATTTGGATTATGGGAGGTGACAGTGGCTAAGTGGTTAACGCCACGGACTGACAATCCAGTTCATTCCACAGAAACACTTTTACTTAGAATGTTGGCAACCTTCACGTGGTTCCTCCTGTAAGTACTCGATATCTTTCTAGAAAGAATTCTAACGAGAGAGATATCAAAGAAACCAATGCCATCACTAGAATCATCGGATTCATACGGAATGAATGAATTTGGTTTATTAGAACTACTGAAATTATCTAATCAGGTAAATTAGCTCGCATGAAAGTACTTCATAAATTAACTTGCATGAATTAAGAAATAATGTTAAAAAAATGTAAATTATATTTTTTGGGTCTATCGCATGAAATATTTAGGTGATTTAATTTTCTATATTCATATCTCTACAAATATAAAGTTAGGTTTGTACATAATGTTTATATATGTGTTTGCTCATGAATCTAACTAACTAATTAACCGATAATTATGAATTTGTGAACCCAGTTATTAGGCGTAAGGAGTGTAATGTGAGTTATATTTAGTTTAATTTCGTTTTAGGGTAAAAGAGGTCGGAAACTCTTCGTAAAATTTCAGATACCTCCGATTTTTGTGAAATTTTAAAAATAAATATAAGACATCAATTGATAAATATTTAAGTTTCTGTTTAGTATTTAAAAGGTTTTAGTGGGCATACTGTAATCTCCTATTTGAAAATTAAAATATTTTAAATTTGCATTTAATTTGATCTATATTTATTCGACACTAATTAAACACATTCCCTTAAATTTCTATTTCTTCTCTTAATTTTTATACATTTCCTAGAATCAAAATCATATCATGGATTTTGACAAACATTAGCATAGGATTCTAGATGTAAGATTTAGTATCATTATATCTCGATTTAACCTTCATAATGGGCATAAAATGGTACAAAACTCTTCTGTTCGGGGAATTAATTTTACCCCTCATGGATAGGTATTCTTCTAAATATATATATATATATATATATATATATATATATATATGATCATTTTTATTTACACAGACATGTACAAAATCTGCGACACTGGCATGTCGATGTTATCGATAAACAGCTATTATAAACTGAGATCTCATCAGGGAGAGTTAGAATCTGATCTTAACCTTAGATCATATTTGGAAAGCATCTTTCCAAGTTTTGTTTTTTTAGATGTATGCGCTTATATTGTTCCCTGTTGAGTGACATACATTCTTTTACCAATGAACTTTAACATTGGATTTGAACATCTATATTCTCCGAACCGAATTTTTTTTCACTATTCGAATTTCTGGAAGACTTCCTATATATCTGCTTGACGTTCATAATATCCTGGATGTACCTTTTTTGAACATGTTGCATTTTTCCATCGAAGTGGATTTTCGTTTCTCAAAAAAATGTTTGTGTATTTTTTTATTTTCATATATTTTTTTTATATTTTCAAATCTGTGGTAAAAGTAATATCATTTTTTACGGACTTAGCCCAATGATCTCCTTTGATGATGAAAGCTTTCATTTTTGAAAATACATGGGTTAAGGAAACGAAAATTTTTTATTTATATATTCCTTGTTTAAACTACTTGATGATTCAATGAATATTGTTCTTCCAATTGTTATTCTTATGACTCATTTCATTATATATATATAATTCGTCTGTTTAATTATACTTTTTTATTTTTTATTATTTTTATGGTCCTTTTTGGTAATAAAATTACAAAAAAAAAATAAATGTTCGATAGGGTTCACGAACGTTTTTTATTCTTTGTCGTCAAAAGAAAATGGACAAAAAAGGACGGCGGAGAAATGTGCAAAGAACGTTTCTCGCATCGTTCTAGGAAAGTCGTTGACGATTTCAATTCAGCGACGCTGGAGTTACATCACAGAAATAAAATCGCATTACGTTAAGCATTTTAAAATGTTACTACTGGTTTCATATGTGATGTTATTAATTTTACCTTGTTGTGTTTTTATGTACATAGATTCCAGTATTTTTATTTTATTTTTATTTGTTTCGGAATGTATTATTTTAGTGTTATTATCTAGAATTTGTCTTAAATCAGAGTGAGGGTAGTAATGTTTTTCTAAATGTTGGTAAATTGAGTTATTGTTTACAAGATGCATAGTGAGGTGGTGAGATATGGTAGTTCTAGTAAAACCAATGTAGCTATTAGCTTATATATATATATATATATATATATATATATATATATATATATATATATATATATATATATATATATATATGCTTGGCTAAAAGGGAGTGAGACATAAATCAGAAACCCCTTCAGAGGAAATGTAAAATGCCCACTTAAAGTTTATTCTGTTTATTTATTCACTCTCTTTTGAGCGTCCTTTGTTTAATCAATAGTCACATCTCAATTTTAAAAATGTAGCTATATGTGAAGTTGTTTTTACTATGTATAGAGAATTACTTCCCTTTAATTGGAACAAAATCATAATATTGTGGAATAAAAACTGGCATAGTTTTAAAAGAAAGAAAAGTCTTACAAATTACCATTAAAGATGTTCTATAATGAGAACGTAGGATTCTCATTCGAGAATGGAAAGAATAATTGTGAGTTAGAACGAATGAGAATCGTACGTTATCATTATAGAACATATTTACTTGCAATATATTTGGCTCCTCTAAGAAGCAAAAACAGTTCACAGGATGAGGATCACAGACGCAGAAACACTATATAAATACATGGAACATGGCAGAGATCAGGAGAGTATATGGAACCTGAAAATAAAACTAAAGTAATGCCAATAATTCTAGGAGCACTGGAAACGTTTATAAAAAAGAAAATGAAAAAAAAAACTAGGAGAAATTGGAACTAAACACCATACAAAACATGATTAAAACGGCTGAAATAGTAAGAAAAATCTTCGACTTTTGGCTGTTGTGGAATTTTACGGCATGTCAATTGTATTTTTTTTTTCCGAAATCGTACGTCGTTTTGTATACGATTTGTTTGTAGATTAATATTCTTTTGTTGACGCATATTGCGTAAACAAATAGTTACTAAACGATAGTTTATACGTAATCCATTGATAGAACCCTGTGTAGGTACTAGCACCCCGGGTCAGAGTGAACCTCTTTAAATTGGTGATAACTAAAAGCTAACTCAACATTCCCGAAAGCTCTCAAAGTGGTGCTCAACAATTGGATACAGTGTTGTGCCATACGCAGGATGGTTTGGAGAGAGGGTTTCCCAGTAACATTCTAAGTTTAAAATTTTCAAATATTCCAATTAGTGTCCCATAAAGGGTTAAGTCACTGCCCCCGAATGGGAAAGGCTCCACCCCGGAGGTTCGGGATATCAGGTTGTTAATACTAAAAAAAACGAGTGCCTGTACGTGATTATGATCTCATTTACTTATTTTCTCTTTATTCTCTTCTTGTTGTCGATGTCTATACGTTATATTTAAAGTCAATATAAGTAATCAGGTCTGCGTTTCCTCACCCTAGGAAGTGATGAAACTGCGATGTTATTTCAGTAATTGGGACACGCCGCGAAAAATCCACGCCGAAATTGCGTAGGTTGTTGGATGATCTCTTTCGCCCACCACTAACACATACGCGCGCACACATGAATAAGTACCAAACATTTTTCACCCTCCCCCATTTCTACTTATTTTATAGATATCAGAGGCGAAGTTTGGTTGCGTCACAGATACCGTTTAATTTTTATCTAAATTAAACAATCATGGATTTCCCGAAGGGGCAGATTATCTGAAAAGGAAATAACAAGGAACTAATGATGTGTTTTTTTTTGTTTATCTATTGATAAATACGTGTTAGCCGCCTTATTACACTTACTAAATACTTGCTATGCAAACAGTCTTAGACTATTAATAAACAAAACTCTAGATACGAGTATGTCTGTCACACACGTTTCCGGTCCTTCTAGAAGCAACACTGTTCAAATAGACTCTTTAGCTAGTTGGGTAAATGGGTCCCGTCACAACTTTAATCTTGCATGGAAATAGTGATAGAGTGGAGAAAGACAAGCGATGTATGTTCTATGAAGAAAGAACTGTAGTGAACAGAGATCAGTCCCTCTAGATTGCGAAGTAGATTTTCGGATACAGTGTAGGCAAGAGAGAGTGTTCTGAACAACACATCTCTAGATGTGCAGTAGTGAACAACATATCTCTAGATGTGCAGTAGTGAACAACACATCTCTAGATGTGAAGAAGTGAACAACACATCTCTAGATGTGCAGTAGTGAACAATATATCTCTAGATGTGCAGTAGTGAACAACACATCTCTAGATGTGCAGTAGTGAACAACACATCTCTAGATGTGCAGTAGTGAACAACACATCTCTAGATGTGCAGTAGTGAACAACATATCTCTAGATGTGCAGTAGTGAACAACACATCTCTAGATGTGCAATAGTGAACAACACATCTCTAGATGTTCAGTAGTGAACAACACATCTCTAGATGTGCAGTAGTGAACAACATATCTCTAGATGTGCAGTAGTGAACAACACATCTCTAGATGTGCAGTAGTGAACAACACATCTCTAGATGTGCAGTAGTGAACAACACATCTCTAGATGTGCAGTAGTGAACAACACATCTCTAGATGTGCAGTAGTAAACAACACATCTCTAGATGTGCAATAGTGAACAACACATCTTTAGATGTGCAGTAGTGAACAACATATCTCTAGATGTGCAGTAGTGAACAACATATCTCTAGATGTGCAGTAGTGAACAACATATCTCTAGATGTGCAGTAGTGAACAACATATCTCTAGATGTGCAGTAGTGAACAACACATCTCTAGATGTGCAGTAGTGAACAACATATCTCTAGATGTGCAGTAGTGAACAACACATCTCTAGATGTGCAGTAGTGAACAACACATCTCTAGATGTGCAGTAGTGAACAACATATCTCTAGATGTGCAGTAGTGAACAACACATCTCTAGATGTGCAGTAGTGAACAACACATCTCTAGATGTGCAGTAGTGAACAACACATCTCTAGATGTGCAGTAGTAAACAACACATCTCTAGATGTGCAATAGTGAACAACACATCTTTAGATGTGCAGTAGTGAACAACATATCTCTAGATGTGCAGTAGTGAACAACATATCTCTAGATGTACAGTAGTGAACAACACATCTCTAGATGTGCAGTAGTGAACAACACATCTCTAGATGTGCAGTAGTGAACAACACATCTCTAGATGTGCAGTAGTGAACAACATATCTCTAGATGTGCATTAGTGATCCATCTGATATAAGTAGAGAATTGCAGCAGGATTGAGATACCGAGATTAAGGTCAGTACTATAACTTAAGCTTCGCTCCATTCCATTCATTGAATGCGGCCTTTAAAAACTAAAAAAAATATTTTTTATAGGGGAACATGAAGCTTAATTATTACTGTCTATCAATGTTAATAATCTAATAGTGTTGTATTGTTTACTTACGAATACGACTAATGTTAAAAAACGAAGATTGTACAATTACATTGTTTATATATACGTGCGGGGGTTGTTGGATTATCTCCCCCGCTTACAAGCCATTCTACATTAAATGATTACGTTCGTTGGAATCGATAGAAATATCGCTTCTGCTTTATAAATGTGTTTGTGTTTTTATTTCTACTAGGTTGTTGTAATGCTTATCTACTATTCCATATTTTAAAAGCTTTATTTAAAATCATATGTATGAAATTTGATTGGGAAGACAGTGGAAGTGTTCCCGAATTTCTAAATGTTAAGGAAGGTATGGGGGTCGAACCTCCTTTAAAACTTCAAATATATTTTATGTTGATGAAATTTATATCATACGTATAAAATTCTCCAGGGAAGACAATAGAAAGTGTTCCATAATCCCTACGTTTCCTTCTATGTGCCGAATACCTATGTGACGCCACCCCTAAGTGACCCATGGGATAGGATCCCCTTAAAACTTTAAATACGTATATCCGATTTTAATGAAATATAAATCATATGTATAAGACACTAATTCAGCTTCTTTTGACTATATTAGGGATCTAAACGGGAGGAGGGAGGGAGTGAAAACAAATAAGTGATATGGTGCATTGATGATTGTGAAAAGGTACATAGAAAGGTACATAGTTGTGATCCTTATTCAATCACGATCTACGTAATGCCTCCTGTCAGTATATATATATATATATATATATATATATATATATATATATATATATATATATATATATGTGTGTGTATTTAGGCAGCATACTTTCATTTAGGCAGACATTATTAAATAACACGGAGTGGTTTTGTTTGATGCGACTTTTTTTTATTTTTTCAATTTTCCGAATTGTCCATCTAATGTTTCGGTCAAATTGATATAAATATGATCCATGGGTTTCTTGTTCCATTCTTTTTTTCTTTTTTGCAAGTACTTTCGATTTGAATCGTCAAATCATCTTCAGGCGGTATTAGTTTTAGTGTATTTACAAATTATGACTTTACTGTTGTGCTCATTTTTGAATTATAACGGCAAGTAGTTTATATTTGAAAACGCGTCTGTAAAGTTGAAATGTACGTGAGAGCGTGATGGCGTCTACACATACGAGAGATTTAAAGTTTGACTGTTTAAACCGTTAAGAAATTGATGACGTTAAATAAAGTGCATACAATTCAAACGCATAACTATCTAATGGCTAAGAAATAATGTATATATATATATATATATATATATATATATATATATATATATATATATATATATATATATATATATATATATATTACCAAAAATGTGAATACGTTTTGAGATATTAACTTGCTTGATTAAAATAAAATACCATAAGTGTTACATATTAGGCTAGCAAACCTACTACAATACGAATTGGTTAGTTTAAAATAACAGGAAATAAAAGCGCAGCCGGGGTCAACTTGCTGACATCGTTTTAGATTTACTAGACTGTGTCAATTGATAAAAACGGAAGTGACGTCACATGGCACAAAGAGAGAGACAGAGAGAGAGAGAGAGCGTTTTGCAGTACCTGTGAAGCACTACACGTGTGAACATGTTAATTTAAAATGCGCTGAAAAGATATGATTTAACAGTGATAATCGATCTCTCTCTATCCCCTTCCGCCACACACAACAATGATCAGTTGCTTGGATCGAACGAGGATCAAATTTAATAAACCTCTTCTGTCTTGCAGCAGTCTTGGGTCGACGTAGGCCTTTGAAATTATACATAAGGAACCTTTATTTCAGACAGCAAGCCCTCAGGATCGCCGCAGAAGCGTGTACGCAAGGAACAACAGGCAACCAAGATATCAGTGTAATTTCTGAACTTTACTATTTCTTTAACCATTCAAGAATTTGGTATTCTGCATCTATTGCACAAAGTTGAAATGAAAGATATGGAAAAGATATTATTAATACGATGAGAAATGTTATAATGAAGTCAAATTAGGACCCAACAATCACTCTATTCCTCCCCTCTCTCTCTCTCTCTCTCTCTCTCTCTCTCTCTTTCTCTCTCTCCAGCGTGAATATTTAATATTTTGAGGTGACACACGGGAAAATAGAAAAACAATCCTTACTGAAAATAAAAACATGACTGCGGTATTCATAAGATA
>OY744517.1:63223932-63233932 GCA_963556195.1 Sepiola atlantica | reverse complement strand
GTAAATATTACTCAAATTTGAGAATTGTTATCTGTTTAATGTGTTATTCATGTAGTTTACATGTCATTAGAGTTTTTTTTATACTGATGGTCCCTACTTATGAACGCCTAGAGGCCACTCGATGATAAGGGTTAATGAGGTTGTTAGTTGAACGGGAACAACATCATAACAGGATTGGAAACTATAAGGGGGCATTTGATTATTTAAGAGAACTGATCGACAAATATTTCTTAATATTAAACTTGAAAACAACCATGTCGTAGTCAGCTGGGAAGCAACCCCGTTGTATTGTGTTCCACAGATGGGAAGTTCTAAGAAATAAAATATGTCCATGGAAGTTCCGTTTGGTTTTATGTACACAGAGGGGGAAGGAAAGTTATTTGCAGTGGTTGTAGCTAAACGAGTTATTGCTGTGAATGTTTTACAGTAGGGGGCTAGAGATTAGGTTTCAGTCGAGCACCTACCATGAAAATATCGATGGAGTAGAAAAAGACTAGCAACGTCTATTTTGTGAGAAAAGTGCCGTAGAGATAAACCTTTACCTGATTTCCAAGTCAGTTTTGTACTTTGTTAAAGCAGGAAAAATTGCTGTGAGAGGCACCTCCTCAGATGTGGCAGCGGTACTCCATGTTGTAGCAATAAACAGAGAAAAACGGTACGAATAGGAACGATAGAGAACGACTTGGATATGACATTTAAAGTATTTGTACATGTCAGTGCTACTGCTGGTTTAATTTTTATTAGACTGGGTTGGTGTTCAGGAGAGAAAGAGAACCATACAGGATTGTAGGTTATAGAGGCGTTATGTAGCTACAAACAGACGTGATGCTTTTCTGATTAATGATTTTCAGAGCGAAACAAAAAAAAAACTACGGATTTAAACGGTCAGTTTTTTACTTTTCTAATTTGTTAAAGGATTGCCACAATCTAATCATCCAATCTCTCTTTGCTTCCGTTTGAAGTCGTGTCATAACGAGCCCAGCCTATTAATTGCAGAGTTACGTGTATTCGTATCCGTTTACGATAATCAGAAATGCCCCCCCCTCGAAAACTGAATTGCTAGGGAAAGACCCCAAGTGCTCTATTTAGTATCCCAGTCTAAACTAAGCTCAGTACGTGTTTGAGGAGTGCCACACACTTACAATGATTAAAGAACATGGGATATTTTAGAGGGACTAAAGAATGTAAACCCTCTTCAGTTGCGGAACAAATAGCTGATTCTAAATACATAGTTTGATGGTAACGGCGATAGAAACACAACGCAGTTTATACAAAAAATAGGAGAATACCCGGCCCAGGACGGGTAAAGTTAATTCTCCAAAGAGAAAAGATTTGTACCACTTTTATGTCTCCTTACGAAGATTAAAATCAGGATATCATTAAACTTATGTTTAGAATCCTCATTCAAATCTTTATCGAATTCTATTATATGATGTTAATTCTAGAAAATGTCTAAGATTTAAGGTTTACGCTTAAAAAGTCTTAAAAATAAATTGAAATTCGGAAGGAATCTTTCTTAATTGATGTCTAAAGACTATGGATCAAATTAAATGTAAATCTGAAATATTTTAATATTCAAATGAGAAATTGTGCCAATAGTATGCCCCCTAAAAATCGTTTTAAATATTCAACAGAAACTAAAATTTATGAAATATTTATTAATTGATGTCTAGTACTTATGGTTAAAATTTCACAAAAATTAGAGGTATCAAAATTTTCACGAAGATTTTCCACCTCCATTTTGTTTCCGTTTGCATAAAACTAAATAAAATTAAATATAGCTTACATTTGGACCGCTTACGTATAGCTCATGTATTCTAAAATTCATAATAATCGGGTTATTAGTTTATGACGGAATCCTTTAAAGAAAAACATATAAACACATACACGTATCTAACTTAATATAAATAAAGATAAAAGTATTCCTTTATTAGATGTATGTACACCTAATCAGCAAGATAATACGGTGCTTCTGTAATAAAAAGCCGAAAAAAGTTTTTTATTGTCTTATAGTGTTGGGGAGGTAAGTAAGGTGACTCTTACTACGATTTTAAATCAAGATTTTCTCTGAAATTAGGAACATGGATGTTAACACTTTCAAGTTCGAAGATATACTGTATTTTACCGCAGACAGTTAGGGTTATGGTTAGGGTTAGGGTTATTATTAATTACATTTATTTAAATTACATTTTATGAAAATATATTGTTTGAAAGCTAGAGCTGTTGTGAAGAGTTACCTGCCCCTTATTTACCTCTCATACACTAAAAGTAAAAAAAATGTGTTCGGCTTTTTAATACAGAAGCATCGATAATACAAATGTCGTTTAACTTTAGTGATGATTATAAACAATTAGAAAACTTAAAGAATGGTCCAACCAACAACGTGCCAACTATTTTCTGGCTCTGTAGACTGGATCAAAAGAGGATCGCTTCACTATGATCAGGGGAAAATGATAATTGCTGACCAAGACTTGATGGGCAATGCTTCAAGAGATGAGTGGTTTCTGCAACGACAACAAGTACAGGTCCTGCCACACAGAAGTAGACAGTGTGAGCCACCTGGCATCCAGTTGTAAGATTCTTCATGGTGACGGCTACAATGCAACACAACGGAGTAGCAGTGTAGCAGTAAGTCCTGGGAAAATATACCAGAAATAACTGTTTTAAATTAATCATACACCATCCACTATGGCTATGCAAATCGTACAGTTATTTACTTAGAAAACAGACCTGTTTAACTTGACAAAGTGATATATAACAAGAGGGAGAAAGTAGCAACCCTAGTTGAAGTCAGTGTCCTTAATGATGCTGGCGTAAACAGGTCTTATGTTCGACATGGAAAGAAACTGGAATATTAGGAAAATCTCTATCATTCTAGTGATCATAGTAGCTACCGGACTCATTAAAATATTTCAAAAACTACCTGGCTAATATACCCGGTAAAGCAAGTGCAGGAGAGATCCAAACATTGTGCTTAAAGGGTCGGTTAGACTCCTAAAACGATATCTCGGTTGGAGTCTCTGAATCTTTGGTATCGGATATGATATCCAATCCCCAGCAAAAAGAAAAAAGATGAGTGAATGGAAAAAAAGAAACATCTTTGGGAAAAAAGTCAACATTTGGATTGCACAAGAAATTAAGAAATGGAATTCGGTCCATAGGTGTGTACAGAAATGGGGTTTTGTCATTTCCATTAACCTTTGATTAAAATGAAAAACTCTTTAACATTTTTAATAAGTAATCTTCACAGCTTCATTCTAGTAAAATAGCAAGATGTTAACAAGAAGTTTGAAGTTAAAGGTTAGGAAAAAGGTCCGAGAGTGACGTCAGGTATCCAACTACCTACCTACTTACTTATACTTAGAAACGCCTGCGTCCTACGACGCATGACGCAGTCATAGTAAACCATCGTGTTTGGTCTGGAGCCAGATCCACAGAGTCCCTCTGCCTTCTTCCCGCTGCGATCAAATCTCTCTTGATTGTTTGCTTCCAGTTCATTTTTGGTCTTCCACTTCTTCTATTTCCATCAGAGGTGCACTGAAGCATTTGGTTTGCAAATTTCTCTGAGGTCAATCTTAGGGATTGTGCGAACCATCCTAGACGTCGTTTGCAGATTATTGACGATGCCACCTGTTGGTTAGTGCGATCTCTGATTTCTTGGTTGGTAATTCGATCGCTCCATTTGATCCATAGAATTTGTGTAAGACATTTGGAATCTAACGCGTCTAATTAACTCTCTTGGCTGATTTGAGATGCCAAATTTCGCTTCCAAATAGCAGTGTGGACAAAACGTTGCTCTTATAAAATCTTAATTTAGATCTGAGAGGGAATTTTTTTTTCAGATATTGCAAAGCTGATTAAATGCTGCTGAAGCTTTTCCTATCCTGCACTGCAATTAATCTTCTGAGATCATCAGCTCTAAGCTTGTCTTTAAGACTCATATTACACATCCATCGTATCATTCTCATATCATTTCTCTCCATGCAACACGTCATCAACACTCACTGGCCAGATCACACTCTCATGCATTATCATACTGTATACACATGCCTTTGGTTGATAGTGGTAATACTCTGCTGGTTAGTAATGGCAAAAGTTACCTGAACTTACTTCATCCACTCGTAATTCTTGCAATCATACTAGCACCTGCTCCATCCTGTGTTCCAATGGTATCACAAAGATTACAAAACGTCTCGCCAATCTCAATAGCTTCGCCATCCAGATATACTTGCTTAAATTTGAAATAACATTTTTTGTCCATATTGCCTATCTTGTTTATAAAGATTTTTAAGTAGATAAAGTTGTCCCTATAGTTATTTCTTTTTAGTCGATAAAGACGTTTGTAAGTGGGTAGTGTGTCCCAAAAAGCATGGTTTCAGTGTTCTTAACACTGAGATAGAGATTAATGCTCCCTGTTTCAGATTTGACATTGTTGACAATATCTTGTAAGTCAGTGGTATTCGCTTCTAATGCAGCAGTATCGTCTGCAAAGTCAGGATCAGAAAATTTACGATCTTTGACTCGCCCGATACTCTGATCCTTGGTTGCCTGTTTTAATACCCAATCGATAATAGTCCAGTCAAATCAGTGAAAAGGGTCAAACTAATTGCAACACAAGGTTCTTTTACACAATGAATTTCTATGGGGTGTCTATATGAACATATTAAAAGTCTAGAAAAATCTACCGATGCGAAATATGAAAATTCTACAATTAATGATCTGCTTGTGTTTATGAAAAAGAAATGTAAACAACATCGTTTTCATTTTGTCATTTTTCTAAAATTTTCGGTAAAATTGATTGCTGGTCTGAAATGTATTTTTTGTGCTGAAATAAAATTCTAATTTACTTTGTAATGTTTTAATCGCTGGCGGCCTATATGCACCAAAATATTCTTACGACATAAAAGTGTTATTACATACAAAAAACAATGTTTTTGATACAAAATAACATCTGAAAATTATTTTACACAAAAAACAACTTGTTTAAAACAATATGAAGAGGTTAAAACTAAAACATATTGGTCGATGTTTAAAAGTTTCCTTATATATATATATCATAGGCCGGAAGTTTAGAATAACTTACTGAAATAAATTTGTAGTCTATTATACACTGCTGGATTTTACTGTCAATTTTTTTTCTTGTTACAAATTGAATAATGTCTAATGCGAGTACTAGATACATGTGCATACTTTGTAAAGAAGGTATTATGGGTAACATTCTTAGCGATACGGTGACAATTAGCCAAAAAGGAAGTGATAGCATCAACACAGCATTTGGGGAATATGCAAGTAGTTTTCGTATATGTGCAGGTCAACGTGTTCATAAGAGCTGTAGAAAGCGATAGTACAAAAGCAGATGAAAAACATTGAACAGATCGATATATAAGAATTTAATTGTAGGTTACAATCTCGAACAAGAATTTTTGATTTCAAGAATTACTGCCTTTTTGTGGTACATCAATTAAATATCAAAGAAGGCAAAGATGTCAGGATTATCATCTTGTGAAAACATTAACATTTGATAATCCTATAGACAAAAGATGTAAATCCCGGAAAAATAGTGGAGTGATACAGTATCAGAAAGATTATTTGCAAATGATTTACATTCCAAGGATGCTGTCTATCACCAACGGTGCAGTAATAACTTTAGGACAGGCAAACAATGAAATAAATATATGACTCCAAACTCGTATTATTCATCCACCAATGAACTTTCTTTACAGAAAACCTTAACATTTCTCCCTGATAGTGTTGCTTACTTTATGCAGATTTTTGCAACAGGAAAAATACAGAGAAGAAGCAGACATCCCTGGAACATATTATAATTTAAGCTATTCGACCAAGTATGGGGATTGCTCTTTTACAATTATGGTTAATCATAAAAATGCATCACCATTTTAGTTCTAGGTTGTTGATAGATTAATTACAGCAACATTGGTTTTGTAGCTCATATGACGAAGTCCAAACATTTGAACGAAATGCTTCTGTAATTGTTATATCACTGTTACAGAAAGTCAATTTATGCTATAGACAGCAGACACTATTGACCACAAGATACAAACCCTTGATGGATATGGAAACCTATCATCGGATGGGTATGGTTGCCATATTAACACTAGGTAGGTTTGTCACACATGTGATTTCCTAGCATGAAGTAACGACTAATGAGATCCTTAGGCCTGGACAAGTAACAATTCATTATTACTATTATCACAAAGATAATCTATATCATTTTGGTAAAATTATCCCTCTTACGCCTTGTGACTATTTTCCTAAATCCTCATATTTACTTGATATTCTGTTTACAGTTTCCCCGTTTCTACAATGGCCATGCCCAATGTTGTCAGAATTCATGCAAATGGTATACAAAAGAAAATCATCTGGAAAGGGCAACTGTTATGATTTTACCTTTCATTGACTTAGATCCATTAAATATGTCATACATCTATTCTACGTTGATATTCTTGGTTGAACAAGTAATTTATAACAACACATTTTCTTTTACCATATTTAACCATCCACTGTATCGGTACACTCAAACTATTATAGTTAATAAGCCATTTAGTAGCCGTATAAAATCTGTAGTGCTGAGAATTAGAGGATTCCACATGGAGATGAGTGTTATTGTATGTATAGGCAATGTAATGGAAAAAGCAGAATTGTTAAAAGTTCTGAAAGAGATATATGGCCACAACTCAGTGCCAAATATGCCTAGTTCGTTGCTAAAGTATGAAGAGGTCATTGGTACGCTTAATATATCAATTCTTGCAGACATATTGGAACTACTTGTGACACATACTTCTATACATGACACTGAAACTCAAAGTGAAGAAAAGACTCACACATGAGCAGAGAAATCTAATATAATTCAAGTGAGAGGTACTAATTTAACAGAAAGTTTAATAATGTCAGCTAAATATATTTGCAAATCCAGATACGATGGAAGATGAAGAATCTACAATAGCAGCTATGACTATCCATGAAGAGTTGGAACAGAAAAAAGGAAAATTTGACTAATCATATGATTAGTCAAATTTTCCTTTTTGATGCTTGTGGTTGCAATATATGAAAATGCTAGAGATTTCGAAGAATTTTTTCTGGACTTAAAGAACGGGAAATTGGAGTCTCCATCTTGCTTCATTGTATGACATGCTACAATTCATTGTTACTACATGGCACAATTTGGATACTAAGACAATATTTTTATATCTTAAACAAATGGCTACCTTATCAAGAGACCATTTTGATTTGTATTCTGTTTTTAAAAATAGTTTACATGTTGTTTGCCATAGTGATACTGGGAAGAACTTTCCACTGATCTTATTGTTTATGTGAAGTATCTAACCCACTGGCAGGCTAACAAGGGATATACAAGTAGTAAATCATGTGGATTAAATCTGTCCGGTTTGTTCTGAACTCAATCAAGTTATTCATCAGTTTACTGGTGTCAATTATAAAATTAGTAAACAGCACAAAGACGTAACTGACACCCGACAAAATAGAGACTGCACGGATACAAAAGAGCATATCAGCTTTTGAAAGCCAGAAATTCCTTCAATAGATATGATGTCACTGCGCAGAATTATCTCAGTTATTGTTGTAGGGGATTCAGTAAATTTAGATCAAACAGAGAATGTTAGCTATGAGATTCTTCAATCCATGGAATGCAATGAGGTATCTAACAATTAATTCAAGTGAAAAGAAAAAAGGCACTTACCCTTGAATTAAGAACAGATGTGATTATAGACAAAAAAAGTAGTACATATTCATCCGCAAGCACTGTTTTAACACCTAACATTAGTTGCAACAAAAGAAAACTTTTATATACAGGAGCTCTTTAAATATGAACTAAATCGATAAACAACGTCTATATTTTATTGCAATTCTTCTACCAGATCTGCAACCAAAGCAATTCTCAGAAGTGCCCTATGGAGCCAGCTTCGATGCCAAGAATGCAACCCTACCACTGGTAGAAACTTTGTTTTGGATGGAGGGGCATTACTACATCGGATCATTTCGCATCATGCTCTTACATTTAGATAAATATATTATGTATATATTAAATACATACTGTGGAAATATGATAAATGCGTTATTATATTGGATGGTTGCAGTGAACAATCTTCAGTAAAAGACATAATTTATTCGGGAAGAGGCGTAGATACTGTATCTGTACACTGTGAATCAACTATATTTCCAGTAACGAAACGGGACATTTTCTTGGCAAATAAATCTAATAAACATACACTTATCCAGATGTTTTCTGAATGTTTTGAATGAGCAGGGTGGCGGTGTATCCACGCGATGGTGATGCTGTCTTATTATTGAAACTTCTGTTAAAATATACACTTTTCGAAATCTGACCTTGGCACCAGCATATGCTTAGATTTACCATTTCTTCATGCTTTACTTGGATGTGACACAACGTTATGCTCATCCAATGCAGGCAAAGCAGTTGCTATTAAAATTAGAAAAAAAACTTACAGTATTGTGCTGAGGTCTTCTGTCAGTGTGAGGCATCAACAGAAAGCATTATTGCATCTGAAAAACGCCAGAGGGAATGTCAACAAATTGCGCTATCATCGGTTTCCCCAAAAGATACATCAAAACATAATCACAATGGATTAAATATCTTGCCTCCAACAACAGCTGCTGCAAAACTCTATTCTATGCATTATACTAGTAAGTACAGATATGGTTAGGAAATCGTTTTCTAAATCCCATCAATTTGGGATGGCAGATGATCAATGGTGTCCATCATACCAGAAATGACTGATATGCTACCAGCACCAGAAAGTCTTCTTAATTTGATCCGGTGCAACTGCAAAAATATTGCAATACAGCACGGTGTACATGTAAAAATTATGGAGTTAATTGTTCATCACACAGTTGGGGAGTGTAGTGATAGAGCTTGTGCTAATTTGTTAGTGCCTGAAGATAACATTGAGTTAAATGATTGCAAAATAATTGAATAACAAAAGCACTCGAAGAACCCAACCCTTCGCCAAGGTTTATTGTGTTACTTTACTATGCAGATGAAACTTGGAAATGTTTTTTGAAAATGAGACACTATAAAACATAGGTAAGTTTACACAGATTGATTGGAAATGCCAGATTGACGGAGATTCATATGAAGTTTTTTAAAAGAGATGTTCTATGCTAAAATGTGTAATGCTGCCAAATCTTGAGTCTGTTTTAGATCTAGTTAAAATTTCATCTGGTGACATGTATTACTGTCTAGTACCCATGTTTCAAATTTCAAAAGAATAGACACATAAGTAACTGAGATGTAATTTTTAAAAAACTTTAACAATGATGGAAAATAGGGATTTTCCTAATTACAAAAACTCTTGCATTCATAATACTGAACAGTATTAAATCGAGAATATATTATGGAACTTCCCTGGGCCAAGATACAACTTTGCTAAAAAAAAAAAGCATTGAAATCTGGTGATTATGTTTTGCATAAAATTTCTAACAAACAGACAAATGAACAAACAAACAGACAAATGAACAAACAAACAGACAAATAAATGAAGATTAAAACATGACCTCCTTGTGTGTGGGGGCGTAATTCATAATATATTCATTATTTTTTATTTAAAAATAATGATTTAGAAGTATATCTCATTAAATAATTCCATGAAATATCCCAATAATTTGATAATGGGAGAATATGCTCTGAATGCATACGATAAAACGGTGTATTTTTAAGAAAAAATCGTCTCAAAACTTAACATTCACCCTAAAATACATTTTATATAGGTTAATTTTTGCTGTGAGATTAAAGAAACAATCTATATACATCATTTCATATCCTATTTTTTACTTATAAATGTCAAATGATCCATTGGTGCGATTGGTAGCATACATCACGTTCACTGAAAAATACAGGGCACCTATTGATAAAAAATGCCAAATTTGCATATTTCGCATCGGTAGATTTTTCCAGGCTTTTAGTATGTAAAAATAGAGACCTTATAAAAAGGCATTCTCTAAA
>OY744517.1:63208932-63221432 GCA_963556195.1 Sepiola atlantica | reverse complement strand
GTCTAACATAAATAAATAAATGAATACATGTGACAATATATAGCGAAATACTAATGTTATATTTGAAGCAAGAAATTAAGATAATTGGTGTGCTTAAAAATGTCTACTTAATCATAGATAGATAGTTGGAAAGGAAACTGCTTTTCAGTATGGCTAGATTAGTATTAAAATCACATATATTGTAAGCCCATCAGAGTTCATAAGTTTTGTAGAAGTAATAATTTGATATCGAATTGCTGAGATTTTGGTATAAATATTATTAATCAAATATGAAGTGATCTCAATAACGATAACTAGTGCAGGTTCTGCTACACAGAAGTAGAGAGTGTGAGCTACTTGATATGCAGATGTAAAGTTATGCTGGGGGGCTACTATGTTGGATAATGGTCCTATGGGAATGGACGTATCTGTTGGAAATCATTGGTTTGACTTGCGCGAATTAGCGCGGGGTGGACCCGTGCAGTCGAGTGCAGAATAGGGCCTGTTCTTACAGTCGGAAATCACAGACGTGACAAGGTCACCGCGTGACGATACATCGGATCAAGGGTCAATGTGCACCTGCGAGAGGCTATGTTACGTCACGGGCCTTTGTGTGGGAAGCAGAGGGATCCGTGACGTCACTCGTTATTCGTGAGAAGCGAGTTTTAACAGTCTGGGTTTTGGAGGCGAACCTATCAGACGTGATTTTAATGTAGTCTACAACAGATTAAGGGAATGATTAATGAATGATTAAGGACTTAATTGCTAGGTAATTACGAAAGCAGTAATTTGCTCTCCCTCTCCCACGTTCCAGGACGAGTATAGTATACGTAACGAGAAATGCCGCGGCCCCAAGTAGAGGGGTATGCAACAATTATACAATGTGAAACAACGGAGTGTTTAAATACCTACACTGGACCACATGCAAAAAATTGAATATCCAACTCTCAGCATATTTCCAGAGATAAATAAAACCTCCTAATTATAGGGCGGGGTAAAATAATCTTACACATTTTTAGGGGTTAATAAAATCAAATTAGAATATATAATGAAAATAAATTATTTCTATTTTGTAAATGTACATAGGATTCTATTTTGTCTTATGTTGTTTGAATAATTACAAAAGTATTTTCATTTTTTCACATGTAAATACGTCATTTCGTTTTAGTTCGTCTTAAAAATTACATCATCTGACTTAAACCAGTGCGATCTTTCTAGGTGGGGTTTTAGTTTCTCACCAGTTTGAGATGGTTTGGAGACAGTGGTGATTCCTGGTGTAAATCAGGAAGAAAGTCAGAATGACGAACTCACTTGGAGGAGTTAGTACGTCTTGCCAAAACCGACTGATATAGAAATGTTACACAAGAAAAGGATAACCTTTCTTCCTCGAAATAAATAATGTCTCAACAACTAAATAGATGTTGATATTTATTCACGGGAACACAGGAACAATAGAGATGTGGTACAATGGGCTGATTCATGTCGGTTAGATAATATGGAGTTCGGCATCTCGTCTGCCTTTAGCCAAAGCAGAGCGAGATCAAGACGAAAATGCGTCATGTCGGCGTGAAGGATAACCTCGAACTGGCTTTACGTTGAATATTGTTTTTGGCGCTAAAATATGTTTACGCGCATGAATATCGCTCCATATAGACGTGCAACACGAATACGCAGTAAAGAGGCAATGATTACGCAAGCACAAAACCGAATCACCATCTAAGTTGAAATAGTTCGGTGATGTAACTGCTACAGGGTATATAAAGTCAAAGAGATGCACTCATCGCCCTTCATCCATTAAATAATTAAATTATGACATTCGTCAAGAAATCGTTGCCAGTCAACATTAAATGATTCGTCGAGTTACGAACAACTTTCGCGAACGTCTTCAACAGTATGTGGATAATATTTGCAAACATTTGTCTGATGTAATTTGTAAAACAAAATAAAACCATGATATATATATTTAGAAAATAAAAATACTTGTTTTCATTATTTTTTCTAATTTGCTTTTCTGTAAACCTACAAATTAGTCAGATCATTTTGCTCCACTCTGTAGTTCCAGAGATAAACAGATGTGAAAAGCCCGCCGTACCTGGGAGAAAACACATTCGGATTCTGTCCTGCCAGACTACACTATAAATATTCTACCTAAACAGCTGCTGGAAATCTAGAGTCCGTTGGTTATGTTGTGCCTCAACTGTCGACAAGACTTAGAGACAGGTGAAGAAGTGAATACAATATGTGAGTGTTCTCATATCTTGAGGCCGGGATAAGTCTTTATGAAAACTGTAATAATACATTGTTCGGTTTCGAAGCAGACGGATAACAACAGTCTCAGCCACCAAGTCAACTTAGACAAGTTTCGATAAATTTAACAAAGTTGTTCGTGAGAGAGACTGATAAAAACGATGACGGGCTCTAAGCCAACTACTTGAGTCTGAGGCAATTATTTCACTCTCAGTCTGGCTGATCACGACTAAGTCACTTATGACGTCAAGATGACGTCAGAGGTACATAATGAAAACACTTTAAGAAATCCTTATTTCAAACAAGTAATCCTGATGAAGCGTGTGTCTATCGGCAAACCTCTTAAATACTTTACATGCAATAGTATTAGTTTCTCTCCGGCAATCTTCTCTCTCTCTCTTTCTCTCTCTCTCTCTCTCTCGCTCTCTCTCTCTCTCTCTGTCTCTCTCTCTCTCTCTCTCTCTCTCTCTCTCTCTATGTTTATATCTATCTATCTATCTATCGATCGATCTATCGATCGATCTATCTATCTCCCTAATCTTAAATATAAAGTTATCTTGTCGGATTTTCAAAGTCAGGCCCAAATAGGATTTTAACTGTTGTACCATACTATTGACAATATAACGTACTTCTTACAATTTTTTTTAATTGCTCAGTTCAAACCAGACAATTTGATAATATGAAACACATTTAGTTAATCCCCCAAATAGAATTTAAGTTGACAAATTCCACTTGTATTCTAATACGCTAAGTGTTAATTCTTATTCATGTGCCATGATATCAACAATATACTTCACTCTATTTCAAAAATGATTTAGTCCAACTAGACAATCTAATAATATCAAGTATATCGCAAAATATTTGTAATTTGATAATATCATACGATTAATCTCCCTTAAAACTATAATTGTCTAAATTAGCAAACAATTAAAAACTAAATACTTAAAACTAAAGTAACGTTATTGCATTATATATAGTAGTAACAGAAAAAATATCTATGGCAAGTAAGCAAAACAGAGTCATCCATGATTCATCCCAGAGAGGATCATCAGGCATTTAGCCTGATAATTCTCTGCGGAGATGAAAATGAATATATAAATATATGAATATATAGAGAGAAATAAATGCATGGGATACAAGAGCATTTTATAAATATCTTGATAGTAGGCCGAAACAATTGTATGCTGGAAATAAAAATAAAAATTTTGTGAAGTGTTGAAAATCTGTTCTTCCTAACATTTGACGTTGTTTAAATTAAATAAAAATATTGCATACCATAGCTCTAGCCTTACACTATTGAGCTATTACAATTGCTTTATGTTATGAAATGTATATTTTAAATATAAATACACCTATATATATATATATAT
This sequence comes from Sepiola atlantica, assembly GCA_963556195.1. NCBI lineage: Eukaryota > Metazoa > Mollusca > Cephalopoda > Sepiida > Sepiolidae > Sepiola > Sepiola atlantica. Next base: position 63,217,836 of record OY744517.1, on the reverse strand, counting down.
ATATTTGTTATTGTTTATTATCTATGTACGTATACGTGTCGTCCTTTTTTTTTAATCTGGACTCATCAGCATAGAGATATGACCGGTCACGTGATTCGAAACCCTGGATTTAAATATTTTTCAACTCAAATCCAACGTCGCTAACCGCTCGGCCAATTCTGAACAGCTGATAAACAATGATAATTTTAACACTTTTTAAAGCGGCTTGACGTCCAGGCATTCTACTTCTATTAGGGAAGGAATGATGCATTATAAAGCAAGTGACGTCATACTGTGTTAGTACTACAAATACAGTGCTCTACTTTTCTACGAGGAGCGACAAATATAAATATTTGTTATTGTTTATTATCTATGTACGTATACGTTTCGTCCTTTTTTTTAAAATCTGGACTCATCAGCATAGAGATATGACTATCCACTACCGAAGCTCTTAAGCACAGTTGAAGCAAATACTGAAAATCTATACGCACTATATTTTATCTCCCTATAATATTATATATGTATATATACATTAAATAGTCATATATATATATATATATATATATATATATATATATATATATATATATATATATATATATATATATATATATATATATATATATATATATGTATACCTACTAGCGACCATGCGTAATTTAAGTTCAAATTTAAAAGAGACATTTACTCTGTTAAGTCAACACAACATTGGACGTCACTTCTACAAGACCAGGACAGATTCTTTCGAAAAGAAAATAAGGTTAATACCTTTTATTTGTTTAAATCTCTGATGAAGCTTGTGATACCGAGCGAAAAAAAGTCAAGATGAAAAACAAAATAGTATTTTGATTTTAATAAAAATATCTGCATCTAACATATGGTTTTTTGAAGGCATTTTGCTTCTTTCTCTAAGTGTGTTTGTTTCGAAGGGTAATAAATCAACCATTGAAATAAGACTCTTTGAACTCGGACGAACATTTGTGTTGACTTTTCTTTGTGAGAAGTTGGATTTAGAATTCCCATACTATCATTGGATTGGAATGGTAACTTGTGAACGGTATCTTGAATGATTTAGTTCTTTAGTTTTTTTTTGGGGGGGGGGGATTTATTCATCATTGTGCCGGCCGACGTGAAAGTGTATTATCGCACATTGTTCCGGTTTTATGGTTTTATTGAATGTATTTGGGACCGATTATTTGCTTGTTGGCTTGGTGGAAGAAATAATGCACGAGCTACTTTTCTAAGACTTTTCTAGGACTTTCTTTTTTTATCGTTGTTCTTCCTTGCTTTTTAATTTTGACTTTTATTTTTATTTTTTTCCTCTTCTCTTCTTAAGTGACCTCAACTATTGCAACGCCACATTGTGTATTGTCGGCAGTTGAAACCAGTAATCCAGACATTTAATTTCCCTGATGATCTGCCAAGCAAGTAACTGCTTGGTAGTGAAACACGTGTAGGAAAAACATTTAATTTGAATAAATAGTATTTGTAAGAAAAAATATCTTTAATGGTGATCATTGGTGTCCTGAAAGGAATGCTTTGGTAAGCCTTCATAAAATCACACATATATATATATATATATATATATATATATATATATATATATATATATATATATATATATATATATATCGCTGATTCAGTAGATTGTTCATAGTGGCCGAGTGGATAAAAGGGGCCGGAATTTGGGTTATAGCATGACTAGTGTTCCGGGGTTATGAATCCTGCGACAATGCCTATATTTTAAACTTTTCGTTTACACAGAGCCAAGTTCACTTTTCTTTGTGGAAACCAATAGGTTGAAGTTTTGACATTGTCAATGTAATCCAGGTAACTTATAAATATAGTTTCTCTATTATTAACAATTCAAGCATAGAGAAACATTAGGTTGAGTATATAGTAACTCTATTACTGTGCAATAACTTTGAAATGTTCCTTTATATAACAATCTATCCTTACCCTGCGTTGCCGGAGAATAATTAGTAATTTATTATTATTTACTCACTAAGAGTTTTCACACAAGTGATTGCTCACCGAAAATAACAAGTTATGTTCGCTTGGATTGCAAATCATTTTGTATAATTACAACAGCCGTCCACCATTGATTTCTCGTTACGATTGACCGTTGGTCATCTCTGAAATTCGAGTGATAATAGCCTCTCTAGTACCCTTACACCCTTTTCAATGGAGGGCTAGTTGGTTCTTTCTCTCACAGTCATTTTGTGCGGTAAAAGATAGTGCCGTTGGGGGGGGGCATGTATCATGTTTGCTTTATTCCTATTTCAACTTTTGTAGGTACAAAGTTTTAATAAACAGTGAAATAATGTTAGACACACTGCTATTATTATCTATAGTGCGGATTTTTTAAATTATTTATATTATAAAAGAGGAATAAAGAACTTCGTAACTTTTTTATTTCTCTATGAGGATGTTTTTTTCTCAATACTCGTTTTAAAAAAAAGGTAAAAAAATTAAATAAAATTACCGAGATGTCTTTCAGTCGACACTTTTCTCGTGGTTCTTTATTCCTCTTTTATAATATAAATCATTAAAAAAATCCTCACTATAGCTAATAATGGCAGTGCGTCTAAAATTATTTCACTGTTTATTTCAACTTTTGTGTTGTTGGTCAGCGTTTGTAGTCTACGTGGGTAGATTCCTGCATTTGAGGATGCTCCTTAAAATTTCGGCAGTTCTTATCATTGCCGTTTTTTTATTATTTGTACTCAATGGGAGTTCTCACACAGATCATCGTCAGTGATTGCTCACCGACAACAACCAGTAGTATTTCCTGGGGTCTGAGTGACAAAAAACTTCCCCTGATTTCCAGTATTATTACCCTCTTTTTGATAACCATCGCAAACAACCTTGCGGCATTGCAACAGCCTCTTACCATTGATCTCTCGCTGGTAAGGACCATTGGTCTTCTCTGGGATTTTGGTGGCAATAAGCCTTCCAAAGGTCCCAGTATTCTCCGCACTTTTCAAGTGGAGGTCTGGTTTGTGCTGTTCCTTCCTCGGTCTTCTCATCCTCCTCGATTATTATTATTATTATTATTATTATTATTATTATTATTATTATTATTGTTGTTGTTGTCGTTGTCGTTGTCGTTGTCGCTGTTGTTGTTATTGTTGTTGTTGTTGTTATTATTATTATTATTATTATTATTACTATTACTATTACTATTATTATTATTATTATTATTATTACTATTACTATTATTATTATTTTTTTATTTTTTTTTATTTGTTTTTTAAAGATCAATCGGGCACATTACGAAATATGAAGGGAGAATATATAGATGTATGTCTTTCCTACGTTACTGCATCTCTTTCACAAACAGTTAAAGTGGCGCATTAACTCATAACTGTTAAAAACAGCTGTTATAAAATCTACTTTCCCTTTTATAAAGTATAAGATCTTTCAGCTTATTTTTATAAATAATATTTGTTTGGGATATCATTTAGACAATAAGGCGCCGGGAAGGTGTTAATTTCGTTATCTCAATAGTAATAAGTGTACATAATTTTTTGCTACACCGCTTTTAAACTCTACGTATGCTCAAATATGTAATAATCGTTTGCATTTTCTTACATGAAGGCCTTTTAAGTGACTCTAATATTTATTAGTCGTACTTTCTCAATTCACTTAAGCAGTTCAAGACGGAGCTGGGTGTATTATGACCGTTGATCTATGGATTATTACCCCTCACTTGAGGATGCGAGCAGACGTGATTCTGGTGTATAACATAATAAATGGGAACTTAAATCTACCCATCGAAAAGCTTTTCACCCTAACGCCAGATTACGGTCTCGACAGAACCGGAAAATGTACCACCATTGCTTTTTTTTCTCAATAGTAGAAAGACAGCATTCTCTTCCGTGTTTCTGCCTCGTGGAATAACTTACCAGAGGAGGTCGTGACGATAGCCAAGTTTAAATTCGCTTTCGGAAAACACTCACACTACAGATGTACATATCTTCTAACTATATTTCTCATGCCTTTGAACGTTGGACTTTCATGTAGGATGTTATTTGCCATGGCAATTGGTGGTTTAAAAAGGAAAGGATCTTTGTCTTAGCAGTATTAAATTATACCATCCATTTATGACCCAATTCTACTACAGACTGGAAGTCACTTTCTAAGGATTCAACCATTGCCCCGGATATGTACGTGTTCGTTTTGCACACATGATGAGAGTAGAGCGTGGTGTCGTCAGTAAATATACCCATCTCAGAGTTTAGGAATTTGACTGCTGCTAATTCTGGGTTGAGGAACTTTGCAGAATTTTCGTTTGTCACTTAGACGAGGTTGATTTTCTGATACATTCTTATCCTTTTTACTCTTTTATCTTCGATCGTTCGTCGATTTCTTTCTTACTCCTTAAAGAGTTAGGTTTTTTTTTTAGATAATTCTCACCTGAGACAACTATTTCTGTCTAGCCAAAGAACCACAGGTCCTTACATATTTTTATTTTTTTGCGATTCATCATTTAATATCGAAAAGTCTTCGTTTCATAAATGTGAGATATGCATCATGTCAAACCATAAGGTATTGCCAGTGTCTGTCCAGGGATCTAATATGTCTTTAATGTCGACAGATGTCATCTTCATTGATTCCGTGCATTCTGGATGACGTCACAAATGAATGATGTTATCAACTAAAACAGATTAAAGCAATCAAAAAATCGTTTTATGACGGCGTAAATAGATTACGTCATAGTTTTGTTTTAGCCATCCATTGAAAAAATTATGGAATACACCGAGAAAATTATTTATATAGTCATAAAGGTCGAAGTAAATAAACGGCGATTGATAGAATGAAATAGGATCAAATCATGGATGATGCAGGAGAGCGTAGGGCCACTGCGCCTGACATTTCACAGGCGTTCGACAGAATGTGACATTCTGGTCTTCTGCACAAACTTTAGAGTTATGGTAAGGTTTTTGCCATTATCAGGTCTTTTCTCTCTGATCAAAGTTTTCGAGTAACTTTGGATGGTGTATTTTTGTTCTCTTTTCCTATCGATGCTGTTCACCAGGGCGCTATTCTATGCCCAACACTGTTTCTTCTCTATATCAATGCTCTTCCAGAATATTATTCAAAAGATTAACATCTATGCTGATGATACTACTCTCTTTTCTGGTGTGTACTCGCCCATCTCCATCAGATTAGTTGAAATATGCAGCTGCTCTAGGCGTTGACCTGGGTTCAGTTGTGGATTAGTGTACGAAATGGCTTGTTTCGTGTTATCCAATTAAGACTCGTGTCTTTCAATCTTAACTGTTCCCCTTTTCTTTCAGAGATTGTCATGGATGATTCTGCTCTTGAGGAGAAATGGACTCTGACACTTTTTGGTATGTCTTTCTCATCAAATCTTTCTTAAACTTCATATACTAGATCCATTGCTCTTTCTGCTTCTCGTGAAGTCGTTTCTCTCTAAAACACATTCGCACACCTGAGACTATTCTCTATTTCTACAAATCTACTATCAGACCATGTATGGAGTACTGTTGTCATATTTGAGCTACGTATAAGTTGCAGAAACGTATTTGTAATTTGATTGATCCCACCCTTTCTTCTTCTCTACGCCCTTTCTTTCACAGATGTGATGTTGCAAGTCTCAGTCTTTTTTATAAATAATATCATGGCATATGTTCTTCAGAATTGTGCAATATATTCTCTGCTTCCTTTGGCCCAGCTCGTTTCACTCGTGAGTCTAGTGGTCTCCATCAATTTGTTGTTTTGATACCTCATTGTAATATATTTTCCTATTCCAGTAGCTTCTTTCCAATAACTTGTGGAACTCTCTTCCTGCTGACTAGTTTTTCTTTCTACCTATAACCTTGATCTTTTGAAGACTAAGGCCAATAAGCATCTCCTGTCTTTGCGACAATCATCGTTTGTTCTTGTTAGCTCCTTACATCAATTGACTTAATGCCTTGTCTGGAGCAATTTCCATGAAAAAATTAAATTTATTGGCAAACAATAGCAAAGTGCAACAAGCCATATAAATGGCCAGTTTTCAGATGTGTGCATCTATATAGTGTCTGAATGTTTTTACCAATACTATTTTAATCTTGGATATGATAGACATCGTTACTACTTATGTAGGCTGTTCCACGAAGCAAAATCACAGAAAGAGAATGCTACATTTCTTTAAAGAAGACGAAGGTAACTATGATATGATATGATAGAAAACGTAAAGGGAGGAAGCGAATGCGTAAATAATTAAACGATAAAGAAATAAGAGATAGAGAGAGAAAGACGGGAGGACGATGTATAGAGAGTAGAAGAGAGATTAAAACAAGGAAGAGAGAGGCAGGGGTAAAAAAAGAGGTAGAAGACATCGAAAAAAACGTCCTAAATATCGAATTCATAAACAAATGATGTCATCCAATAAAATAGAGAGCATATTCACTTTCTTGCTTTCTTTATTATTTGCCTCCTTGGCAATATCCGTTCCTAATGGATGACGTCACAAAATGCACCGTTCCCATTGGATAACGTCACACAAAGGCGAATGAAGTCTAGATTTGTGTGGTCCAGTATACTCATAAAAGTGTGCGAGCCTTGCATTAATTGCTAAAGCCATTTTTTGCACGTTTTAAGCACAAATGTAAGCATTCGCCGTATTTGAAGAATGTTTTTCCCCGAAATATTATGTAATAATGACCAAACCATTTAGTTACAGTGAAATAAAGTGAGAGTTGTAATTTTTTTAAATCATTATAATCGCAGAGAAAAACAAGAAAGCTTATTTCACTTTTGAATTCGTTTTGTCTTGCTTTCAATCCCATTTACGTCCGATACATTCACGCATCGAAACCACCCATCTCTCTCTCTCTCGCTCTCTCTCTCTCTCTCTCTATATATATATATATATATATATATATATATATAGAGAGAGAGAGAGAGAGAGAGAGAGAGAGAGAGAGAGATAAAATTAAATGAGCTACATGCAATGAGCTACATGCAATGTTTCAAGAAAACTAAATTGCCCTCATATATATATATATATATATGTGTGTGTGTGTGTGTGTGTGTGTGTGTGCGTGTGTGTGTGCGTGTGTGTGTGTCGGGGAGGGTAGTACTAATAATGCTATGGTAATAATATTCAGGCTTGTGTTTACATGACAAAATTTCGACTCATCAGTTACAACTGGTTTTCTAAACTAAATTAAATCTAATTCTTGGAAATAAATTGGTTATGGCTGACACTTGTCTCAGCGGTGTTGTAGTTAATAGATGTGGGTATAAAACATGGGTATAAGAGGAGGGGCGTTTCGATGTGGGGAACAACTAAGTTTCATCAAATTAATGAAAATATAAAATTACTTTAATTGCTAAAATAAATTAAATGTATCCCGAATTTATCTCAGCTTTCTATTAATTACCCTCACAATAATATCCACACTGCATAAAAATGCATTTCGATAATAGCACCCATACATACAAAATGTGTATACATACACAAAGTATTTATACAAGCATGTGTACATATAGCTATATCCTTTTTCGACACGGCCTGAAACCGGAATAATGCAAAAATAATTTATATTTATACACACACACGCAACCGCATTCCATATATATATATATATATATATATATATATATATATATATGAAGTTAATCCAACAAAAGATATAAGAGGCAACTAATATATTTTTATTAGTGAAACATCCGGATAAAGACTGAAGCTCAATATACTGGATAGAGCATTAATAGCATAATATGAAATGAAATAATAAAATAAGGTGCTAATCAAGTTAAGGACGTTGAGATATTTTGCCTGAATTTTAAGTTCTAATAAAATTTGATTCGCACCTTAGGTTATTATTTCATTTTATATCATGCTATATATATATATATATATATATATATATATATATATATATATATATGCTGTTATGGTGAAAAATATTGCTGAAATGCATTGCTGAACTCATGAATATTTTTTTAATCGTATTCAATAGTACAAAACCTTTAAAGATTTTGTTAATGGATTGGATCGTCCATGAAACTGCAGTAACATGTTAAGATAAGCAACGCTTATTAGTTCTGATTTTTATTATCTAAATGAATGAATGCAAACGTTGGGCCCATTTCTCGCACTAACGGTGAAATCAAAACGCTCGATTTCAAGTTTATTCAATGTCAGTATTTAGCATCCCCGCCCACCGCGGGAATATGTGACACAAGGTCGAAAGGTGGGGATAAAAAAGCCAGCGCGCAAAAGGCAGAGCATTCTGACCTACAAAAATGCCTGAGCAGTCTCGTCGGTATTTCGCCGGTAGTGTATCTCATGCGATTAGCAATAAACTAATCCCTTCTCAAAAAGAGAAGGTAAAGCCTAAGAAGGTGGACTACTTAGGATTGCACAGAACCTTAACCTCAGATCGACAGAAAAAAGGCAACCATATATCAAATGGCTCAGACTCTATCCTCAACTTGGTATGAAAAATAATACCACTCTTAAGGTCAGCTGACCGCCTGAATGTTGGTATTTATCTCTTCCTCCCACAGCGGTAAGATGTGACACAAGGTCGGAAAGTGGCATTAGATTAGTCAGCACCTTAGAGGAAGAGCACTTATGAGCTTTAAAAATTGTCTGGGCAGCCCCGTTGGCATTCCACGGTAGGGATGCCTCAGGCGATTAGCAATAAATTATCCGCTTCTCAAAGGGTGAGAAGACAAAGCCTGGGAGGGTGAACCTCCTAGAACTGCACAGGACAAACCCATAGACCGGCGGAAATCAAGCCCCAAAGGCCAAGACAAAACCGGTCTATGGAGTGCAGTATCCATCGGAACAGATACCAAACTTGGATCCCGGCCAAAAGGCCAAGACCGCCTGAATGTTATTTATCTACCTCCCACAGCGGTAAGATGTGACACAAGGTCGGGAAAGTGGGATTTGAAAAG
>OY744517.1:63098932-63198932 GCA_963556195.1 Sepiola atlantica | reverse complement strand
CCAATCTTCTCTTTCATTTCTGTATATTTGATTGTGTCTGCTTCCAGAACTCCCAGGTATTTGTAACTATCTTGTTCTCCTAGCGCCCTCATCTCCTCTTGGTTGGGGAGTTCTATACCTTCTGTCTTTTCCAGTTTTCCTCTTTTGATCTCTAGCAGTGCACATTTTTCTATTCCAAACTCCATTTGGATATCCTGGCTGAATATCCTGGTTGTGTTTATCAGCTTTTCCAGTTCTGTTTTGTTTTTTGCAAACAGTTTAAGGTCATCCATGTACATCAGGTGGTTTATTCTTTGTTCTGTATCCGTAAACCTGTATCCGGCATCACACTTTCTGAGTATGTAGTTGAGTGGCATCATGGCTATTATAAACAGTAGTGGTGATAGAGAGTCTCCTTGAAAAATGCCTCTCTGTATTTTTATCTCAGACAGGTATTGTCCTCCGGCTGTCAGTTTTAGTCTCCATGTTTCCATTGCTTTCTGGATGAGATTAATAATCCTGTCTGGTATCTTGTATATTTTTAAGCATTCAATTATCCATGTTTGGGGGATTCTGTCGTAGGCTTTCTTGTAGTCAATCCATGCCATGGTTATGTTCTTTTGTCTGCTCTTCACCTCCTTCAGAGTCTTTTGATCAATGTATAGTAGATCATGTGCACCTCTTTGTCCTTTCCGGCATCCTTTTTGTTCCTCGGGGAGCAGTCCACGTTTGTCCAGGGATTGGTAGATTTGTTCTCTCAGTTGTGCTGTGAGAATTTTCCACATTATTGGTAGACATGTTATCGGTCTGTAGTTGCTGGGGGTCGTTCCCTTTTTAGGGTCTTTTTGTATTAGTGTTGTTCTTCCTTCCGTCATCCATTCTGGTATGTCTGTTTTGCGGATACATCCGCTCAGTTTCTGCGCTATTCTTTCATGCAGGGTCGTGAATTTTTTAAACCAGTATGCATGTATTCCATCGTGGCCTGGTGCTCTCCAGTTTGCCATTTTTCTTAGGGTTTTCTTGATCGTTTCTTTGTTGATTTCTGTTTCGGTTCCTTCTTCGATTTCTTGCAGTTCATCTTTCATGTTTTTCAACCATTGGGCATTCTTGTTGTGCTTTTTTGGTGCTTCCCATATCTTGCTCCAGAATTGTTTTGTTTCTGTTGGGTTCGGTTGCTCTGTCGTTGTTTTTTCTCCATTTACGTTTTTGTAAAACTGGCTTTCATTGTTTTCAAAGGTCCTGTTCTGTTTGCTCTGTTCTGATTTGTACCTGTATCGTCTCAGTCTTCCTTCTATTGCTGCTATCCTTTGTTTTATTTCTTCATGTTTCTCATTTAGTTTTTCCTTGCGTTTCTGATTTTTGCTTCTTAATCGTTTCATGTCCTCCTTCCTTCTGTTCACGGTTTTAGCTTCTTTCCGAAGTTTGGTGATCTGGGTTTCCAGTCTGATTTCCCATCCAGATTTTGTCGGTCCTCTCTTTTGTCCATTCTCTTCGTTTCTTAGTTTCATACTTACCGATTTTGCCCCTGCATATATCAGGTTGTTTAGGTCTGTAATAGTTTCTGTTGGGATGTGTGTGAGGAGTCTGTTTACTCTTTCTGTTTCTGCTTGTAACTTCTTCGCTACTTCATTCCTGAGAGATGGGAGTTTTGTTTTGTTTTCTAACATGTATCGTCTTATGTTCTCCACTTCACTTGCTTCTTTTTCGTTGAGTTCTATCTCAGCAGGTTCTGTGGTTCCGCAGTCTTCTATCTCCCCTGGTTCTGTGATTCCGTAGTCTTCAATCTCTTCAGTTTCAGTGTGTATGTTTTGCCTGTCCTCTTCCTGTGGTCTCTCCTTTGGTGATGTTTCTTGCTCCGTTTCGCCATTAGCCTTCTGTCTGATTTCCGTCAGTTCCATCTCCGAGAACCATCCTCGCTTGAGGATCTGTCTTGCTTGATCTGCTATCCTTTGTTCCGTTGTATGTGGGTCACTAGCAATGTCCCAGAGATGTTTCATTCGTTTTCGGTAGCCTCTTTCTATAGGGTAGCGGCTTTTATAGTAGCACTCCATCACCAGTCTGTTCTCTTTCATGGTCCATTTCTTTCTATATCTTTCCAGTTTGCTGTTTTCGCTCTGGTTTACTTGTCTCTGGTCTGTGTCCTTGTCATACCTGGAACCAGAGAGGTTACTTACCTGGTTCTTGTCCGTTGTCTTGTTTCTGAAATGAGAAGGGCCAACATTCGCAGGATGCGGACCGGGTCCCCCATGTTGGCCATCGAGGGAGCACCTGCCCATCATGACACTCAGATCTTTCTTCTGAGTCCCACGGCGTTTATTATTATTATTATTATTATTATTATTATTATTATTATTATTATTTTTATTATTATCATTATTATTATTATCACTTACTGTGTAAACTAAATAAATGTATTAATTAATTAATGACAATTAGATAAATTCAAAAAACAAAAAAAAAACAGTAAAAACAACTAAGAATTAAAACAACATTGTTACTACTAGGCGAAATAGCAAAAAATTAATCCCAAACCAGCAAAAACAGCAAAAAAAATAGTCCCAAATGCACTCAAATGAAGCAGTAATAATGAGCGAGAATACACCTTCTCGACGGGCGGCACAACTATGAAGAAATATCCCCAAACAAAGACCAAACAGTCAAAACTCCGTTCCCAAGTTACCATTCCAAGCCACTGATAGTATTGGCATTCCAGATCTATTCCATCAAAAGGGAAGGCAACATAAATGTCCGTTTGTAATGCATGCAGTCGTACTAGCCCTATTTCTAGGGCTAGCACGACCGCATGCATTAGAAACGGACATTTTCTAAGTAAAAAATCCAAATCTATCTATATATATATATATATATATATATATTATTTCTCTCTCTTTCTATTTCTATGTCTTTCTTTCTTTTTCTTTCTTTTTCTTTCATTTTATTTTATCTTATTTTATTCTATTTTTTTATTTCATTTTATTTTATTTTATTTTATTTTATTTTATTTTATATTTTATATTTTATATTTTATATTTTATATATTTTTTACTTAATATTATTTTTGATTTTGGTTTTTAACGGTCCCAACCACGTGACTTTCCAAATTTAAATTTTAAATTTCTTTTGTTTTCTCCCCCATTTTATTCTTTCCAAATATGATCTAAGGTTAAGATCGGATTTTAACTCTTCCTGATGAGATCTCAGTTTATTTCAGCTGTTGATCGATAACATCGACATGCCAGTGTCGCAGATTTTTTAAATGTCTGTGTAAATAAAAATAATCATAGAATAAAAGCTCTATTCGATATTGAGCACTTTTTATGAGACCAGTAACTGTAACGTAACTTGATGAGGATATTTCCACTGTGTTTGCCTTATTTATGTGGTATTCAAGATTAAATACATATTTTAATGTTTAGCAATATTAATATTTAGATTCCTGATCATAATTTATCGTGTTTTTTCTGGTTATAATAAATCTCCCGCTACTGTATTTAAATGTTAGGGGCCGATATTTCTGGATTAAAATAAAACATAAAATCGGCAACTAAATTTCACTTAGCATTTCAGGGTACGGTGTTGCTATTCCTTTTTTCTAACTTACTTTCATAGTATTCACGACTGTTTATTTTTAATTAGATACGGAGTACTCAAGATTAAAACAAAGCACAAAATCGCCTACTAAATTTCGATAAATTCTAATTTAATACCTTAAATTCTTTACAGAGTTCTTTATTCATTGTTTTATGAATTGATACTATATACCTAAATTAATTCCAGTAAAATGGATTCTTTTCTGATTTTTATTTTAAAGAAACAATACTCTAATACTGTCTTGCAATTAAATCATTATTTAATATTCCCTCTGAGCAACGTCGCGACATGAGTCCTGCTGTTATATATATATATATATATATATATATACATATATATATATATATACATATATATATATATATACATATATATATATATATACATATATATATATATACATATATATATATATATATATATATATATATTAGACGAAACAAGCGTTTGTATGTATAAAAAGAACATATAATTATTAAGTTATATTTATTTTTCCAATAAAGTGAAGGTCACTCTATTTTGAAATAATTTATAGTTTTGCCTAAAGCAGTAATGCAAATGTCCCTTCCCTTGGATAAATCCCTTTAAATATCATTTGTATAATCACACTGATGAGTCTTTAAACGATGAATCTGGCGCTTGTCTGTTGATATATGATATTTACTTATTAAATTATAATCATCGGCCCCCATATGATAATAATTGATTGATTCGCCTAATGCAGTAATGCGATATTTGTTGAATCTGTACAGAGACAGTAAAATAGTACTGCTAAATGAAGTTTTACATTTCTCATTCATGTAACTGGGCTATCAGGTTCGATCTCTGCGGTCATGGAGCTGTTCAACAGCGCTTGTCTGTGGATATAAGAAATTTAATTATTAAATTATATACGTCCCTGTCGGGGTAAAGTAAATTCCCTGAATAAAACAAATTGTAGGACTAAAATTAATGTATAATGATACTAAATCTTGAATCCTTATTCAAATTTCGATCAAAATCCATTACATAATTTTATGTTGAAAAAATGTCTAAAATTGAAGGCTTAAGCTTAAAGAATATTAAGGAGTAATTGAAATGCAGCGAAAGTAAGTAAACTGGTGTCTAATGACTATGAATATATTCAATGCCTACTTGAAATATTTGCATTTTCCAATTGGAGGTTGTGCTCATAATATGCCTTCTAAAATCACTTTAAAATATTTAAAAGAACTGCAATTGGGTTAATATATATTCATTGGTATCTAATACTAATTGATAACATTTAACAAAGATAAGGGTATCTGAATTGTCACGAGAGTCGTCTACCTCCTTTTTGACACCTCAGATAAATAACTAAATAAAACTAAATACAGCCCATATTACGAGCCTTTGCGCCTATATTAGTAGTGAATCATGTACATACTCATATATGAAGAAACCTTTTAGAATGGCTTAAAGGATATGTCACAATTTATGAATTTTCGAATGAACACAAAGTAGAACAATATATATATATATATATATATATATATATATATATATATATATATATATATGCGTATACATTTTCATTTATAAAAAGATTTTGTCTAAAAGTGTGCATACATTTTTCAGCTTCGACCTTATTCATCAAGCGGACAACAGAATATATATATATATATATATATATATATATATATATATATATATATATATATATATATATATATATATACATATATATATATATACATATATATATACATACATATATATATATATTTATATATACATATATATATACATACATATATATATATATATACATATATATATATATACATATATATATACATACATATATACATACATATATATATATATATATATATATATATATATATACATATATATATATATACATACATATATATATATATATATATATATATATATATATATATATATATATATATATATATATATGTGTGTGTGTGTGTGTGTGTGTGTGTGTGTGTGTGTGTGTGTGAGAAAGGAAGGATGAGAGTAATCCGACGTAATGGGAGATGAAAAAAGAAAAACCAAAAAAAAAAATTTTTATGTATTGATCAACGTTTCGTCTTTATTTGTAAGACTTCCTCAGACTTCTTGGCATTTAATATAAAATGTGTGGGGTATTGCAGTATTTTTAAGGAATTAATGATGTGTTTTATTTCTTCATCTATGTATTGAGGACTGCAGATTCTAAGAGCGCGTAGAAAGAAGCCTATAATCATACCTGTTTTTATCTTGCTATTGTGGTGAGAGTAGAAGTGTATGTAGTCGTTTTTGTGAGTGTTTTTTGCGGTGTACTTTGAATGCTAGTTTGTTGTTGGACTTTATTATAAGAGTGTCTAGGAATGGTATCGAGCTGTCTATCTCAGTCTCATGTGTGAATTTTATGGAGGGTTCTACTGTGTTGAGTTTGTCTTTGAGGTTATTGATTTGTATATCTACGGGGAAGAAAATAAGAATATCATCAATGTACATCAATGTATTTGATGTTAGGGGGTAGTCTAAATTTGAAAGGGCCGGATTCTAAGAATCCTAATAGACCGCTTAGAGGGTTGCCCATTTATCTGATGCTGATATGATTATGTTCTTATTGTTAGCTAGATGTTTAAGCCTTTCCTTTTTCCCCAGCCCCTCAAAATCCATGCTACACCTAACCACAACAAAAACCTCAGCACCCCCCCTCTCTCCCACCCTAAGGCAAATGCACTAACACCTCTACACCTCCCCTTTTTCACTCACAGCCATCCACATTCATTTCACTCCCTGCCACCGACTTCTCTCAGCCCGGTCCTGCGCTCCCAGTAGTGGCTACTACTTCTTCTCATTAATCCATCATGTCAACCCAATATTTCTATGTACTTGCATGACATTTTTCTTAAAATTATCATTCTGAGGAAGTCTTACAAATAAAGACGAAACGTTGATGAATACATAAAAAGAAATAATAATAAAAAAATAACATCTTTTGGTTTTTCCTTTTGCATTTCCCATATATATATATATATATATATATATATATATATATATATATATATATATATATATGAAACTCAATGTATGTATGTATGTGTGTTAGTGTGTGTGCACGTGTGCTACCAATAGAAAAAATGTTAGCAAATCTAGATAAAATCTAAAAGTATATTCTAATGTAAAATTCACCAAGAAAGTTAATGGGCGTATTCCCAAATCTCTAAATTCACTCTTCAGGGGGTTTGGGGCAGATTTATTCTGGTGGAGGTCGATTATTTTAGCTATTTTCAGCTAAATTTCAATTTAATTATGTATTATATTAAATAGAAAACAATAAAGTCATTCCCGAAAACTAACTGCAAGTCATTTTCTCAAATTCAACCGGAAATGACATCATAATGAGAATTCGGTGTGGAGGGGGGTTAAAATTTCTAATACAATAATTATAATAAGAAAGAGGAGGGTGACTAACACAAGCTTTACTTAGCCAACTCATAATTCAAAACAGGAAATGAGCCAGCATTTTTAGATCTTACAATTTAGTGAACACTGTCCGCCACTGTCCGCCACTGTCCGCCACTGTCCGCCACTTTCCGCCACTATCTGCTATTGTCAGCCCTATAAAGAAATAGCCAACTCATACTTCAAAACAGGAAATGAGTCAGCATTTATTAGATTTTACATTTTAGTTGACACTGTCCACCAGTGCCAGCCAATGCACACCATTGACACCTCTATGAAGAAATAGCAAACTCATAATTCAAAGCAGGAAATGACTCAACATTTTTTAAATTTTACATTTCAGTAGACACTGCTTGTCACTGCTGGGCAGTGTCCGCCAGTGTCTGCTAGTGTCCGCCAGTGTCTTCCATGTAAAGAAATCGCCAACTCATAATTAAAAACAGGAAATGAATTATGTCTGCGTTTATTGCAGAAGTACTTTTATTATTTATAAAATCTATTGAATATTCTAATTACTGAGCTTTAATGTTTGCATATGAGAGCAAATTAGTATACATTTAATGAAACATATATACTTGTAATGGAAAATATACAGAGATATTAATGTATAATATATATATATACATATATATATATATGTATAAATCTATACAATATATATAAATATATTAAAATATATAAATATATATGTAACAATTTATATAAGAAAAACTTAAAATATTAGCAGTAAACCTAAACATCTATTGTCTTGATCAAATGTTGAGTGATAGTGATCAGATAGTTTTTAGTTTTTGAATCCTATAATATATGTTATTTTGTGGAACATAGTGTAAAAGATATATATGTAATTTTCTGGAAGATAGTGTGAAAGATATAGAAACAGTCTGCTAAGGCTTACAAACTTCTCGGTGTATTTACACACTAAAAACTCTAAGGTGAGTTACAGCTGCCATTTTTACTCTAGTTTGCAGAGGGTACTTCAAAGGTACATTATAAATATCTCGGACTTAACGTTCAGGCATGTAGCTGGAAATGAAGCAATTGCTTTTTAAATTCTCAGTTTTGGGCAGTGCAAGGGTTAGAATTTTTGAAATAGGAGTAATGTACATTTTTATAGGATAAAAGTATTTGCAAATAACATAATTTTCTTAGTACTATTTTAAGGAAGATCACCATTCGATTAGAAAAATAAGTGAATGTATTGTGCAAAAAACGACTCTGAATTTAAAAAAGATTAAATTCAAATGAAAATAAATAAGAATTTAATGTATAATTGAAAATGCACATTGAAACGTTCATATTATTTTGTAACTAAGAACAGACATCCTCGCATCAATATACATTTCTATTGTAACTTAGCTGTGTGTCAAGCTACTGTCTCGCGCGACGACTATGTTAATTTTGCTTCTACTGTGGATTTTGTTCGTCTATGTAGCTTTCAAAATACATTTACTAATGTTTGTTCACGAATATATTATATTAAAAAATTTTATTGTAGAAAATAAAAAACAAAAAACAAGGCAAATACAGATCGCTGCAATTAAATCCCTCTGGTTTAATTTGACGTTTTTTAGAAATATGGTATTTTTTTCTTTTACTATTGCGGGATTTAGAGCAATCCCCTTAAGAAGGAAAAAGAACAAAGTCAAAACCGATTTTTAAACAAATGCGGTATCATTCTTGCAGGTGTTTTTTAAATAACGACATTTGTTTACTGATTGCATAATTTCATATTTGTTTAAAGAAGGCGACAGGAATTGCCGAAAATTTCACATGCTGCAATGGAAAACAAGAAAAATACCTAGGCATTTAACGCAAACGATTAATAATGGGACAAATGCAAACGGCGAGCAAGTGAATGTACCTTTTTTAGTGTGTAAATACACCGAGAAGTTTGTAAGCCTTAGCAGACTGTTCCTATATCTTTCACACTATCTAGAACACATCCAAATACGCAGAAGCTCTTCATCACTTTAAAGGTGATACATTTCCTCTCCTGAGAGCTGTTTCTTACTCTGATAAAAATGACTTACTCTTTTTCTCCTTTAAGTATTTTCTAATACGAAGCTGCAATTTGATACAACCATATGACACCTAATAGCCCGACACCTTACCAGTCCTTAGAATTTAAATTGGACGTTTTCTAAAATATAAGAATTATAAATAATTTAATCTATCCATCCTAGCTTTTCTTAGAGCTATTTGCTTTTTTTCTGGTTGTTTCTATGACTTCTAATTTAGTGAGGCTTCTTACTAACGCTATAATAACTGAGGTTCTCTACCACTGATAAATAACAATTTTGAACCATAAACAACAGTTTATGATTACATATGTGCATGATTCTCCATGAGAAGTGCATCTTCCTTTTAATGGGTTTCATGTTATATATAAAAAAAGATATTTTCTTTTTCCTTGTAAAGTGTTTCTTCTTTATGTAATCTAATATCCGTTTTTCCAATGTGAGTTCCACTGTGCATACCTAAATATTGTGTTGTACCTGGTCTGTACAGGTTTGATGTATCCACTCTCCTCATTATTACTAATTTAATGTATAAAAAGGAGTTTTAAACTCTATAGCCTTGATGTTTTTTATTAGTTTTCAAATTGGTGTATATACCATATGCTGATGAAGAGAACCGATATTAATGAAGATATCGTCTCAGAAACGATCTACACAAACTATTTTTGTTGAATTCTGGAGCGCTAATAAATGATCATTTAAAAAAGTTAACCTAAGATATATATATATATATATATATATATATATATATATATATATATATATATATATATATATATTATATATATATATATATACTGGTTTTAAAAAAACATCCTCATAGAGAAAGAAAAAATTTACGAAGTGATTTATCTGTGTTCCCCTTCTCGTGGTTCTTTATTCCTCTTTTATAATATAAATTATTAAAAAATCCTCACTATAGATAATAATGGCAGTGCGTCTAACATTATTTCACTGTTTATTAAAACTTTGTTCCTACAATATATATATATATATATATATATATATATATATATATATATATATATATATATATATATATATATATATAAGTGTGTGTGTGTATTATACTTCTAAAATAACGTCCGATCAAACTGGAGGTATTTAATTCTGTTCGTTATTTATTTAATAATATACATATATATATATATATATATATATGTATATATATATATATATATATATATAGAAAGAGAGAAAAAGAGAGACAGACAGACAGACAGACAGACAGACAGAGAAATCGATGTTATAACCGTCGGAATTATGTTCTATATGTGTAAATAGACTCTGAAAACGGTACCGATCAACATATCTTACTGTAGACGTCTAACACGTACAATGCGTGTGATAGTGTAGTGTTACTTGTATACATGAGATAGATAAACGCCATCTCTGTTGTAGGATCACAGGTAAAATAAACCTGGGTCTGGTGTTGCCACATACACAAACATAACCATGAGAAAATGACAGCAAACAAATATAAAAGTCATGATCGGCATGGGCTCCTTTGATATCCACCATGGTGGGCCCGGTCAGCATCCTGTGAATGTTGGCCCTTCTTAATTCATGTAACAAAATACACCAGACCAAATACAGGTAAATACATATGCTTAGTACAAACCACAGATCATGCCGGGGGAGAAATCGTCCACAAAAGAAAATGAGAATAATAATGAAGTGTTATTACAAAAGCAACCGACTCACAAAAAGATTTCTTTGCAAACTTTTTTTAAAAAGTTAACCCTGGAATTTTAAAGGTCCCTGATAGTCAAAGATAACAATACTAATTTCATTCGAAGAATCTCTTGATGACAATGCATTTTTCTTTTTGTTCTTCTTGTTTTGCGGTTTGGAGGTGACTTTCTTGTTATCCCAGGTGTGGCAGTCTTGCATGACAAATATGTCTCGCAGTAAAGGGTGTGCCTACTTCAGGAGAAGAGCTCTATCGATGTCCGTAAACATGACGATTATAGGGAGAAAATGCGGTTAAGTTTTCATGACTAGCAGCACGCAATATTACATGTGTCTATGACGTCGTTTTAAGATGCGACTATGGTTCGTGCTGGTTTTATAAATGAAAGGGAAAATAAATGAAAGAAAACGAAAAAGATTACGTTTAAATTTTTTTTTTAAAGCAACAAAAAAGTAATAGGAATCAGCTGAGCGTCCTACTACTCGACACAGTCAACTCGTTCACAAATAATACCAACCCAACAACAACAAAATATTGCAGTTTTTTTTTTTTTTTAAATAAAACAGGATTTGACAACAGGGAAAATCGTCTCCGCTAATACGGAACATAATGTGCGCAAAAGTCAACACTGTCGGTAAAACGGTATTCAGAATGGAAGCAACTGCGAAAAGGGCGATAATACGGGCAAGACAAAGCTGATTAATTACCATGCACCGTGTATGGTGGAGGAAGGAATCCAGTACGTACACCGTAAGCGGGATAAACGCAGACGAACATGAAAACCTATTTTTCAACAGTCGCAATTTTTTATTGTGCTTCCCTCTTTTTAAAAAAAATCACTAAAAGAAACATCAGATTTTAATGAATGTTCTTGGATTTGTTAATTCAATCGAATCTGTCAGGGTATAGATGCATCAGATTATTTATGTTGTTGATGGGCTGTTGCTGAACAAATATGGCCTAGTTTATTGTCACAACATTAAGAGCTAACGCTGTCATAGACCCAGTATATCTGGTCCTAAGGTGTCGACCACATAAAATTGAGTTAGGGTTAACCGTACATAATTCTTATATCTACATCTGATGCTACTGGTACCCTAACAGTTTATTTCAGTGTTATTATATACTGTGATTCCTCATTTAGTCGAGTTGGGTAATCTAGATATTAGATTTACATGTTTGTTTCAATTGGAGGGAAACACTTTGCGGAATATGCGTAAATCCAGATTATTAGCTTGTGTACCTTCAGATTAAGGCTGTGAACACCTGGGTGATCTGTCAATTTGACGTTGATACTAACACATTCTTCATTTTGAAGGTTTCCCTGTTTTGGTGCATCTTTACCATTGTTGATTACACTGAATGTTAGGAGGTGTTCCATCGCAACATCTAGCTCTGTTGGTGCTGGTGGGTCGTGTTCAGCGACGTAATCAACTGTTCTGCCTGCGTCGGATTGTCTGTGTTTCGACTGAGTACGGCTTTTATGCCAGGGTTTTCCTTGCTGTTTCTTTGGTCTAAGTGTTCATAAGAGGCATCGTCTGGCCTAGTCCCCTTTTTTTCCACATGTGTTGCAACGTGTCATATATTCTTTGCCAAAACGGTGGTCACGTCCGCAATTCTTACACAGGTGTCTGGAGTTTCTTTCACCTCCGATTTATAGTGTCGTCCTGTGAAGGTGTTGATCTGTGCAGTTGTTGTAGCCTGTTTACGCGTGTGGTTGAAGCTTCATGTGTGCGTGTTAATTTCACAGCCTCTTCAATTTGGTAGCCTTTCGGCTTGTTCAAAAGTTCTATTTATAAATCCGGTAGGGGCGTGTTGGCAATTAGTAATTCATCCACACGTTGATTCAATTCGTTGACTGTGAAATCGTATTTTTTCGCTAGTAAACGACATCTGTTTAAGCATGTGTCAATCGTCTCAGTCGGCTTTCGTTTGTATCTGCTAAGTTCAAGCCTTCATACTCGGTGGTTAGTTGTCGATTCTAGATGCGCCAAGAAGACATTGGGCATTTTGTGAGCGTCTTTCCGATCCTCGCTTAACATAGACCAGCTATTAAATCTGTGTATTCCTTCTTCGTCAGTTGCGAGAAGAAGAAGAATAGGCACCTTTTCTTCGTTTGTTGTTCTCTAAACTGTAAAATATAGTTCTAAATGTTGTTGAAATAAGTTAAACGATTCTGCGATGTTAGGCGAATTCGAGTCAAAAGTGGGAACTAGTATCGAAGTGTTAGTCATTGTGTAAGATAATGAAGAGTGCCAAAAATGAATCGTGGACGAGTCCATTGTGGGTGGGACGTCGAGAAAGAAATAAAGGCGACTTGATAACTGTTAAAAAGAAAAAGGTTAGGCAGTGCAAAAGGAACTTGAACAACGACGGTTTCAAAAACGCGAAGAGCCGAAACGCTTGGTGATCGGATTATCGATGTACCGGAAGAATGTGTTCGCTGACTAAAAATGCGGAATGAAGGAATCCCCTGACTTGTACTTCACTAAAGCGCTTGTAGAACAATTGCTTCAGTTCACGCTCGGATAGACAATGCAGTGCAAATTACTTTCCAATCGAATGTATATACGAACGAGTTTCTAGCGTAAACCAAGTCTGTGACCTCAGCAAGAAAAAGACTTTCATGAAACAAAAGTATGTCAAAAGATTGTTTAATATGTGTGCGTGGCCGGCGTAAACCATCCGGTAATGGCAAATAAAGAAAACCAAAGTTTTTTCATATACGTTCTGTTCTTTGTCATTCTTGTTGGACCTTAACGGAACCCTGAAAGAACGGGTAATGCAATAATTGAATAGCGTTTGTGATTTTTCAGACGACACTTTCGTTGCAATCTTGGTCTAGATTTGCGTGCGTAAATCGTAAACAAATGATGAGGAACGAAAAATCATGTCCTACTTTTTATGTTCACTGTTTATTAAATTATTTTTCTTTATACTGAAACAGATATCATGTCAGATCGTATTGTTTGTGTTATTGTATGAAATGGAATGATGGACAAGACGCCTGCTTATGTTTTACAGACAAATATAGAAAAGCTTTATTTGAAGGACGCGCATGCGCAGGTTTACACAAAAGTGGAACGAGGTAGAAACGAAACGATAATATCGTTATAAATGTTACCTTTTTTATTTTTTCAATTTCAGGAGGTTATCGGGAGCGTGGCGAAGTCCTAGGTGGACGAAATTGCCTCGCCAGACGCTCCTACGTCTTTCAACAGGACTCCGCTCCTGCACAAAAGGTCAAGACGACCCAGGCAATGTTCCTCACAACTAGTTGCCTGATTGTGGTCGCCCTTCTCACCGAACTGCAACACTCTTGACTATTTCTTCAGTGGCGTGATCGAGACAAGACCAAAAAACACGGCTCTCTGAAGGCTGATATCGTGGAGATGTTCGCCGCTATAGAATCGGACATGGTTGCCCGCTATGAAAGTAAATATTAAATTATTTTTACTTAAGCGATTATAATTTCAGACGGACGCAAGATTCGAATCCAGTTACAGTATCACCATAGACTCCGTAGGCAAGCGCTCTAACCAAACGTCCACAAGAAATTACCACGTAAAAGAAAGGTAATTAAGTTCTATTTATGCCAAGCAACAGTAGACTATCAAAAGAGTGTTCAACGAACATTGTCAGAACATGCCATTGCCATCTAGCTACGTGACAGTCTATTTCACTCCCTTATATATATATATATATATATATATATATATATATATATATATATATGTGTGTGTGTGTGTGTGTGTGTGTGTGTGTCTGTGTGTGTGTCTGTGTGTGTGTGTGTGAGAAAGGAAGGATGAGAGTAATCCGACGTAATGGGAAATGAAAGAGGAAAAAACCAAAAGATGTTTTTTTATGTATTTATCAACGTTTCGTCTTTATTTGTAAGACTTCCTCAAGATGATAATTTTAAGGAAAATGTCATGCAAGTACATAGAAATATTGGGTTGACATGATGGGTTGATGAAAAGAAGTAGTAGCAACTACTGGGAGCGTAGGACCAAGGTCTGGGCTGAGGGAAGTCTGTAGCAGAGAGTGAAATGAATGTGGATGACTGTGAGTGAAAAAGGGGGGGTGTTAGTGAATGTGTCTTAGAGTGGGAGAGAGGAGACGGGGTGATGAGGTTTTTATCGTGGTGAGGTGTAGCATAAATTTTAAGGGGCTCGGGAAAGAGGATGGAACCACAACAAAATCTCCCTTCTCCCTCTTCACCCATCTCACCCTTTCGACTACTTATTTCACACTCTTACCCACCCACCCCGCCTACTTTCAAATTATCTTCATTTGTTCAAATCTTTTTCTAAAACTATGATACTACCTACACACCAAAGACACAGAGCCCCCCCGTGCCTCCTCTTTGAGAAAAATTAAAAATGAACAATGTCGGGTTTTCATTTTTCATTGAAAAAGATCAGTGTTGATTAAAATATTTTATTCATTGTATTAAAAAAGTGTTGGCATCTATTCGCCTTTTTAAAAAAAATTGTATTTCACTTTACGATGGCGTCTCAAGTAGAACGCAATTTTTAATACGTACACGTGCTGCTGGACACCATGTTCTACTGCTACTCCTACCACCACTCAAATCTTGACATTAAACAGTGTCTATATTACAGCGGGGAGACCGGTATGCGTCAGCTTGTCGTCGCTGATCGGAAATAAGAACAAGAAAAAATGAACGATGTCGGATTTTCATTATTCATTGAAAAAGATCAATGTTGATCGAAATATTTTATTTATTGTATAAAAAACTAAAAAGGTACATGGCATCTATTCGGCTTTTAAAACAAAATTGTATTTCACTTTAAGATGCCTTCTAAAGTAGAACACCATTTACATATATATATATATATATATATATATATATATATATAATTAAAAACATAAAACAAACACAAATTTCATTAAACAGAGATGTGTTTAATTTAAAAGTCAAGTAAAATATATTTGGACCCGGTTTTTTTATTTTCGGAAATTAAAAAAATATAATTGTATTCTTCATCAGAGGGGAAACCAAGATTAATTCTTGAAAATTACTAAAATTCTCTCTAAATATTTTTTATTAACAGATTTTTTTAACTATTTACTCTGTATATATATTTTTTTTTTATCGAACAAGACAGAGCCGTTAGAATTTAAAATGTGTAATACGTATATTACATGGAATGATTTTTTTAAACGACAGATTGTCGATAGAATTTTAAAATATGGTGCGATTTTGACGTGAAAAGAACGTTCTTGTTTTTTTTTCGAACGGGCCATAGTCGTTAGATATTAAAATGTGAAATACGTATATTACATGGAATGATTTTGTTTCTTGAACGAAACATTGTCGTAAAAATCCAAGAATGTGGTGCTGTTTTGTCGTGAAAATAATTGTTTTGTTCTTTTTTCGAACGAACCATAGCCGTTAGAATTCAAAATGTGTAATGCGTTTATTACATGGACTTTTTATCATTTTTTTCAAACGACACAATGGTTAGAATTTGAAAATGCGGTGCGATTTAAATGTGAAAATAGGTGCCTGATCTACATATATTTCATTTTGAATTTCTATATGGTATTTTAGAATAAAAAGTAGACAAGTTAGAGATGTGTTTGAAATGAGAACATTTTGTAAACCTCACCAAATCTCATGTGTTGAGTGTTTGTGAAAGCATCCTTTAATAAAATATATAATTTTACGTTAAGTCATCAAAGCCAAAGGTTTTAATGACTATTAACACGCAATATTACGTGTGTCTAATGCATCATTTAAATGTTCGGCTAGCGTTCGTGTTAAATAAGAAAAATACAAATTAGAAAGGAAAACTGAAAAAAAAATGGAACAAGGAGGACATTTAAAAGTAAAAACGAGCAGGAAGATCAAAAGTTGTGGTCGGTCACTAACCGTCCAGGAGTAGGACTGAGCGTGACGCCTTGAATTACCTGTGTTATTCCTACCGACAATGAATGAAAAAACATTCGCAGTGTTATATAGTTTTTCTTTATTAAGTAATTAACTTGATATCGGATCGATCTTTTAAAACTTTATTCACCCCAAACAAGGCATATTGCCATTAAGGCGTAAGTGGCTATTGTGATAGGTGCCAGATTTATAGGGGCAACCTGAGTGGGGAGTTGATAACAATATGTTTGTTTACATTAAATTTAAATGGTACGGTCGATGAAACAGGTAGCACGATAAGAATGCAAAAAAAACAAGCGGTCCGTGGAAAGAAGCTACCACAGTAGAAAGTCTTCCAGCCTCTAGGGGCCACTATAGTGAAGGGGTTGAATTTTGCTGCTAGTAGAATTGGTCGTAGGCATTTGCGTTGAGAGGTACAAGTGTAATTAATTCATCGGATCGCTTTCCAGGGAAGTACTTATAAAACAAGCACAACAACATTGCGACGATGGGACAGAGGCGGAAGTTTCGTAGACAATGTGGGGCTCTTTTTGGGATCCTGTCTCAGAGGGAAAAATTAGTGGATGGTGCACCAGCCTAGATGTGGCAACAATATTTCATGCATGGTGGTCCTGTAGAGAAATACGATTATGATATTCTTCCAGTTTATTGAAGATGCAAGCGTAGTTCAATCTCATTTCTTCTTTTAACATACAGTAATTTCATAATTTTATGTTCATGTTAATCTCAAAACAGATGTCACCTCTAAAAGCGAATAACAATACAAATTTGAAAAATTCAGAGAATAAATACATAGAGCAATCTATACATATAGTTCTACAGGTGGGAAAAAAGAGAATAAAACAGTAGATTAATTAGCCATAAAAGCCCTTAACAAATATATAAAAATCAAAATACCAATTAACTTGCATAAAATGTTAATTATCTTGTTACTAAGCAAACAATTTGAAAAGCTCTCTTCAAATGAACGGCTCAAATAATATAGTAAACACCCTAAACGAAGCAGTAAAAGCAGAAAAAACATCTAAATATGAAACAAAATCACTCACACATTATGAATAATCAGATTCCACACGTTCACAAACAAATTATGATAACTGTCTGATGCTGGAAATAAAGAAAATACTGTTTGTCCTTAGATGACCTTATAGTGGTTGATAGGTCTTTAAACACCAACAAACAAACAAACAAAAAACAAACAAACGGTTCCTTAGAATAAATGTGAGCTATAAACTATGTAAAACAAATAAAAATGACTCTAATATAAATTCGAAAACAGTTAAGAAGATGACGCTGCATGTTTCAAACATTAAACAAAGGGGAATATTTGTTTGCTTTTGAATTGTCAAATTGTGAATAAGTTCGTGTTTTTCAATGAAAATATTCATGGATCGCAGGACCTTCCTTTCCTTTTCTGCATCTACTCCACTTGTTTATCCCTTCCTCTTTCATCTTTGTTTATTTTCGTTCTCATTCCACGTAATCCCACTTTTTCTTATTTACAGCAAGTCTCCCTAATCATCCTACTATCTCCCTAATTATCAAGCGTGACACACAAGGAAGAAACGTGCTAGCGTATTAATCTGTATACTATTAAAACGGTCTTTTTTAGTTTGTCTGTTTGTACGCAAATAAAATCATGAGATTAGTTGATAAAAAAGGAATAGGCAGAGTACCCAGTTCTAAAGCAGTAGTTTTTACGATATAAAATATTCAAAACACTGAAAATTAAATGCGTGTGTTTTACACTTGACATACCCGAGTTCGAATCTCACGTAAGTCTAACTGAAATAAATCAACAAAACATAACAACAGAAATAAAACATCAAATAAGTATTTTTGTAAAACTAAATCACCTTTGTTTGGATAATTCACAAAAAAGTAGACATAAAGGGAATTCGGCATTAGTTCAAAGCTAATTATTTTTGCTTAAACAAATAAATTTAAAATCGGTAGAACATAAGTAAAGATGGAAATTGACATACCCAAATACTCTAACAACACTGATAAAGTAATCGGTATTAGATACTGTAAGAATTATTGATTTATAATTATATTGTTTTATTTGCATGCATATACGTAACAGCCTTTCAACCAAGTAAATATGAGTATTGATTTACTCCTCTCCAGGAGTTAGGCACAAGGCCAGTTTTTATCTTACTCCCACAAGTAAGATGTGACCCAAGGTTGGGTTGGGAAAGTGGGGTTTAAAAATTGCCTGGGCAGCCTCGTCGGCATTCCCCGGTAGGGGCGCCTCAGGCAGTAAGCAATAAACATACTCCTCCCCAAAGAGGGAAGGCAAAGCCTGGGAAGGTGGACCTTCCAGAACTGCACAGGACAGACCCATTGACCGGCGTAAATCAAGACCCGAAGGCCAAGACAACACCAGTATGGGTTGAAGTATCCATCGGAACAGATACTACACTATGATCTTAGCCAAAAAGGCCAAGTAAATATGAGTAACCACTTCAAAGTAACGTCTTAAAATCGTTCATGGGTACATTAAAGCCATTTTACATGGTATAAATATTATAATCTAATAATATTTATATAAAATAGGCTTTATTGTTTTTACCTTTGAATGGCAGTGTAATAACAAACAAAAAACATGTGTATATATATATAAATATATATATATATATATATATATATACATATATATATATATATATATATATATATATATATATATATATATATATATATATATATATATATATATATAAGGAAGTTGTAGTTTGCTTGAAGCATTGCTAGTACATATAAATGTAAGTTAGTAATCCGAGGCAGGAGCAATGTGATATAGGTACTGGAAGGTGGAACAGATGAACAAAATAAATGAGAAGAGAAAATATGAATGGAATCTCAAATCAATTTATTATATTTCACGGTTTAACGGTTTAAATACCAGAGCAGTAAATATCTCGCCTTTTCGACCACTCGGTCATATTTTTTTATCTTTTGATAATGAGAGGTTCTACTCTCGAAAATTAAAGTTTACCTTTTCCGAACCTTTTTAAATTGCTTGACAGTAAACTTGTTTCTATTTACTGCTCTGGTATTTAAACTGTTAAACAGTGAAATATTAATAAGTTGATCTGAGATTCCATTCATATTTTCTCTTCTCATTTATTTTTGTTCATCTGTTCCCCCTTCCGGTACCTATATCACATTGCTCCTGCCTCGGATTACTAACTTATATATATATATATATATATATATATATATATATATATATATATATATATATATATATATATGTGTGTGTGTGTGTGTGTGTGTGTGTTGTTTGTTATTACACTGACGATCAAAGGTAGAAACAATAACACATTTCCGCAAATGAAACAACACTCTTTCAAAGCGAAAGACATTTCTTCAAATGGATTTACATATCTGATGATAGCGGACCACCGCTTGAAACGCGTTATATAAATTTATAAAATGATACAATAACAAAATAATAAATAAATGTTGAAAAAAACTTTTTACAAATGTTGGTAGCCTTACTCCTTTATGTATATATATATATATATATATATATATATATATATATATATATGTATATATATATATATATATATATATATATATATATATATATATATATATATATATATATATATAGTACTTCATATATCCACATAAAATATTATAAGGAGATATAATTTTTTATGTGTCAGTTTTCAGTATTTACTTAAACAGTGCTCGATACGTAAGTAGAGCTAGGTAGTAAGCAATGAAAATATATATGGCAATCAAGCTACACAGACTCTTCCGTGTTTCATCCCCGGGGAATCGTCAGGCTAAATGCATGGAGTTATTTTTGTCAGGTGTTTTTATATACATGGCTTGCTAGTTAACCAATCAGATTCTTTGTTGTTCCCTCAGTCAATCGTTGGGCTTCCCTCGAACAAAGGCATTGTTGGTGACGCTCCTATTTTTGTTAACAATGGATGTTCCTATATCCTGTTTCCTTTGTTTTGTCAATACAGTGGGCGAATTTATTTCAACACGTGGTTTCTTGTATTTCTATTTTAGGTTTTAAATTTTAACTAATTCAGTTTTTTTATTTATTTATTTATTTTTATTTATTTATTTTATTTATTATATATCATCCTAAGGTAAATTTATTTCTGTGTAAACAGCTGTTTGCTATTCCACTTCTAGAGTTTTATAGGTTTCGGGCATCTTTAAAATTTAGGATTTCGTATTTTTCATTCAGGCATAATCTACACGGGTCGTCTAAGTTTCTACATGTACTGGCCTGTCTTACTATTTTCCATTCAATTATGGGTGAGTGTCCATTTTCTTTGAGCTCCGAATAATGGTTAGCTAGTGCTGTTTTAGTTCAGCGTTCTTTGTTTTTAAATGTGCTTTTATGGTCATAGTATCTGGTCTTAAAGTCTAGGGATGTCATACCCACGTAGTATTGTTTTTTATTTGGTCTTTCGTTTGCAAATATCGTTGCTTGGTATACAACACTTTTAGTTAGGCATTTATTTTGTAGTGGACACGTTTACGATTTATGCAGTTACATCTTTTCTCTTCATTGCTAACTTTTTCATTTCTATTCGGGTGGTTATTATTAGTGTTTTGTTTATTTCTATTAGTATTGTTTATATTTTTGTTCTTCGTAGTGTTATTTTTGTTATATTTTCCACTTTGTTTATTTTTTTCTTCTCTATTGTTGTCTTTTAGTATTTTGTTGTTGTGTGCCTTAATTATCATTTCTAGGTTTTCACAGCAGCTGTAGGATAGTTTTAGATTATTTTTATTGAATATTTTATGTAGAGGGTTGGTTACGGGGAAGTGTTTTTCAATCAGATTTAGAAATTTTTTGCCTAGTTTAGTTTTTAGCATCTGGTTATAGGGAGGGGTATAGTAGATTATATTTCTTTTTCTTTTGTTTTATTTTTAATTTTGTTGTAATTATTGGTGTCCTGTTTTTTATATTTAATTTCGGTATTGTGGTAACCACTATTTTTTAGAGCTGTATTGTAAATGTCGATTGATTTTTTAAAAACGCTTTCGTTGCTAGAATTGTTGATAAGCCTACTTTCGATCGAATTCGGGATATGTTTTATGATTGATGGGGGTGATTAGACTTTGGGTGTACGTATATTGGGTTGGCGTTATCTTTTAGGTATGGTTCGTAGGTGTTTTTACTTAAGTTTAATGTGACGTCTAGAAAGTTTGTTGTTTTAATGTTAGCCATTACTTCTACCTTTAGGCCTAGTTTTTTCATTTCCATATGTATAATTTTCTTAAAATTTTCTCCCTTGACTTTGTTAGAGTCTCTTATTATCGCTAATCCATCATCTCTATAAAGGCCGATATCCGTATTATCGAATATATTTGTGAGTGAATATAAAATGAATAACCCCACAAGATCAGATGCCTTCGCAGAGTCAAGGGCACCCATGGCCAAATCAAAGGAGTTTGTCATATTCGTTTTAAGCCATTGGTCCTCGTTGTTGATTAAAACTGATCTCCTACATTTTTTAATGATGTGAATTTCATCCTTGGATATATCGGTATATATCTCGGCGAATTCTAGGGCGATATTGAAGAGTTCTTCTGATATGGATGGGTAGAAGTCCACTATGTCGAATTGTAAGAAGGTACAATTGTTCTTATTTTCTATACTGTTAAACCAAGTGATTGCGTCGGCAGTATTCACCCATTGGTTTTATTCTAGGTCTTTTCTTATTTGTTTGTTAATTCTAGATAGAATTGTTTGGCTGATTCTTCCTATTTCTGGTTTGGTCGGATTAATTAAGCGAGTGCTGGGGTTAAAGTTACTTTTGTGGTCTTTAAATAAGATATAGGCTTCCTTAGGTTTTAACTTACTAACTTTGTTGCTAATTTTTAGTTTATCTGTGATTTGTTTACTTTCAGTATTTATTATATCTATGTAGTTATGTTCGCTTGTATCTAGTTTTTTGTAGTTTTTTGTAGTTTTTTGTAATATTTTCTGTTAGTAGTTTGTTATACTCTTGTTTATCTATTTTGTAAAAATTTCTAGTTTTGTCTGCTTTTACGAATATTTTGTTAGAGTTGTTTATGTTTTTAACGATGGTGTGTAATTGTTTTTGGAAATTATTCTGTTGTTTGTGAAATTCTAAGTTTTTAATTACATTTAAGAGGTCATTTTTAAAGCTAGTCATGAGATCTATTGGTTTAGCGTTTTTTAGGCTTTTGAATCCGTAGGATTCTTTTGTGTCTACGTGTTTATCTTTATTGTTAATGAAGAAGTGTGCTCGCCATCGCATTCGGCGTATTAGTTCGTCCGTTTTTTTAATTAATTTAATAATGTATCCATGCTTGCTAGGTGTTGGAATATTCTTAAGTGATGTTTCTAAGTTAATTTTTTCCATATTTTTTAGTGGTGAAATAAATTCTTGTGAGAGTGCTCAACTGTTTGAGGAGCTAGATATTAGTACTTCATGTATCCACATAAAATATTATAAGGAGATATAATTTTTTATGTGTCAGTTTTCAGTATTTACTTCAACAGTGCTCGATACGTAAGTAGAGCTAGGTAGTAAGCAATGAAAATATATATGGCAATCAAGCTACACAGAGTCTCCCGTGTTTCATCCCCGGGGGAATCGTCAGGCTAAATGCATGGAGTTATTTTTGTCAGGTGTTGCTAGTTAACCAATGAGATTCTTTGTTGTTCCCTCAGCCAATCGTTGGGCTTCCCTCGAACAATGGCATTGTTGGTGACGCTCCTATTTTTGTTAACAATGGATGTTCCTATATCCTGTTTCCTTTGTTTTGTTAATACAGTGGGCGAATTTATTTTAACACGTGGTGTCTTGTATTTCTATTTTAGGTTTTAAATTTTAACTAATTCAATTTTTTTATTTATTTATTTTTATTTATTTATTTATTTTATTTATTATATATCATCCTTATTTATTATATATCATCCATTCAATTATTGATGAGTGTCCATTTTCTTTGAGCTTCCAATAATGGTTAGCTAGTGCTGTTTTAGTTCGGCGTTCTTTGTTTTTAAATGTGCTTTTATGGTCATTGCTTACTATATATATATATATATATATATATATATATATATATATATATATATATATATATATATATATATATATATATAATAAGTAAACAAGTTCAAATATATTGATAAAATGAACTTCAAACCAATATTTCTTCAAAAGTAGTCAATACAAGGTAAAATTATATAAATATAAATTATCCAAACATTTAAAATGGCCTACATAAATGTAATTGCGTTTCAGTATTACTTGTACATCGTCGCGGACGAAATTATAAGTAATGAAAACAATTTATCCAAAAGAGGCAGAATAAGGAATTTCAGATAAAATTCTCCAATCAGCAGCAAATTCTAATTCTAGCATTTGGGATGAATTGCTTTCATTACAATATTTTGGCCCCGACAAAGTTCAAGTAGTACTGTAGCGTAATTGCATTTATGTAGGCCATTTGAAATGTTTATATATATATATATATATATATATATATATATATATATATATATATATATATATATGTGTGTGTGTGTGTGTGTGTGTGTATGTGTGTGTGTGATACACTCGGCCCCGTCTATTTAGTTATGTTAACGACTTGCTAAATGGTCGCCGAATTTGCCATTTAGACGTTAATTTACTCTCCCATTTCCATACAATGTGTGATAGGCACATCAGTACGCGCTCCGACTACTTAGTAGTCAAATATAACTTTCATATATCCATAGAAGTGTTTCTTAATAATCACAAATTTAACCCTTGCTATTGCCAAATTTCTTAAAATAGTTTATTCTAGTGAACTGAGACTGTGCTTCGACGGGGCTCTAAGTCTTGGAATGTAATTCGATATGTATGTATGCGTATGTTTGAGTCCGTGTCCCCAAATATAAGAAACAAATCTAACCCAAATCAAGCCCCCCTCCCAGGCACAACATCTAAAAGAAGTACCCAATAACTCTAGCATATAAATGAAACACCTTCACAAATATAAGTCGTCTCATACCTAAGCCATAAAGCTGTGATGTTTCAACCCAACCCAAAGCGTCTCTGGTCTTCCCTTCTGTGGTCCTATGGGAGTAATCTAAATGGCTCTACACCCAAACTGTCCACATTTAACTCCCACCCCTAACTTAACCTCAATAAACCAAAAATCGCAAACGTCAAACACTTTCATTCGAGCGCTGTAGACAATAGCAGCAACACACGTGTTTTTTTACTTCCACCGGAAAATTATACTGGGAGCAAATATCCACGAATTGCAGTTTGGAAACTAATAACCAACGGAATTACATACATAAAACGTATGTAATAGCGAATTCTAAGGATATAAAGATTAAAGCCTTGAAGGTATGACGTCATCCTTTCCCAATAAAATGTGGGTTAAAACCAATTTTATTCATTTCATCCAACTAATTCACCCAGGAAATATATCGGATCTTCGAAGCACAGACTCTGTTTACTTCGACTTTCACCTAAATAACGCATAACCGACAGACTAAATTTATAACTTTTCCTGATATAATTCACCCTTCCACATCTAATGCCATTCCAGTTGGACTTATTGGTTCAAACGCCAAATTTGGTGGAAGACCACGATGTGAGATAGACGATAATTATCTCCTCTAAAGCATACCCCCTCCTACTGACCCTCCCCATATAATAAACTTTTTATAAGGAGTTTTTCTCCCCCTAAAATTAACCGTTGTCCATACCTTCCCATCTGACCCCCTCCTCCCCTCCTACCCTAATCATATCCCTGCAAGATGTTTCTTAAAAAAAAACTCTAAAAAATGAGCCTTGACAATATTCAACTTTAGTTCGAAACTTGTATATGCTTCCATCTTATTTTTATTTATAGTTCTAAGTTCTTAATTCAATCTATTATTATTGATTATTTCTTTTATATTTATCCCATATCCTCTTTGTGTATTTCTAAATTTTATTATCATTTCCTTATTAGTAACTCTGTTATTTATCATTATCTTCATTTTTTATCTTTAATTATACCTTCATTATTCCTAATCTTGCATAAATTCGAAATTATTAGTTAACTATTTTATTTTATTTTTTATTTTATTTACTTATTTATAAGTTTATTAATTTATTATTTTTTTATATATATTCTTTATATATATATATATGTATATATATATATATATATATACACATACATATATATTTTTTCCTATATTTCTATTATTATACTTAATCTTACTTCCTATTTCTTATTATATTTTTTATATTTTTTAATATTTTACTCTTATTTATTTATTTTTTATTATTTTTTTATTTTTTTCTATATTTTATTTTTTTTAAATTTTTTTAAATTTTTTTTTTTATTATTTATTGTTTTATTATTTTTCCCTTTATTTTATTTTACCCTACTATACTTCCTTCTATTTTATTTTTTATTTTATTTTTTTATATATTTTTGTTTCTTATTTATTTAAAATTCTATTATTTTCATATTATTATTTTTATAGTTTTTTCTTTCTTTATTGTGTAATTTACTTTTATTTGGATCTCTTATCCTTTGTTTTCCTTTATATATTCTATTATTATTTTTTTTTATATTTTACATTATATTTTACTTTATTTTATTCCTTATTTTATTTTTATTTTTATTTTCATTTTATTTTATTTTTATTTTTATTTTCATTTTATCTTTATAATTTTGATAATGTTTATAATGTTTTTTTTATCATTATTATTATCGCTTTATCTCTATATTCTTTTTTTATATTTGTAAATTATTTCTTTTTTCTAATATTTGTCCCTGCATCTCCTCCTGTCAATGGAACTTGTCATTTTCTTCCTTTAATTTTCTGTAAGATGTCCTGCTAAAGGCGCTGATGAAGACGCGTTCTTGAGTGGCTTTGTAAAAAAAAATTTGAATTGAAAAATTAAAAAAATAAAAATTAATGTATTTCCAGAATGTTTTGGAAACGACCGTATGCCATACTAGACCTGTGGTTCTAATTCTTTGAACAATTGGAATGTTCTGATCCATTAAATCATTATATATATATATATATATATATATATATATATATATATATATATATATATAGGCTCCCGCGTTTCATCTTCAGGATAAAATGCCATTTTAGCCTGAAGATTGCCCCCGGGGATGAAACGCGGAAGCCTCTGTGTAGCGTAATTGACATAAATGTAGTTTCATAGCTTACTACCTAACTCTACTTACGTATCGAGCACTGTTGAAGTAAATACATGAAATAGTAATATAAATATATATATATATATATATATATATATATATATATAAACATTGCTAAAAATAACAGAATTCGTCTGTTTATTTATACCTTTTTTATGCTTTCACTTTAGCTAAGTGTTTTTGGTATTTAAATAAAAAAATTGATAAATGTATCTAGGTATCACAAACGTTTTAGATTCTTGGTCGAATCATCCCAGGTCTCGAAAGCAAATTTAAAAAACAGCTGGAGAAACACGAGCATTTTTTAAAAGACGGCGGAGAAACGCGCAGAGAACGTTTTCGCATTGTTCCAGAAAAGACGTTGACAATTTGAATTCAGTGACGCTAGAGTGGCATCACAGAATAAAATCGCATTACATTAAGCATTTTCAAATGCTTAAGGTGATGCGATTTGTGTTTTTCCCCATTTTCTCGAAGTCTCTGTCTACTGAACGATGCTGAACATTCGGTCTCCCAATAAGTCGGTTTCCACCCCAGATCCGGCATAGTCAGAGCGATTAAAACCTGGTACACCCAACAGACAATAAAAACTATAAGACAGTCTCGCCTGACAAAGTTGTTCTACAACGAAAGCTTGCCAAAAATTAAATAAATGAATTTTTCATTTAAACTGCACGATTGTTGATTTTCAAAATATTTCACTTTAATACATTCTAATGCGTGCTTCAAAGATGTTGTCAATTTCCTTACTTACAAAAGCGCCAATCTGTGCATAACATCGCCAGGACTGCACTTATCCTAACGTCTTTAAGAACTTGACGTCTGTTTCTGCTCATATCATGATTTGACCCCTCGGGGTTAATACCATCAAAATGAGGAGGAAGTAAAGAAGAAAAAAAACTATAGGACAGTCTCGCCTGACAAAGTTGTTCTACAACGAAAGCTTGCAAAGAAAAAAAATTAAATAAATGAATTTTTTATTTAAACTTCACGATTGTTGATTTTCAAAATATTTCACTTTAATGCATTCTAATGCGTGCTTCAAAAATGGTGTCAATTTCCTTACTCGTAAGAATGCAAGAGTTTAAATACAAATTATTTATTTAAAAATTATACATTACATATTTTAAAGACGGACAACAGTTTTATTGGCATGGGGATACCTTTAATGTTTAGAAAAGTTCCTTACAACGCATTCTAAATATGCGACGCCTCACTAAATGAAGACAGTTCCGACGATAATTAAATAAACACGTACACACACATATATATATACACACACACACACACACATATATATATATATATATATATATATATATATATATATATATATATATATATATATGTGTGTGTGTGTGTGTGTGTGTGTCTGTGTGTGTTTGTGTGTGTATATATATGTATGTATATATATTTATTTAATTATTTATAATTAATTAACTTATTTATTTTCTAATGTTATTCTAATCTACTACTTGTTATTAATGGTTCCCATATTGTATTAAATTCCATACTAGGACTACTTTGTAGGCCATTGTCGGCCAACATATGTGCTGCTTCTTTGAGACGTCTTACTCTCGCCTTACTTCTCTGTCTATAATGTGTTCGTCGTCTAACAAGGGTAGATGATATCACTTTTTCTCCATATGGCAAACCTGTCGATGCTTCCATGTATTACGGCTATCTCCGTGAATAAAATAAAAGATTCGGTTCGGTATTTCGTTCATAATGCTCTCGTTCGACATAAAGATTCTCGAGTTTGACAAGGAGCGTCTGAAGAAGCTCGGAGGTCACATCCGCCGAAACGTTGTGAGAATAACATCAAACACTAGAACAGTAGTCCGAATAATCTAAATAATACAAATTATCATTTAAAAATAAAATTCCGAAACATAACTAGCAGAGAAGATATGGTTTGATGTTCTACACGTTTCATATGTCATTTTATTTTTTAATGCATTTTTTTAATTCCACATATTCAAGGCATAGGCTGAATCCTTAGAAAATGACATCTACTCTATAGTAGAATTGGGTAAGAAATAAATGCCTACATTCAATGTTAATAAGACAAAGCTCCCCCCCCCTTTACAATTATAAGAAACCTTTCCAACCACCGATAGCACCATTCCTGAGAGCTCAACGTCCAAACCTCTTAGCCTATTATTCACGGCCATTATGAATTGGAATATATACATAGAACATATTGCCAAGTCTGCTGCAAAGAAGGTAGGCTCCCTTTACCCGGCTAGAAAACTTCTCACACCTGCCAGTATCCTATATCTCTATAAGGCAACCATTGAATCATGCAAGGAGTAGTGTTGCCACATCCTGGTTGATGCACCAACCACTAGTCTCTCCCTCTTGGACAGAGGGTAAAAAATAGTCCTTAGCCTAATAGGTCTGTCAAGCTCCAGTCCCTGTCCCATCGCCACAATATTGTTTTGCACGTACTTCTACGGAATGTGCTCCGATGAGCGTACTGTATGTGTACCCCTAAACGTAAATACCAATCTGACTAGTAGTAAAACACCACCCCTTCACTGTAGAGGTTCCTAAATGCTGGAGAACTTTCTATGCGTATAGCTTCTGTACTCGGACCGCTTTCTTTTGGTATCGCCCCATGTTCTTTGTTTCCAGGACCGTACTAACATGCAGAAATGTAAATGTAATGTGGACAAACAACGTGCGGCACAACTTTCCGCTTATGATCCCGGATAAATCTGTCCTAATCACAGTATCCCCTTACGTCTCAGTAGCAATATGCCTGGTTTGGGCTGAAAAAAAAGAAAAGAATATTGACGGTGTTAGTTATTCAAATGTGTTTAGCCCGTTGTGTAATTCAGATAATAACCATATATGGAATCCTTAAGTCGGCTCTATTATTTAAAAACAAATGTAATGAAACCATATGAATGATATCGGCGTGTAATCTCATTGGCTAAAAGAAATTGTAGAACAGGATACATACGTTAAACGAATTACAAAAAACGATAAAGTTAATTTTGGACTAATAAATCTCTTCTCTTCCCCTCTTTATTGATGCCTCTCTCTCTCTCTCTCTCTCTCTTTCTATCTCTGCCCCTCTCTCTTTCTATCTCTGCCCCTCTCTCTCTCTGTTTTTATCCATGCCTCTCTCTCTCTCTCTCTCTCTCTCTCTCTCTCTCTCTCTCTCTCTCTCTGGCCCTCTCTCCTTTTCTCTTTCAAGCTACGGTAACAGCTTCTAATAAAACAAAAGAAAATATACAGTGTGCGGAAGATATTTGAGAACATACGTTATTTTTTCCATAGCAGGAATACTATTTGACTTTATATTTTTTATATAATTTATATAATAATGTGCTAAGCCACTTCGTGTCCGTACTACCTTATCACCATTAAAAAATGAGATCGTCCGTTCAGCAAAAACGGGGATTAATTTGATATCGCAAAGATAAATAATTCCGATTTACCCATTTTAAAATGAATTGTTCCAAAATCAAATTATATCGCCCCGTCGACTAAAACAGTACAATTTGAAATAAATACATATGAACAAGTGTCATTCGATTCATAAATTTGAAGAATATTTAGCTGACAATTATTTTTACAGTAATAAGCCAGAGAATATTTAGTGCTTTAAAAAGAAGTGAATTGCTTCAATTTTGAATAAATAAACAAATATAGAAGATACATATTCGTTATTCGTCTGTTTAAAGAATATTTTGCTGACAAAGACATTTAATTGCATTGAAGCCGAAAGAGTAATCTTTTCTTGATATTATTGACCCTGACAGACATTTATTATTTCAAAATGAATATTATTTTTAAGAATAAATTATACAGATTGATGCAATAAGCGCCGTGGAATCTCCACGTAGTCCCACTAGTATTTCGGAATTCCCAATGCCTGCCTTAATCATTGCTCAACAAATGAAGAGGCACACAGTTATTGCGACTATAAAGACCGAATACAGCAGTTTATTAATAGATCCATTTTCAAAAGTCCCTTGATCTTTCGTGTCCGTAAAGTGTTAAAGGTTTAATATCGAAAGGTTTCAATCATTATCAAAACCTAAGAGACATTTTAGACACACCGATAGTATTAAGACACCTGACTGTATGCGGCAAGAACAGCACACCGTTAGTGGTAATCCTAGAAGATTCATGAAATTGACTGCAAAAAAAAAAACGCGTGCCAAAAAGAACAATCTGAAATGTTCTCCACAAAGACATCAGATACAAGTATTATGTGATGAGTAAAAGTCATTTAACATCAGAAAGGGTAAAGGAAACATCGTATAAGATTCACGAAATGCAAGAATGAATAGCAGAAATATTTCATGACACAATGACCCTTAATAGTTTGCCTCCTAGCTTCAAACGACTATGTATAGAGCGTATTTGAGAAAAAAGGTTAATGAGCATCCTCATCGCACTAAATAATTCCTAAATGTCCACATACATAGAGCAATTTCTAATATGATCATGAACTACCGGATCCTAGCTTGCAGGCGATACTCACATAAAAGCCGTCATCAAAGCTAAAGTTTGTTCGTTTGTGCTTAACGACCTTTAAATCATTATAAGTTCATCTCAGGTCAAACAGGGTTTGTTTGTTTTTTAGAATCAGATAGTTTTTACAATGTTTCTTTGTGAATGTGTTTTTAGAGTATGGAATTTGACTATTCATAATGTGTGAGTGATGTTGCTTGATTTTTAGATTTTGGTATGCTTTTTTGCTTCTTTTAGATTGTTTACGATATTATTTGGGCCATTCTTTTGAAGAGAATTTTTCAAATAGTTTTTAGAATGTTTCTTTTTTCTGAAGGTGTTTTTAGAGTGAGATTTGACTATTCATAATGTGTGAGTGATTTTGCTTGATATTTTAGATTTTGGTATGCTTTTTTGCTTCTTTTAGATTGTTTACGATATTATTTGGGCCATTCTTTTGAAGAGAATTTTTCAAATAGTTTTTAGAATTTTTGCTTTTTTTTCTGAAGGTATTTTTAGAGTGAGATTTGACTATTCATAATGTGTGAGTGATTTTGCTTGATATTTTAGATTTTGGTATGCTTTTCTGCTTTTTTAAGCTGTTTGAAATCTTATTTGGGCCATTCTTTTGAAGATAATTTTTCAAATTGTTTCCTTTGTAACAAGATAATTAACATTTCTACGCAGGTTAATTGCTATTTGTTTCTTGTTGTATGCTATTTTGCTAATACTGTTTTTTGTTTAATCAAATATGTTTGTACAAATTATTTTCTTTAAGAAACTCTATTATTTTGGGAAAGAATATATTTTCAAATAATGTTTTTTATAAATGTTATTTTGTTATATTTGCTGCGTATATGTGCGTATTGTTTAAATGGTATTAATATATATTTTATTATTAGTCTTTCATTGTAATGGTAACAACGAAGTTTATCTTCGCTTCCAAGCAAATGAATGAGAGTC
This sequence comes from Sepiola atlantica, assembly GCA_963556195.1. Taxonomy (NCBI): domain Eukaryota; kingdom Metazoa; phylum Mollusca; class Cephalopoda; order Sepiida; family Sepiolidae; genus Sepiola; species Sepiola atlantica. Next base: position 63,166,660 of record OY744517.1, on the reverse strand, counting down.
AGTCTTGTGTGGCCGAGACGTATACCTGTTATTAAGATGTATTCCCTTCGATCTGTTATCATGTTCATGTGTTCTGCTCCGACTACAATTGGTTCTGAGGAAAGATGTTCCATATTGCTTCCCATTTTAATTGTATGTACTCCTTAATTTTTCCTTTTAAATTTGTATGTGATATTTTGATATTATTTATTTATTGCTATTTGGGGGGGGGGGGCTAATTAATCTACCGTTTCATTCCCTTTAATGCTAACACGACTTGGTATCCAGACCAAGATTACTTCTTTTTGGTATTTAACTAAATTATGATATTCTTCCAGTACATTGATGGTGTAATGGTGGTTCAATCTACTCTTTTCTTGAAAACTAAGGGAAGATAACGAGTCTGTAAATATTACAAATTGCTTTTCTGCTAATTCCTTTACAAGATTAATTGCAATTTTTAGTACTTGAAGAAGGAAACTTTAAAGGATACAATGAAAAACCATGCATTTCATTTTTCATCCTATCTCAGGCGAAACGACAGATGTCCTAGGTCCCGATACTGCCATGCTAATACAAGACATTGGACAGAGGATAGCCACTTTCAAGGAGGACTGGGAGACTGCTTGGATGTTAAAACGCATCTCTCTAGTTACATCCGAGGCAACGTCGTGTCAATTATGATGTTGTCCCGCAATTTGGTGATGAGGAAAACCAAATTAATTTTTTTGTATATTGGGCTACAATTGTTAAATATCAAGAAACATAATTTATTATTAAAAACAATTGTTATACTTATATTTATATACTTATTCTTATCCGAAAAATAGTTTTTTCAGTAAAAGGACATCATTATCTGTTTTTAAGAGTCATTTTTGTGTATGTATAAATCTGTCCTCAAATACGTTACGAACGCTGACGTATTCATAGAATTAATTGTTAAGCAAAGATATCTATTACTAATGGAGATGTGGTATATGTGTGTCTAAAGCCGAAACTATACTATTACTTTTATTAATTGTACTATTGTACTTCTATTACTTATGGAGAGTTGGTATATGCCTGTCTAAAGCCGAAACTATACTATTAATATTATTAATAATAGAAATGCTGTATCTGTCTTTCAATTCAGAGAAGGGAGTAACGTAATGTCTGTTGTATTGATACCATCCTCCTATGCATTACCCCCTCGTTTTAGGGCTGGGGGTAGTCTAATATCTGTTCTGTGGCCATGATACCATCTTTCCATACATTACCTCCTCCATCTTGGGGGTAGGGCGTAGTGTACTATCTGTTCTGTTGTCATTAGACCATACACCCAGGCATTAGCTCCTCCTTTGGTAGCAGTGTAGTATATGTTTCTTCGTCATGATACTATCCTCTCACGCATTACTTTCTGGGTAGTGTTATATATGTTCTGTTTTCATAATTTCATCTTCCCTGGCATTAGCTCCCTTTTGGGGGGAGTAGTGTAGTATCTGTATTGCTGTCATGATACATCCTCTCAGGAGTTAGCTCCTCCTCGTTTTAGGGGGTTGTAGTGTAGTACCTGTTATGTCGTGATGAGACCATCCTCCAGGGTATTACATGTTTTTTTGAGAGCAGTGTAGTGTATGTTCGTTCGTCATATGTACTAGCAATTAAATATATATATTTTTGCTTGTATATTATAATTATAAATATCATTTGATAAAATACGATTCAAATGTTAAACCATGGATCAGGTATCGTTGCCCCATCTAGACTGGTGCACAAACCACTATACTCTCCATCTTGGGCTAGGTGCAAAAAAGAATGTCTATTTTTTCCACTGAATTGTGACCATGTATCAAGGCGGAAGGCCACACGAGAATTAGGGTTAATGAGATGGTATGATAGTTATGTTTGGTTCCCTGTTTTGGACGGTATATGACAGGAACTTGTTAACATTGGATTTGAAGGCGACTAAGTTGTTGTCCGCAGAGAAGCAGTATCGGGGTAATGTGTTCCACAGACGAGGAAGCCTTACAATAAAGCTTTGTTTGTGGGGATTTCGTCTGGTGCTAGACACACGGAGGAAAAAATGAAAGTTATTTTTCGTTTTGGTAGCAAAGCGAGTTCTTGCTGTGAATGTTTTGCTAGGGGTAACTATTTATTAGAGCTCAGTCGATCACATTTCATGAACGTAACGATAGAGTAGAGGGAGCATGTGAGAAAAGGGGTTGTAAGGAACAAAAGAGATCATTATCCACGACATTTCGACTTCAATTTTGAACTCTGTCAAAGGAAAGATGAATGCTCTCGGCCACGTCTTCCAAGATGTGGCAACAGTACTCCATCTTAAAGCGTTCCTGACTCTTATATTGAATCAGGAGTCGGGTGCTTACTGGGGCGGAAGAAAGATCCAACCATATTACCAGCGACGTTAGCAACAGATTAGATGTAAGTCTTCCATTTTAAAGGGTGAGTAAAAAGCAATTCAAGGAGCTTATCAAATAAATGAGGGCTTCCTCGAGGAGAGAGCTGTTTTTTCGACCGATGAAAAACAAGGATCCAATCGTTGCATATGGAAAGAGAGAAGTTTTGTTTGAGAGGTGTTAAAAATAACAAGGCACTTTTTACCCCATTACATCACTTGCTCCAGTCAAGACGTGGGGAAATAACAAGATCTTGATCACCAGTGTTATTCGATGTGTTGCCATAGATAGTTGTGCAATCTGCATAGACGTCAACATATGATCTCAGAATATTGTTTGGAAGATTGCTAATGAATAATAATAAGATGGGTGAGCCCAGTATTGACATTGATACTATTTGCTTCTGACATCTGCCCACCAACAACTACTTTTATAGACCTATCAAAGAGAAAGGATTCAATGGTTTCGACATTCTCAGATATTTAATAGTTAGCAAGTGTTTGGAAACTCAGCAGTTGACTTTGTAGGACAGAATCCATATTGCTTTTTACTAAATAGATTGTTTTTAGTGAAGTGGTTGACAAATGCTTGAAGTATCACAGATTCAAACAACTTGTTCATGACTTATAGAGGACTAATCGGTCTGTACTGGGATGAAGAAAACCAATCACTAGTTTTGGCAGCAGATTTTTAAGCACAATGACTTGGATGTGCACAGGGCCAGTTGTCATGCTAGCATCTATGTTCATGGTGAGTTTGACAACGTCTGGGACCGAAATATGTATATCGATGAGAGTGTTTACAGTCAAGGGAGAGAATTCGCAAATGGTGGAATTTATATTAGATATCTTTGCAAAAAGTTTGCCTTTAGAATATGCTAAGGAGATCACTTTGGGATCATTTACGATGGTTGTAATAGAAGTTTTACATCAATTCAGTACCCGGTATTTTATTTTTCAAAACTTGCCAGAACAAAGACTCTGACCACCAATTCTGGCATAGAACTATTTCCTGCTTTCTATAACAAATTTGCAGCGGTTGTTATTTGCAGCGGTTTTTGGCGGTTTAAAATGCTACTTTGGTTTCAAGGCATCTATTGCGTTGGTGAAGATTAAAATGGTGGCTTTTGTGAGCAATGGCAGCAGCACAAGCCGGAGTAAACCGTGGCGTGATATTTGGTCTCTGTTGAAATTTTTAGATTGTATAAAACTCTCAATACCAGCATTTAACCAATCGGATATGTGGGAGACGATCCAAGACACATTCTTTCTGAAAATTAAATTCAGCTTTCCCAATCAGCTCTTGAGTATCGGTACACTCCGCGATGGAAACGAACATCGGAGGTCTACCTGGCTTAAGTTTGACCGTAATGGAGACAACCGAGTGGTCGAAAGATCCTAAAGGATATTAAAATATATGTCCCATGGGCAAGTTGTCGTGAAAAGATAAAAAAGCTTGCAAAATTTCAGTCAGCATAAGGTAGGCGAGTGAGTTGATCAGCTTTCTGGATCAACCCTTAGGCAAGGGAAAAGCCATGCTAAAAGCTTCCTTAATTGTCAGTTTTGTTAGAGTATACTAGACATTAAACATTGTGTACATTACAATCACCACACATATGATTGTTGGTGAAGTGATAATCAGAATGGCTCTTGTCACTTTATGTGTACTGCTCACACAAAACCAACGGCTGACCCAGAAAACAGCAATTTTTGCCACTTTTGTGTGAAACATCGCTCGTGGAATTTGAGGACTGAAAGACAAAGTAAGTGATGCGAGAGTTTCGAGGCAGGTTCTGCACTTTTCGCCAAGACCCAGCCCTTGTTGTTTCGCCTAAATGATGAAGCTCTATGCTTGTTGTACAATTACTTCCATAGAATGTGATCCGATGAATTTACTTTACTTCTATCCCCTCAAGGAAATTTCGTATTTCCCACTCGACTACCAGCGACATCATACCGCTTTCACCATAGACGTCCCTAGATGCTGGATGATTGTCTACTCTAATAGTTCCTTTCCTTGGACAGCTTGCCTTTGAGATCTCCACTCTGATTGCTGTTTCCCCGACCTTACCAACATGCAGAAAATAAAATGTAATGTGAATAAACATCTTGCTGTCCAATACCCCACGCAGATTGTCCCCCCTATAAATCTTACCCGTATCACAATATCCCCTTACGCTTCAGTTGCAATATGCCTTGTTTGGGGCAGACAAAGGTAAAAAAATAAATGAACAAACGAATAAACATATTAATATGACGTGTGTGTTATTGCTCTACTTCCTGTAGTCGCGGACTATCGGAGCGACTGTTTCACGTTCGAATCCTAGCGAACGTATGTGTTCTAATGGTTCAGTAATACGCTCGGGGAATTAGAAAACCACGAATCCTTTCACAAATAGCATCTGGTCTTCAATCCATCGTACACAACAGATCGTTTACAACGAAACCAAGACATACTTTGACAGCGGTGCGTACGCAAATGGGCCATGATACTTTTTGCTTTGTGCTTAAAGCAATTCAGGCAGAGCGATAGTACCTTTCTGAGATTGCTTTCCGTAGCACTCTCGACTGACCCCTATGAACCCAGCACTATATGATGCGTCTCAAAGCACTTTTGTGCAGCAAAAGTCTGCCGTTAGGCTCACTATAACAAATGACCGCCCGTGTGTGACAAACAGTTTCACCTCTCACGAAGTAACCATTGAGCTACTAAACAAAATGAAAATATAAATTTTCGAACGCGCTCCCGTCATACCAAAACACGGAAGAACGATTGCTTTTGTTTGTTTTTTTTACTATTTTATGGCGTATCAAACCTTTTGGGTGTTATTTAATACCGAGACATATCAATTTTAAACGATCTACTGTATACGTTTAATTGAGCACTTTTTCTATTTTACCTGAGACGAAGGAAATTATGGGTGCATACCCTTTCCAACAGTTGTGCATAAATGACAACAACACATCTGTTGGGATTTGAACTTGGCACACGAAAGCTAATCACGCACCACGAGAAGAAGAAGAAGAAGAAGAAGAAGAAGAAGAAGAAGAAGAAGAAGAAGAAGAAGAAGAAGAACAACAACAACAACAACAACAACAACAACAACAACAACAAGAACGAGAAGAAGAAGAAGAAGAAGAAGAAGAAGAAGAAGAAGAAGAAGAAGAAGAAGAACAACAACAACAACAACAACAACAACAACTACAAGGTAGAGATGATGATAATGACAGAGTAGACGGTGGAGATGAAGAAGAAGAAGAAGAAGAAGAAGAAGAAGAAGAAGAAGAAGAAGAAGAAGAAGAAGAAGAAGAAGAAGACAATGATGACGATAGTGATGAACGGGAAGAACAAGAAAGAAGAATCCGATTGTTCTTCCCTTCTCAATGCTCTCTTACCATTTCTCACATGCTGGCACTGAAAACTTTAATCTGTTGCTATGAATAAACACTAAAGCAAACCGATGCGATTTAATACAATTGCTGTCTGCAAAAACAACATTCAAGAAAAATACAAATAATGAATCCGTTGATTTCCGATATTGCCATCAACATTTCGTTCTGACGTAAAAATAAATTCGTGTTTTTTTTCCTGTATTTTTTTCCTTTTCTTTTTGTATATGATTCATAAAGATCTTTAAATGTTACCATTGTTTACAATCGCACATTCTTTCATCGACTAACCCGACAGACAGGTCAGAGTAAAATAAAGATGCGGCCATTTAATTGTCGCATAATTGAAAAGTAACTATTTCCGCTTCCGCTTTCTGATGCAACTTACAAGTGCTGTGTTTTAAAATCATGTTCCTATTATTATTGGGAGTGACGGTCGACACTACCAGTTCGGCGTGTCGGGTTCAGGTTCAGCGGTTGATATGCCATTGCTGTTACTAATAATCGTGAGAAAGGTCTACATCAATGTATGTCTCCTTCTCCCCAGCTATCGGTGAAACAGTAGAGAAAACTATACTTTAAAGCCTTAGTAGGGAAACTAGTCTAGGAGAAAGAAATCTCCAAAATAACACATACGGCCATGTAAATATCTACCACGTGGCACATTATGCACATGTACAGTTAAATACTTGCCTGTTGGAGAGAGTGGGTCAATTTCTATACAATATACAATCGATTTAAAAGATCCAAATATAGAAATTGTTCAATGGTTTAGAGTAGCATCTTTCGACTACTATGGTTAAAATATTATTATTATAAGTAGTAGAAGTAGGAGGAGGAGGAGGAGGATTATTATTAGTAGTAGTAGTATTATTATTAGTAGTAGTAGTTGTAGTAGTAGTAGTAGTATTGTTGTTTACTTACTGGGAGTTCACACACACGAGTCATTATTAGGCATTGCTCACTGGCAATAGGAAGTGGTGTTCCCTGGAGTCTCCCCAGATGTCCAACATTTCCGTCTATTTGAATAACCGGTGAAAATCGTGTTACGTTATTGGAACAGCCGTTTACCATTGATTTCTTGTTGATAACAACGTAGGTTTTGTCTGGAATTTTATTTGTAATAATCCACCACAAGTTCTATGTATTGATAGCATCATCCCCGTGCTCTAGCTCCTCGGACTTTCCATGCCCCTTAAGCCCTCACGACTATTATGTGTGGTACCAACCGAGGCTGGTGCCACACTCTTTTTTCCGTGGGGTAAGGGGGTGTTAGGTTTTTATTAGTAGAATTATTGTAAATAATAATTGAAGCACCCATATAGTTCAATGTATAGATTACTAGCAAAAATGCCCAACGTTGCTCGGGATTGAATGAAAAGTACTTCTATGTACTTGTTCACTATGTTCATAGCACCATATTACTTTCTTTACTTCCCCTCTCCTCCCGTTCCGCCCCTAATATTGTCAGAACAACTGAAATGTAAATCTCTCTAAATTAGTGTCTTATACACATGGTTTGAATTTCATTAAAATCAGATGTACGTATTTGAAGTTTAAGGGATGTGGGACACGTAGATATTCGACATATAGAGTGTAACGTAGATATTTGACCACTTCCATTGTCTTTCCCGGAGAATTGTATACACATGATAAAAATTTCATCAGAATCGGATATATTTAAAGTGTTAAACAAGGCACTAAGAGATTCGGGAACACTTCCATTTTCTTTCCCAGAAAATGTTATACATATTATTTAACTTTCGTAAAAATACGATATCATTGAAGTTTTAAAAATTGTTGAGCCCTGATGGTCCCCTTAGAAATTCACTTAGAGATTCGGGAACACTTCCATTGACTTTCACAGAAAATTTTACACATATTATTTGAATTTCATAAAAATACGATATCTTTGAAGTTTTAAGGAGGTTATGCCCTCATAACCCTCCTTAGGGGTGCACTTAGAGATTGGAGAACAGTTCAATTGTCCAGTGCAGAAAATTATACATAAGAATACGCTTTTAGATTTTATGTAGATTCTCTAACATTACTTTCTCAATGGAACACGGAAACATCACACACAGATACATTGAATTTTAGATAGATAGATAGATAGATAACTTAAATATATAGTAAGTACACTCCAATCAAAAACATATATCTAGTGTGTAAACTGTGTGAAAATAAAGCTTACATGATTTAAGTTATGAACTTAGACACGTTAATTTTAATTTCAGGTCTCATTTAATTACGGGATTCCAAACTGAATGAAATGTGTTCAAATTTTCGGAATCTAGACATGTTTGTGTCAGCTTATTTTAGCTTTATATAGTCGCGTATATTTATATACTAGGAAAAGAAAACGTGACTCGTTGGTTTAGCCATTGAACTTGGGTTAGATTGTTTGAATCAGTATGAAGTGAGTTTGCAAAGCCAGTTAAACTTTTTAAAATAGAAAAGACGAATCAAAAGCTAGTCTATTTCTCTCTCTCTCTCCCTCTCTCTCTCTCTCTCTCTCTCTCTCTCTGGCATCGGCGACGAGTTAAGATCGCATCACTATTTTCTTCTCTTCGTTAATATAGAAAGTGAGAGGATGAGGAAGAATGTTAAAAGACTCAGCGAAATTGATTACGTAACAAGAGAATTTAAGAGAGAGCAAGTAAAAGTGATATAACGCACATATGAAATATGAGGGACGAGTAAACAACATAGAGCGAAAGAGGGGGTGATAGACAGGGTCACTTGGTTAATTAATTGCAGATTGTAGCTAATTAGACGATTTCTTTTTTTTAATTTCAAACATAGCCTACTTGTATACATCAGGAATAGTGTGACATGCATTTTATGTAATTCAAATCTATAAAAAAGGGCTTAGGAAACAAATGTTATTTAACTCAGTTCTAGGAATATAATAGATGATCCAAGCTTTTCATATCCTTAGATAATCATCAAGTATAGAATTATCTTTATGTGTAGATTTTTTTACTAGTATGACACTCCTCATCAAGGCTAAAAAACACTCGAGGATAAGAGTTAATGAATTGTCGGTTGCTGATGAAAATATTGGAAAGATTGGAAACAATGGGTGAAAATGATTATTTAAGTAGAAGGCTCGACAAGAATTTGTTAACATTGGACTTGTAAAAGAACATGTTTGCGTCAGCTGATAAGCAGCCGCGTGGTATTGTATGCAACAGATGAGAATTTCTTAGAAAGAAACTTTGTTCATGGAACTTCCGTTTAGTTTTAGGTACACAAGAAAGAAGGGAAAATGATTTACGGTGGTTATAGCTAAACACGTTTTGTGTTTTTTTGCAGGAAGTAACCAGATATGGAGCTCAGTCGAGCAACTACCACACAAATAACGATAGAGTATAGAAAGACTAATGATGTTTCTTCTGTGATAAAGAGGCTGCGGGGAAGAGATCATCTCCCACTAGATTTCGAAGTCTATTTTGTACTCTGTCAAGGCAGGAAAGTATTCTCTGAGCGGCACCTCTCCAGATGTGATAACAGTACTCTATGCTAGACGATCTGGCTTTTATATATGCAGAGGATTGGGAAAGGGGTGAGATGCTTTCTACTGCGGTACAATAGTCCAACTAACTTTTCCAGCGACCATAACAATGGATTTGATGGAAGTATTTTATTTCAGGTCTAGAATGAAGATCCGTCCTAGCAGCTTATCAAAGATGGAGGCTTTTTTCTTCGATAGAGCCATTCATTTCGATTGGGCAAAACGAGGTTCGGATCGTTGCTGGTGAAATAGGAGTTTCTTGGTTTAAAATGTGTTAAAGTAACAAGCCACGTTTTCCCAGTTCAATTTGAAGAGTAAATGCTTTTATTGTTCAAATATGAGCACAGAACACACCGAAAATAACGTAGAATTAGTTAGGTCATTGGGTAAAAAAGTGTAGCATTACGATGTGATTCGAGCAGATTACATAGAACAAGGTGAATCTGTATAAACTTTTTCGGTGATCATGTATGTATATATGTATGTATTTATATTTACACATCATGAATTTTGGAAGTGTTCGGTATTTTTTATATAGAAATTAAGAAAGATGGATTACCTTCAAAGTTCAATCTAAAACGCACCTGGCATGAGCTTTCTATGGTTTTTAACAAAGTTATTTAAAATTAATACTTGCTATATATGTATTTAATATATAAAGTTAAGTCAGTCGGATTTTCGAATTTGAATCTGAAAATCAATGTTTGATTATGACTAACGATTTTTTTCATTTTTACTCTTGCATCATGTTCTTCGCACTAAACAAATGCATTTCACTTCAGTTTTTAAGCATTTATTCTAGATATGGAGCCCATCTTTAGTTTATGACCCAAACAGCTCAACCACTAATGGGAATATATTTTTTTAACAATTATGCATTGCTTTAAATGCATTCGATTTCAGAAAAAATTATATATTTTTTAAATAATTATTAATCTTTTTTTTTTTTTAAATATTAAATAAAATAATTTGCCTTATTAAGCTGCCAATTAACTATCCTCTAATTAAAAAAATATGTATCATAATATTGCATATATATATATATATATATATATATATATATATATATATATAGGGTTATTAAAAAGAATGTACAAACTTTATAAGGATATATGTAAACAAGTAAAAGCAATAAGACACTCTTGTCGAGTTACAAGTATTCTACTTACGATCAACTTATATTTCTTGCTTTGCACGTGTTCAATATGGCCACCACCTGCATTGCACTTTTTATTTAATCAAATTACGATATAGGAGATAGTACTTCTAGTCAAGCAATAGTAAGAAGTAAGAGATTACACTTCCGATTAAATAAAGTTATGAAATAGGAGAATTTATTTCCGATTTAGTACGATAAATAGATGCGTAATTGTACATTCAAATAAACATGCTTATTTGGTATTATACTTGCGATTAAGTACGATTAATTTATAGATTATTGCACTTCCTAAAAAGTACGATTAATATATAGGATATTGCACTTCCTATAAAGTAAGATTAATATATAGGATATTGCACTTCCTATAAAGTAGGATTAATATATAGGATATTGCACTTCCTATAAACTACGATTAATTTATAGATTATTGCACTTTCTATAAAGTACGATTAATATATAAGATATTGCACTTCCTATAAAGTACGATTAATATATAGGATATTACACTTCCTATTACGCATGATTAATACATGAAGGAATATATTTCCGATCAAGTACGATTAACAGATACGATTTTGCATTTCCATCATTAACCGATAGTGATTGACTATTGATTTAGTATGATCGATATAGAAAAGATAATATTTCTGATACACGAGAATTAAGAAAGCTTTTAACCTTCGTCTAGTATGATTAATAGATAATGATAATGTTCTTATTAAGCATGATCATCCATCTGGTAGATTGGAGATGGTATTCTTCTGATAGATATGTGTCACGTGTGAAATACGGCCAAATTACATTCGTAATCCTTCTTTATTATTTATTAAGAAACGTTTCAAATGTGTTATGTTCAGAGGATAGCTTACCTATAGCTATCAATAATAAAAAGTAGAAATGGCAATATGCGATCATTTTGTCTGGCCACTTTGATACTATGCTAATGTCAAATCCTTTCTTTCAATTCATCAAAATCATTGTTCGCTGTCTGTGTTCTACATGTGATCTGAATATTTAAGGATCCTGATATAAACAACGTGCTGTCAGGATACACAAAAGAAATCATGCTTCTATTTTTTATTTCTCGTTTAGAGTTATCTCTGTTTGTTCACCTTGGCTCCAGTGGAAAATACTCAACCGCTTGAGAACAGGAATGGAGCTATGAGTATATGGGGCTACAAAACTGACCCAACCATCTGTGAATGTGGAAAAGAGCACCATACAATGAAACACTGCCTTGTCTACTTTCTACTGCCAAACCGATGCAGCTTGAAAGATCTTCATGTATACAACAATAATGCAAAGGATTGCGTTAAAAGTATGAAACTGTTGTATGACCACATGCTTCAAAGACACGCAAAACAGAAAATCTCTGTGTCGAGAATATATTGTCTTCCTAGAGATCGTTGATGACACAACATTTTCCGAAGTTTAATTTTACAGTTGCCATGTGTAAGCTTTTATGCTCCACAGGAAGTTGAATCACGTCAAATGACGTCAGCATTCAATGAATAGCTTACACAGTGTCCATCTTAAATCTATGTAGTGAATAAGTTTCAATCATTTTTAAACTGCTTTGTCAAAAAAAGAAAAAACGACCCTTTTATTCTAGCATTTTATGAAATATTCCAAGTAAATGAAAGAAAAAAAATATTCAAAGATACATTGAAAAAATAAATAAATTCACATAAAAGCTTTCTTGGCGACCGAGTGTAAACATTGAAGCAGGCCTTGGTTGATATGGAATAAGCTGACTGAAATAATGTTGTTTTGTTTATTTATTTCAACAGGCGCATTAAAACAACTTTTGATAAAGATTAGGTTTCAAAGTGATAGAAAGAATGTGTATATATATATATATATATATATATATATATATATATATATATATATATATATATATATATATATATATTTGGAGAATGAAAAAGGCAAAAACAAAATTATTTATGTATTCATCAGCGTTTCTTCTGTATTTCTAGACTTCCTCGGGCTGATTGATTTGAAAAAATAAAATACAAGTATAATATTTGACATTATTAGGTGTGTCTTTTTTCGAACGAAGCTTTGCCGTTAGAATTTTAAATATGTCATGCGTATGTTACCAGAATTATGTAATGCGTATATTACCGTATATTATCAGAACAGACACTAAACTTTAATCATTACTTTACGCACATTTTTAATTAAGAAAAAGTTTAATTTACAAAATGAAAAATAGAACAATATGTAATTTTTTTAAAATTAAAATGTATATTATTTATGAATCTTCGAAGTTTACAAAACGTTTCGTTTTGTAAAAGGAGACTTTTTTTAATTAAAAAAAAATCTTCGAAGTGTGCGCGTATTATTTTTATAGTTCAATCGGAAGTAAAGGAAACCGAGATCAAGCCAAATGTGTTTCATTTCGTATTTGATTACTCTGGGTTGCATGAAGTCTAATTGCTCGGACATGAATTAATAAATATTCCATACATTTCAGTTTATTTATGACCATTTTTAAAAGCTTGTAGAAGGCATAATATAGCCACAACTTCCAATTTGAATATTCAAATATTTCAGATTTGCATTAAATTTGATCCATAGTGATTAAACGCCAATTGAGTAAGATTCTCTGGTTTCAATTTATTCTTAAGATCCCTTAAGCTTCAGCCTTAAATGTTATACATTTTCTAGAATTAAAATCAGGTAATGTTTTTTTATTAGAATTAGAATAAAGATTCTAGACATAAGGTTTAGTATCATAATATTTTGTATTGTTTCCAAATTAATGTTATTCCATTCTTCAGCTATAACTGTTTCCAGACCTTTTAGTGATGGCCCTGTACTTGTTTTTTAAAACTTAACAAATATTGATATCTTGTGGTGTACAGAGAAGAAGTTCGGCAAACCAGAAAAGTACTCGATTCAAATTCAGCAGCAAACGGTGTTCGGTTATATTTAGTTCCTGATATTAAACTTCATCCGTAATATAACTTCCGGCGCGAGTTTGAGTTTCCAAATGTATTAATTCATTTATTAAATTATTAGGTGAGAGTACAGAATAGTTAACAAAGCCCCTCCCTTTCTAAATATTATTATTTCAGCACAGTCAGTAAACTGCAGAAGATTATTTAGAAATCTTTTCTTAACTTCAGAAGCGGGGGGGGGGGGGGCTTTGTTAACTATTCTGTACTTTAACCTAACAATTTAATAAATAAATTGATATAGTTTTACCCTCGCGAGGAATCAAGTGAATAGGAACTCTCTATTTCCAGCAAGCGTTTCCTTCTAATTTACATAGTGTCTGTACACACCGCAAACACGTCTGTGAATATGATAACCAATAATAAGGATAATATAGAAAGAATGAGAATTATGTTTAGTAATGCAAGAAAGAATGTCTTAACATCAATCGTAAAATACATTTTTAGATACATAAAGGGTGGTCTTCAGTGATGCACTGTCTTCATTACTGATTTCGGGTTTCGCGTCATATCGGCTAAGACAGAAACGTCATATTGGCGCAGACATTAAAACAGATTATTGGTAGTTTATGACTTTGCGAATTAAATCAAAGTAGAATGAATAGTGATATTCGACGTCTCGTATATACAGTCGACGAAAGAGCTATCTGTAGATGAATATATGTTATATACATACATATGGCTCCTATATATGGGTTGAGCTATCCATTAGAGGAAATAACGATTCCCTATTGGCGTAAAAGAATAGGTATGTGAAGTTGTAAATGTATCTAGTCAGTTGCTAGAGTACTTCTCACTGCTAGCTATATTTAAGGAGATACTTATATAGTAGTCTATTTCTACTTATGCATAATTAGCATATCAATAAGCCAATATACCTACATCTCCCTGAAACGTATAGGCTTTATGCCTCTAGTGCACCTTGCACATCTAATGATTGTTTTATTTTTGTATATTACTTGGCTCTTCTCTCTCCCTTATTTCTTTCTCTGTAAGACCCCGACCTATCTCATAGTAAACTGTAACCAGGGTCGTCCCCTTTCATACTTTGATCCGAATCCGACTCCGAATCCACATTTTGACCTGCTTGATCTTACATTATTTCATCTTCTGACATGTTATTCTGTACAAGTTGTTCTAATAACTCAATAACGGAAGGAGTCGTAGAGATTTGTTTATGTTGCTCTACGTTATCACCCTTTGACCTTATTTGGTCTGCATGGGCCAACACACTGTTTCCATTCTCTATTTATTATAGCTGTATTGTGGCATTTTAGCACGATAAATTCTGTCCTTTCTGGATTTGATTCTTTGTTTTGTACCAGATTTTTTCATTTGTAAAATACGACATAGTTAACGGAGCTCTAATTTGTCTTCCCAATGAAGCTGATGGGCTTAAAAGACGCCTTGATAGAAAAACTTTTTTTCTTTTTGCTGAGAACATGCTTTTAGTCTCGTTTTTACGATCTGCACCATTCTGTCCACCAACCCATTCGATTGTGGGGGATATGGCGGTGTTTTATACAGTTTATATCCTATTTTTTCCAACCATAAATTAAGACCTTCATCACAAAACTCTGGAGAATTGTAAGATACCAGGGGTTTTCGGATACCCATTCTTGAGAATATGCCCCTTAGAATCTGTTTCATGGTAGATTTTTCTTGTCCGGTCAGGCTGAAAAAAGTCTACTAATATCAGTAAGAGCCCCGCTTTAGAAATGTACACATGATCCATATGCACACGACTCCATGGCTCTACTTCTCTGGGCCACGAATGTAATGTATTCTGTGTAACATTTCTTAATTCTCTACATTTTTCATCTTTGTATATATATACTCCGATATCTCATGCTTCTAGTTTTATTCTTTTTTTACTCCTTGTAAAATCGCAAACTTGATAGTGCATCTACGTGTAGAATTGAATTTCCTTTGACATCTTCTATATCAAAGTCAAATGCCATTTACTTTATTGTTCACCTTAATATCCTCGATGTCATAACTTTGGGTAATTCTTTCCTTGGATTTAATATAAATGCCAATGGTCTATGATCACTTTTCAAGAGAAATATTTTTCCAATTAGAAATTATCTATCCTGGTGGTGCACCATACAATGACCAATACTTATTTTTCTATATTTGAATAACTTAACGTTAGTCTTCTTGATTAATAAATCATCGGATGTCATTGTGATAATATTCCAGGTATCGAACGTTCATTTGCATGTGATTAACGTAATGTCCTTTTTGGGGATCAAAAATGTTTACTACTGGTTTCTTGGCCAAAACTAATTTCAATTTCTCAAAAGCTTTTTGTTGTTTTTCTGACCAAAAGAATTCAACATTCTTTTTCTTAAATTTGCAAAGAGTTCCGTCAAGTCTGTATATTTTGGTAAATATCGCATGTAGAAATTAACTAATCCCCAAAAAGATTCAAGTTTTTTGTTTTTTTTGTAGATATAGATATTTTTTTTAATGTTTTCTATTAAAACTTTATCTGGTGATATACAATTCTTTTGAAATAGAATACCCTAAAAATGATATATTACTATTATGGTTGACGCATTTTTTTAATTTATAGTCATTCCCACATTTCTTAATGTGTTCAAGACGATGTCGGTTTTCTTTAATTCAATTTCATTATTTGCTCCTATGCAAATTCTGTCTTAGTAACAGACCATGTTTTTTATATTTTCTCCTAAAACTTGTGCG
This sequence comes from Sepiola atlantica, assembly GCA_963556195.1. Taxonomy (NCBI): domain Eukaryota; kingdom Metazoa; phylum Mollusca; class Cephalopoda; order Sepiida; family Sepiolidae; genus Sepiola; species Sepiola atlantica. Next base: position 63,150,545 of record OY744517.1, on the reverse strand, counting down.
ATGGCCTTTTGAAATAAGGCGCTTGCTGTTTTCTATTCCATATGACATTCTTTTCCATTTTAGCAACCCTATTGGCGTATTTATCGTTTTTACTTCTTTGAAATTATCATCTATTGGAAGTTGATGGTATGCCATTTTCAAATCTATTTTTGTAAAAACGCTAATTCCTGCCAGAGCATGTAATGTAACCTACACATCAGGTATGGGATACGAATCCGAGCAAACATTGTAGTTTATGCCTGTTTTATTATCTCTACATATCTGTCTAACTTTCTCAAAACTACAATGTGCGATGTCCACTTGCTACCCACAGGGGAAACATGTCCAATAAGGTCCTGTTCAAATAATGTCTGTAGTGTTGATAATACTAATGGCAACAAATGTACTGGTAATTTTCGTGCTTCATGAGAGGGGGTAACATTTTCTTTTAATTTTAAACTAGCTTTGTAGTTTGTTTTATTTTCCTTTTTTCTTCCATTCTTATATTATTAATTAGTTTGGTAGAATGTATTTTAAGCACATCGTTTCCCCAGGAGTCCGTGACTCTGTTTACAATCTGTGACAATTACAGGTATCACCTCAAATTTGTCTTTTAACTCAAAGGAACCTTCAAAGTATCCTAAAGTGTTTTTATGACCGATCCATTTCGTTAAGTCGGTTTTCCAATGCGTTACCATAATTTTTTTGGTATAAGCATTACCTCACTATCGGTACCAATTTGCATATCCAAATCGACATTGGTGATTTTGACTTTTAATATATCTTTTTTCTTTTGTTCAATTTTTTCAACAATCTCATTTTTATTTTGTTTAATGTAAAGACTTCTTTATTGGTTTCATTTTCATCAACTCTTTTGACGTTTTTCCAATTGCTGGCCATGTTTCCCTTTTTTATTTCGAGTTCCCGTTCACAATACCAATACTTTTTTTTTTAAATGTAACATTTACGTATCGGCGACTATTTGTTTGTCGGGTTGACTTTTTATGATTGTTATATTTGTGTATTAATTATTGCTGCTGTATAAAGTCAATGCAAGTATTTAAGAACATGTTTCCTATTCGTGGTTGTTCCATTATTTTATTCTTGTGTGACGCATTGCACATACCTTCAATTAAGATTAATTGAATTAAATCTTCTTCGATAGTATGTTCTTCTTTTCAGACTCACAATATTTACTCGCATTTCATAGACGGTGTAAATATTTGATGAATGGTTCGTTAATTTCGTATTTAATTGACATAAACTACGTTGTTTCCGCCACAACTAATCTTTTCTTAGGTCTCATATTTCGTTTTATGATCGGACTTATTCTTCCGAAAGTCAGGTCTTCTAGGTTCATGAGATACACCATGGTTCAGACTTTCATGATGACTATAGCCAAAAACAAATCTGTTATTTCATATTCTCCTCTCGTTTCATTGCTGTCCGTTAACTTTTTGTCCTTGCACTCGCAGCGACGCATCTTATCCATGTGTCTACGAAGTCGGGGTCCTCGAGAGACAATTGGGATCCTATCGGCGACGCCATTGTTGAGATGTTGTACATTTACCTAGTCAGTTGCCAGAGTACTTTTCACTGCCAGCTATACTTAAGAAGAGACTTATATAGTAATCTATTTCTACTCATGCTAATTATGCATATCAATTAGCCAATATCACCACAATATGTGTATCGCGTTTTCCGACAGGCTTAATTTATATATATATATATATATATATATATATATATATATATATATATATATATATATATATATATATATATATTAACAGAGAGACTAGATGTATAGCACCTGCATTTCTTCTACAGTCAATGGCGATGTCTGTTGGCGCAATGGTTTAAGTACTTGGACTGTTTGATCGCCCGTTCGGGTTTCGAATATCGACGTGAATACACTCGCTATGTCTAACCAAACTTATTGAATCGTAAACTACGAAACAGCTGTCTGTGGATGACTAGTATATATATATATATATATATATATATATATATATATATATATATATATATGAAAAAGAGATTTGTAGGTACACAATTTTAAAATAAACTTTAATAATATCGGCGAAGTGGTAATAATTGCTAAAAAAGAAGGAGGCCTTTATTACCAAACTTTTTTAAAAACATGAGTAGAGGGGATCAAGAATCTATTCGTTTTACTTTAGTACCATGGTTAAAAGAAAAGAAATTAATGAACCGGGGAAAAAAGATGTTATTGCTACCTAGACCGCTTTGTCAAGGTAGTTGTCGACGATATAATAGGGGTGAAATTACGAATAGAAGCGCGAACAGAAGAATCATGAAAGGAATTAGCGAATGAGGGTTTCAAAAAATTATATCTGAGGTAGTTATTTCAACGTACACCCATTAGTTCTCAACTATGCTAGCACAGGGACGGTTGACGTAAATTAATGGCAACCGCGTCGAGAATCTTGAGATGATTTCTTGAACGAGCTCTGTGCAAGACAGAAAAGGCTTCATCAGGATACATTCTAGTTCACAATTCGAACTCCAATAAATGATTGCCAATGGCCTACTCAAGAGCTAGTAAACCCCTGGACGTTGGCACCTGTCTGCGCCTACGTATCGAACTGGGGATATGTTGGGAAATTCTTACTTCTAACTTCTGTCTTCTGACTTCTGACTTCATACCCTGGGAGGATGGTATCATAATACTGACCCCAAAAGGAAGAGGAAATGACTGAGGGGATGATATTATGACAACAGGACTGATACTACATTACCACCTCCACCACCACCACAAAAAAAGAAGGTCATCTTAGGAGGATTGTATCATGAGTAACGAACCTATATTATACTGCTCCACAAAGAGGAAGTAATGCTTAAGTGAAATATATATTGACAAATTAGATATACTACACTACCCCCCAAAGTAGGACATAAAGCCTTGGAGGATCCTCCCCCTATGAAATAGGAGGAGGTTGTAAGGCCTTGAATGATGGTATCATGATGAAAGAACGAACATATTCTACACTGACCCCTAAAGGAGGATGTAATGCATGGTAGGATGGTACTATTACAGAACAAACACTACATAACCAACTCCTAAAAAGAGGAGGTAATTACTGGGAGTATCTCTCGTAAAAGGAGAAGGTAACGCCTGCGAGTATTATATCATGACAACAGAACAGATACTACACCCTCCTAAAATAGGAGAAGGTAGTCCCTGAGAAGATGATACTCCTCCCCAGAGGTGGATATAATAACTGGTAGGTTTCTCCTAGCCCCTAAAAAACGAGGAGGTAATTACTGGCAACGGTCTTACGACAACAGAACAGATACTACACTAGCTACCCCAATAGAAGATAATACAATAAAAGAGGATACAATACTATAGAGCCCCACTCTCTTGAGATGGAAAGAAGTAATTAGCGATAGGCGATCTTATGACAAAAGAACCGATACTAAAATACCTACCCCTATTAAAAGATATTCAGATTTTTTTCTATTCATTTAAAAATGACTAGTCACAAAAATATATATTTCATGGTTCTTTAATTTTTTGGATCAGATAAAAGTGTAGTATCTGAAGAAATTAGACAGGCATAGCGGGGAGGAACTATACGATTACAGGACCATAACTCTGCTAAACAGAAAGTTAAAGATTTGGGCCAAGATCTTATCGAACCGGTTGCAAGGTGTTATTGGAGAATTGATCGAACTCAAGAAGAACTACACTGTAAAGTGGAGATCGATTCAGAACATTTTGCATCTGATTAGTACTATCCTAAAGGGAGTAAAAAATGACACGGAAGCCACGCTGATCAACTTGGATCAAGACAAAGCTTTCGACCGGGTCGACCATCACTTTTTAGCATCTGTTCTAGAGACCGCCGGTTTTAAACCGGTTTTCTGCAAAGGAATCTCCGTCCTGTATCGGTCGCCGTCAGCAGTGGTGCAGATAAACGAAAAGCGTTCGAAACCTTTCGCGATATCCCGATCGATGCGTCAGGGCTGTCCGCTGTCATCCCTGATTTACATCTTTGCGCTGGAACCGCTACTGCGCAAACTAAGAAGCGGAAAGGCAAGTTCGGTCCTTAGCGGAATGGCTTTGCCTGGCAGAGAACGAGCCAGGTTTTCCGCGTTCTCCGATGACGTCACCGTTTTTGTGTCATGCTCTCAAGACATCGAAAGGGTGACAGGGGTGCTCACACGTTACAAAACAGTCACAGGGGCCAAAATCAACCGCAGCACGTCAGCCGGTATGCGGTTGGGTGCCTAGAGTGGTGACACTTCCAATTTTTTTTCTGCTAGATAGATGGCCCAGTTCGAATTCTTGTGATTCGGAGTTACAGTCAAAGGTCGAAGCGTCGGTTAACACTTGGCTTCCAGGGAAACTCTCCTTAAACCGGTTGGCTGTACTTCACCTTCTTGTAAACTGCCTTCTGTCCTCGCTTCTCTGGGACAGGAAGAAGCACTTGGTTTGCAGCCAGGTCTGTATTCAACGTGCCATCGAGACGCCGAGAGATTAGCTTTCCGGAGTCGAACATTGACAGGGTAATTTGCGTGGAACCCCGCGGTCGATAGCGCTTTTCTAACCTCATCCTTGACCATTTGGTCGAGGGCCGTCATAGACCGAGGGGCGAATCGAAGTTCTTCAGAAAGTGTCGAGCCGCGTTCACGAGCTTTCTCGCTCTAGTGACTTTTCTTGGCTTTCTAGAAAGGAACTCCACATGGGATTAGTGAGGGGGAAGCTGACGATCCGTTCGTCGAGCGGTACAGATGGTCGGAAGAGAAGATCTGATCCAAATGGAGTTGGGCGCCAAGGAAGAGTGATCTCAATAACTCTGAGTTATCTCTGACCTGGCGATTTGACCGGAACGCGTTACCCCTCAATCCCATACTACACAGTTCCGGAATTGATTCTCGGCCGAGTGTCCTTGCTGCGGCACGTTCTTAGAAGAAACGTCTGATCACGCTTTCTTCCGGTGTCGCGAGCTCTAGCGGCGTGAATACACTCGCTATGTCTAATCAAACTTATTGAATCGTAAACTACGAAACAGCTGTCTGTGGATGACTATTCTCTCTCTCTCTCTCTCTCTCTCTCTCTCTCTATATATATATATATATATATATATATATATATATATATATATATATATATATATATATATATATATATGAAAGAGAGATTTGTAGGTACACCATTTTAAAATAAACTTTAATAATATCGGCGAAGTGGTAATAATTGCTAAAAAAGAAGGAGGCCTTTATTACCAAACTTTTTTAAAAACATGAGTAGAGGGGATCAAGAATCTATTCTTTTTACTTCAGTAACATGGTTAAAGGAAAAGAAATTAATGAACCGGGGAGAAAAAGATGTTATTGCTACCTAGACCGCTTTGTCAAGGTAGTCGTCGACGATATAATAGGGGTGAAATTACGAATAGAAGCGCGAACAGAAGAACCATGAAAGGAATTAGCGAATGAGGGTTTCAAAAAATTATATATGAGGTAGTTATTTCAACGTACACCCATTAGTTCTCAACTATGCTAGCACAGAGACGGTTGACGTAAATTAATGGCAACCGCGTCGAGAATCTTGAGATGATTTCTTGAACGAGCTCTGTGCAAGACAGAAAGGCTTCACTAGGATACCTTCTAGTTCACAATTCAAACTCCAATAAATGGTTGCTAATGGCCTACTCAAGAGCTAGTATACACCTGGATGTTGGCACCTGTCTGCGCCTACGTATCGAACTGGGGATATGTTGGGAAATTCTTACTTCTGACTTCTGTCTTCTGACTTCTGACTTCATACCCTGGGAGGATGGTATCATAATACTGACCCCCAAAGGAAGAGGCAATGACTGAGGGGATGATATTATGACAACAGGACTGATACTACATTACCACCTCCACCACCACCACAAAAAAGAAGGTCATCTTAGGAGGATTGTATCAGGAGTAACGAACCTATATTATACTGCTCCACAAAGAGGAAGTAATGCTTAAGTGGAATATATCATGACAAATTAGATATACTACACTACCCCTCAAAGCAGGACATAAAGCCTTGGAGGATCCTCACCCTAAGAAATAGGAGGTTGTAATTCCTTGAAGGATGGTATCATAACGGCTCATATTGATCGTGGGACGGAAAGAGACGATTGGTGTTTATCGCAATCCTGGCCGCTACGGCTTGGATCGCGATAAACACCATTCTCTGTTCCCGTCCCACGATCAATACGAGCGAATGGTAGTGTGGACGTCGCGTCTGAGAGATAATCAAAGGGTTGAATGTTTGTCTGATTAGGATCTGATCGCACCATCTGAAGGTAAAGATCGGATGTGATAGAGAGAGATTGCATGCCTCGGTTTTTTATAAAAGGTGGATAGAAGTAGCGAGCTTGAGTGTACAAAAAGAAGTCAAGTATGAGTACGTATTCCCTGCCTCGGCATGGAACATGCGATTCCTGTCCCGGTCGGACCCCTGTCCTTCGGGTAAGTGTAGCATCTTAGCTAGTCGAGTGGATGAGTTACCCCCACCCTCCCTCGTAATAGAAGACCTCCAAGATGCCCACTCCCCACTGTCAATTTTTGTCCTTGGCCTCCCCAAAATTTCATCTATCTTGGAAAGACACCACGCAATCTCCAAACTCCATCTCCTGTATTTTCTTACCTTGATCCCACTTCCATTTAAAGAGTGAACTGCTTGTTTTCGGTTCTGAACAAACCGGAAAACGGTGGGCTGTCTATTATTTAGACATGGTTGGAGGGGTCTTACTAACCAAACATTGTGTGTTTTGCTCTCTCTTCATTCCCCGTTTAAGTCACATGAATGTCTTCTATATATGTCTATTCATGAACAATAACATTTTCAAATCAGTATGGAGATATATGAAGGAGGACGGCCCCTAGTGTGAATGTGGTATTGTGGATAAACAATTCAGAATTAAATCATATTGTTTATACCCGTCTTGGAACGGGTATTCTTCTATTATATATCCTGGAACTGATATATAATAAAACATACGATTGCAAATGTTCTAATATAATAATCTTACTATTTGTTTAATAAATAACTTGCTGATTTGGTAAATTGTACGAGAAAGACTGACAATTATTGCCTTTTTATTTAGATTAATGTTCACGCGATCTCTCTCTCTTTCTCTCTCTATCTCTCTCTCTCTATATCTCTATCTCTCTCTCTCTCTCTATCTCTCTCTCTCTATATATATATATATGTCATTCATTGCTGAAGCTGGTTTGTTTTTTGCCCGTTCAGCAACTCCTAATTAAAACCCATATTAAAATCTTTTGGTTTTTTTCCATTATTTATTCTAAACGACGTTTCTAACTGTGTCACAACATTTTATTTATTGTAATTTTCTTTAAACAAAACGAGGCGACGCAAAAATATAACTAGGATTATATTTACTAAAGGAATTAAAAACTAAAGGAAAGAAAATATTCGGTCATGTCCGGCTATTTCCAGTTTTATTTGTTTTAAAAGGCCAGTGGGTTACACGGCGATAAAGACAATGTCATTAGGTTATTTATTTTTTAGTAGTATTGTTTTATTTTTAAAAGTTCTTAAAAATATTTTCTTTTAATAAATTTATCTTTTTTCATTTGAATTTGTAGTTTTTTTAAATATGTTATTTTCCCAGACTTTAAAATTTTCAATAAACTGTAATCTTATGCTGTGAATATTTTTTACAGTTTCCATCGCATTGTAAAGAAAATTAAATAATGCAAAAAAATCAAAATAAACAACAAAACCCAAAAATAAAAAATAAAATAAAAAACACCAGCTCGGTATAAAAAATCAACACGATGTTGGGCTTCTTCACCTATTTTTATTTATTTTATTTTATTTTACAAAATGTAATATCATGTGTGTTTATACTGAAATATCCTTTTCGGTAGTCCTCAATAAAAAGCGTTAATTAAAAAATATATCTCATAGCAGATAAAAGATGTTTGTTCGTTTCTTTTACTATAAAAAAAATTCGATTAGTCAGCAAAAAAAGTACTTCCGGTCTGATATTGCAAAATCCGTACTTTATTTTTGGCGGTAAAACCTTACGACTAAATTTTGTTTTAGAAAATTAAGGAAATTAAAAATCTTTTGTGGTGAGGAAACTATCGGCGTTCGTTTGTCTGTTTGTCTGTCTGTCTGTTTGTTCGTTTAAATATAGTTTGCAAGATAAAAGGATAAAAAAGAAACCCAGCAGATTGGCAATTCTCGGTAAATTTGCAAGGTCTTTATTCTTTTATGGCAGTTTTCTAAATGATTCTTCAGACACCATTCCGTTAAGCACACAAATGTTTGGTCTCCTGTTCATCAACTTTCTGTCAGCCGTTTTTTTTTTGTTCTATCTTTTCAGGTTGATATAGAAAACGTTGGCAAGGAATTTCTGTGATTTCTTTCTTTCTTATGCGTCATCTATTTCTTTTACTTTCTTACTCACTATCGCTGTCTCTGTTTCTTCCCCTTTCTCTGGCACCGTCTGTCTGTCTGTATGTTACTGTCTCTGTCTCTGTCTCTTTCTTTGTCTCTCATACGTAGATAATCATGCACTTTCAACTATCAATTTCTCTCATTCTATTCCGCTTTGACACACAATTTATCTTCATCGGTTCCCTATCTACTACTACTCTCTATCTCTCTTTGTTAACGTTCTTTCTAACTTTTATGTTTGTCTGTCTGTATTCTCTCTCTCTCACACACGCACGCGCTGATAAACATGGACATTCAATTTCTCTCATTCTTTTTGTCTCTGACACACTTTATCTCCATCGGTCTCCTTATCTCCCCCCTCATGTCTGTCTGTCTGTTTGTCTGTCTGTGTGTGTGTGTGTCTCTCTCTCTCTCTCTCTCTCTCTCTCTCTGTATATATATATATATATATATATATATATATATATATATATATATATAGTCTAAAGAAGCTTTGAGTTATTTTAAACAAAAAGACAAAAAAAAAGGAAAATGCAGTTTAAATCTCCAGAGAAACTAACTAAATCCAAAATAGTGTAGACTTAACATTTGTTGGAAAATTCATAAATAAATAATATATAATAGTAAGTAAATAAAATAAAAAGGGGAATTAAGTATCTAACAGTGAAACAAAAGCAGGAGACCTTAACGTAAGCATCTAATATTAACACGGGGATATATATATATATATATATATATATATATATATATATATATATATATATATATATATATATATATATATATATATATATATATATATAACTTCTTTTGTTAGATGGTGGGAAAAATCCCAGTAGAGTGCTCGATTAATTGAGAATCAAAATTAAGAGTGTAATATTTCTTTATTTATTTGTACAGAAACTTAGTACAACATCAATACCGTCCGTTTCAAGCTCAGAATGACTTAACTATCCGGCTCAGAAATGTGAATTCACGTGTCACTCACGTTTGGATACGTCATTTGCTTCGGAGTATATATTTGTTTAAAATTTGTGTTAGGGAGAGAAATATGAGGCTACGAAGTTTAATAAATTTCGAAAAAAAGGTGGGGGTAAAATGCAAAAGTGAAGTTTTAAAATTGAAAAATATTTAAAAGTATCTCTATACAAGTCTCGTGATTCAATGTTTATTAAGAGCGTATATTAGGCCGATAAATGTTTTGAAGGGTTAAACTGGTGTCGTCTAGAAAGTGCTAAGGAGAGAATGTTGGTTTAAGGATTATACTTTCGAAATAATAAAAACATATTAAAAAAAATACATCAAGTGTAAATTCAAAGTCTGGGTTAAAAGACTTTAAATCAATCGAAAATGGATTTAAATGAAGATTTAACTCCATTCAGGTCGTGTAGGCTGGCGATCAATCTAAGGGGGGTGGGTAACTCTACAAAGTTCTTAATGATTCTGTATTCGTAATTTAACATTTATAACTAAGGTTTAATTTCAGCAACGCTGGATGGCATCCAGCGTTGCTCAATTAAAATCGTCAACGACTTCCTGGAACAATGCGGAAACCTTCTCTGTGTGCGTTTCTCCGCTGTTTTAAAAATCTCTCTTCTCTCTCCAGCTTTTTTGTTCCTTTGCTTTTGACACCTTAGGATGATTCGACGAATAATTGAAAACGTTCGTGGAACCTGTGAAATCTATGGAAAATGTTTTTTTATTTTTGATTTTTATACTTAAACAGACGAATTCTGGTATTTTTAACAATGTTTGCATAAATGAGAAAATGCTGCCTGAATACACACACACACATTATATATATATATATATATATATATATATATATATATATATATATATATATATATATATATATATATATATATAGTATGTTTTAAAAAGGCTGAGGGCAATGCAAAGTGTCGAGTAGGTTGTAAGCTGGAAGGAACAAAAATAATAAATCGAAATGGGAATTACTATTTATTTTTTCTTAAAATCTTACATAACAGCAAGTGTGGTATTACTTGTTTGTGTGTCGTCCGGATGATTATTAAAAATCATTTATTTAATATTTCGGGAAAATAGAAACTTCCCTTTGTCAAAAATTTTTTAAAAACACTAAAGGAAAACTCTGTCTATGCAGATGCCAGAGAATAGGTAGAGGCAAACCAGTCCCGCAGAGAATAGAAATAAATAAATTTTAAAGTTACGTTATGTATATAAATGTAGTTTTCAAAAATATGTGTGTAATATTAGATAAATGACAGGTATTGTATGGTGATGAATTAACTGTTAGTTTTGATAATATATACTTTTTTTGTTTCTGTGTGTAGCTGTTTATTGTTGTATTTTTTAAAATATTTATATTTTTTTAAATTACGAAAATAAAACAGCAATTACTCTCTCATATTTAAAACAGTAATTTATCTCTCATTTTTATTATTCTAGATTTTATTAAATTTATTGGTTATCATATATTCAAAAAGTTTTATTAATTGTGAGTTTCATTAAATTAGTTTATCGAATTAATGTAATATGTTACTTATTATAGGATTTTAAATTTAGTTTAGGCTTAAATGAATCTAGTTAAATTCGGGTATTTAAGACAGTGCAAGAAGAAATGCCTTTCCTGTTTTTAAATTGGGTCTTGAATGCGAATTAATTTATAGATTTAGTCGGTAGAAGTCTGTGTATCAAGTTATTAATTATATATATATATATATATATATATATATATATATATATATTTATATATATATGTATTATTGTTTATTTATTTATTCTTTATTTTTTCTTCTTGTTTTGATTTCTTTATTTACTGTTTATTTATTTATTTATTATATTTATTTATTTATTTAATTTATTTATTATATATTTTTCTATATTTGTATATTATTAGTATAAATTTCATATGTATTTAAATTAATTAATAAATAATTCCAGGTTATGAGGTTAATTATTTTGGTGGGGTAGTAAGAGTAGGTCGATTATGGTTTTTAGTTGTTAGGGGTTGTTATTCTCATGTGGCTCAATGTGTGTTGAGATGGATATTCATATGGGGAGGTGTGTACTTAATTGTTTGGGTGTGTGGTGGTAGTAGTAGTGGATGACTTAATATAGGAGGTAAGTAATGATCAAATTGAGAGGGGGAGTGAAATGGTGGAAATGAAATATAATGAGTGTTGAATATGAGGGTTGGTCAGTGGGTTAAATGGTGGATTATAATAGAATGAACGGTGAGTGGAGCTCGTGACGCTGATTGAGTGAGGGTTTAATCTGGAGATGAAGATCGATTCTGTGATTCTTAGGTCCCCAATGTTTCTGACAGATGCAAGGATAGAGACGTGAATGTCACGTTGAGTAGTGAGGCATAATGCTGTGTGCTTGTGGAAAGAGGATATACGGGCGTTCATATGTTCTTTGATGCGTAGGTGTAGCGGTCTTGTGTTTCCTAGCTAACCTTAATATAATTTCTGTTAAAAAGTTTGTGCAGATTGTGTGTCGAGGGAAGTGTTTGTCGAGTAAGTCGAGGAAAAGCTGGCCTACCTTTGTCTTGGTATTGGTGGAACAGGGTGGGGAAAACCAGATCGCCGACCTCCTTCTATTGCGGCCTCCCCGTGGTTGGTCTTCGGTGGGGGTGTATGAGATCTCTTCTCTGAATACACTTCAAAGCAGAATATTTACTGAAGACAAACATGTTAAAGAGCACATCCAAAGCTTTTTTTAATCAAAACCGTCTTCATTTTATACGGATGGCATTAAAAGTTAATTGGTAAATAAGATAAAGCCCATTGAAAACAATGGCGATAATAGAATGGATTAAAATTTGTTGATCTGGTTTGTATTATAAATTGAATAAAACATAATAAAATAGAAATTATTTATGAATCGACCTAATAATTGATATGTATCACATTTAGCGGTTGTTTATTTTAGATCCTGAAAAACTAATGCTTACTTCTAAAAATAAAGATTTCTACAAGTTACTTAAATATTCTATAATATGTTCTACGTGGGAAATGTTGTATAAGACGTTCGCATTAACTTATATTATTATGCTAATATTTAGTCACATGAGCGAAAATCGCGATGTTCTATTTAAGGGAGTAGTAAAGGGGTCAATATATTTCTTGTAATTGCCTCCATATTGACGTGAAGCGACTAGAATTACTGTCTGGCTTGTATTATACAATTAGTTGAACAACATGTGAGTACATTTAATCTGGGCATTCTTTCGTATTTATGACTCGATTTATGACCGGATCGTTGCCAGCTAAACAGCTATCCTCAATGTAGTCAAGTTATTCGGTGTCTTCTCTCATGATAACGGCTTATGGGGGACCAAAGACAACCCCTTGAGTAGCATGTCAGTTATGGGGACCAAACGCTGGTCATGGAATCTGAATGATTATTTCGAATATGGAAAGTGTCACGGAGAAAGTTCTTAAAGATTATTGAAAACACTAGATACAGACAGAGATTGGAAATTTGAGTTACAGAGAATAACTTGAAAAGATTGTATTACAATAATTTTCGAAAGAGGAATGCCAGGTGACTTTATTGAATCATCGTCCAACCACCAATCGTGTTAAACCTTTTCCTCGAGTGGCCCTCGGACCTTGATAATCGGTGATTCTCAGTAAAAAAGAACAATTTATTTGATCGCTCAACCCAATAAACATCGAATCTGCTCTAGAAAAAGGGTAATGACTCATATGAACAAGTTACTACTGTTTTACTAAGTAGTTACCACTTATCATAGTTAAAAGCCACTCGAGGATAAGGTTGAATGAGATGGATAGATTGTAAGTTAAATGATGAATTATATTACGTTCATGGAAGCATATAAAAATGTATTAAATGTGAATATCTATTGTATACTATTGATGGATTTCGTCTTAATTGTATACATAGTGCACAATTTGGACACTATTGGAAACATTCAGATGATGTTTTTTTTAATATCGGAGGTGGTGACAATGTGGTCAAGAAACCAAAAGTAGAAACAGAAAGCAAACACAATTAACCATTTATTTTATAACTTTTAACATTTTTTTAAAAGATTCATTTATCTATTATAAGCTGAATAAATAAACGTTTGTTTCCTTAAAGTTTCCGCTCCCTCCTTATTACCCCCATCTCTCTCTTTCTCTCTCTCTCTCTCTCTCTTTCTATTTCTCTCTCTCTCTTTCTTTGTATTTATTAACATATATAAAGTAAGGAAAAAATAGAAAGACTGTAATAGTCTATTGCAAACAAAATTAACAGAAATACAGAAAGTGTTGTGACCATATAGGGCTGGTAATAAATAAGACAGTACAGAATGGTATGTCACAGAAAGGCTGCTTTCCGAGACTGCGGGCATTTACTTCCTTCCCACCGCAGGAAAATGTGGCACAAGACCGGAAAGGTGGGAGGATCGGGTCAGTTCCCCTTAAGAAGGCGCACTCTAGCCTATTAAAATTGACTGGGCAGCCCATCGGCATTCCCCAGTCGGGTGCCTAAGGCAGTTAGCATCAATACCACCGACATGGCTCAGTTTCTTCAAGACTGATTGTCGAAAACGAATCCTCGACTGGCATTTAGCAGTTAAGAGTCTTTAAGCAACTGAAGCTGCGGAGAGAATGCATCTTTACTTCGTTGTAATCTCCTTTATACATAATGTCTGAAAGGGTCAATATATTCCAGAAATAGGGTTAGATCACAATAACACAATAACTCTCTTTTTTTGCCTTGATCTGTATGGAGTCAATACTTTTTTCTTTCAGTGTTTGTCTCAATGAAGTATGTAATCTTATTCTTTCCTTTTTATGTGAGGATATTTTTTCAAATACTTCCTGGAATTCTGTCGTCCAGAGCCAATCTTTTCCTTTTTTAATAGCTCATTAAGAGACGCTCGCAATTTGTGTATCTTTCGAATAAACACCTTGTGCTAATTTGCTAAACCAAGAAGACGTTTTAGTGACGGTACATTTGCGGGAGATGTCATATTTTTCATCGCGTCGCTTACTCTTGGTTTGGTCTTCTACCATCTTTGTCTATAATTTGACCAAGATATTTGATTTTTCTTGAAAGAAATCAAATTATCCGTCTTTCAATTTATTTTCAATACTTCATGTACCTGTGATTTGTGTTGCTCGGTGCTTTTACTGATCACTAGAATGTTATCTAGGTCGGCTTTCGCAAATTCCAGTCCGCTAAGCTATGTGTCCATTATTTGTTTAAAAATGGCTGGTGCAACCATAATTCCAAATGGTAATCTTTCGAATTTGTATAAATCCGCAGGTATTTGTATATAGACATTATTTTTTTAATTATCCTCCATTGAGTTTAGTGAATATCTCTTCTGGACTAGGCAGAGGATAGTGGTAATCCTTTCGTGACTAGTTCAGTTCCGTGGAGAAATCGCACAAATACGGATCTTTTTGCTTTTTTTACGTAACCTGTATGCAAGCCCACTTGCTGTATTTTACAATAATACACACATTTTTTCCGAGTCTATTTAATTCCTAGTCGATTTGATTTAATGACACAAATAGAACATTTCTTTTTAAAAACTGGTTGAATATTTATTTTTAATTCAGACTTGACAGTCATTTTTTACATCTTCCTAGTCCCCCAGGAAAAACTTATGAAAAACGTTGTTTTAATTCTTTCTTTATTCTCCTATCTTCAGCATTTATTTTTATTATATTTTAACAGAATAAATTTATAACCATATATTATAATTGAAACTTCTTTATCCAGTTTGTGCCGAATAGGCGGTTTGAGTTGTTCATCAGAAACATTTCTAATTCAAAAGTTGTTCTTTTTAATGTAACTTCAGCTATTAGCTCGCCTTCAAATGTTAATTGTTCTCCAGTGACGTTTTTAACTACTTTTTTTAGTTTCCATCCAAATTGTTTTTTTAATTTTTTTCCACATTTGAAGATTTATAATCGCCAAATCTGAGCTGGAGTCAAGTTGAATTTTAATAGTTGTATTTAATATTCCTATTTTCACAACCGTTCTAATATTTTCAACTTCGTCACTTTTAGCAATTTTAATAAAGCTTTTTGCATTTTATTTTTAACTCTGTTGTGCGTACTTTTGTGTCACGCTTTTTCATTTTATATGGAGAAGTTTTGTACGAAAGCAGTTGCTCGCAACTAAAACACGATTTAGATCGCAAATTAATTTTCGTTTTTTATCAAATGTAGTTGGTGAATTAACTTTCTTTATGTTAGAGATTTTTCTAATATGCTACCCTCCGCTTTGTTAAATGTTACTTGAATCTTGGCGAACGCTAATAATACGACTACAATCCTCTGCTATCCGTTTAAACGTTAAACCGGATTCATTATCTAGTTTCTTAAGTACCCTTCTTCTTATTTCTGCATCCGTATTCGATACTAAACCTTGAGAAAAGTACAGAATAGTATGTTATAGAGAAACTTCTCTTCGAGACTGGGTATTTACTTCTTTGCCACTACAGGAATATGTGGCACAAAGCCGAAAGGTGGGGAGAATCAAGTCAGCGCCCCTAAAGAAGGCACACTCTGACCTATTAAAAATTACCTAGCAGCCTTGTCGGTATTCCCCGGCCACCTCAGGAAGTTAGCAATGAACTAACTCCTCCCCAAAGAGAGGAGGCAAGATCTGTGAGAGTAAACCTCCTAGGAGTACCAATGATCAATACCTCAACCCGAAATGGACCAGTTTCTGCCACACTTGGTATTTACTTCCTTCTCATAACAAAGAAATGTGGCACATGACTGGAAGCTGGGGAAAATCAAGACAGCACCCCTAAAAAGGGGCACTGTGTCCTATTTAAAATTGCTTAAGTAGGTCCGCCAACATTCACTAATCTGGGCGCCTCAACCAGTTATCAATAAACTAACTCTTCCCCTAAAAGGGGAGGAAAGGCCTGGAAGGGTGGACATCTTAGGGCTACTCAGGACTAATACCTCAGTAACCTAGTTTCTGCCGGACTGGTTGTCGAGAACGGATCCTCGACTGGTATATAGCAGTCAAGAGTCTCTAAGCAACTGTCGTAATCTCATCTAAATGAAAGAGTCCATATATTCTTAAATTAGGGTAGATCACAATCACACCATAAATTAAAGGAAATAATATAAAGATTATAATAGTCCATTACAAACAAAAATTAACAGAAAAAAATAAAATAAAAAATGAAATAGTCTATTACAAACAAAATAAACAGAAATGAACAACAAAAAAAAATATTGGAATAGTCAATTACAAACAAAACTGACAGAAAAAAAAGAAGAGAAAATTATAAAAAGATTAGAATAGTCCAGTACGAACAAAATTAACAGAAATAAAGAAAGGAACACATAAATAGATTGGACTAGTTCAATACGAACAAAATTCACAGAAATAAAGAAAGGGAAAATAAAAATATTGGAATAGTCTATTATAAACAAAAGGCGCTACCATCACATACGGCAACAATATTTAACCGGAAGTTATGGTTACAGAGAGAGAGAGAGAGAGAGAGAGAGAGAGAGACCAATCTCGCTTTTTAATTATAGTTATGTATATTTTTAAGATCTGTTCTATTTAATGTCGACAAGCCGCGTTGCGAGTTACAACTGTCTCACAACTAAAAACTTACAGTAAAACTCTCAATTCCACGTCACCTGTGAGCAGTTAAAAGCCGTTACCCCCTCGTCTTTTTATTCATTTTTAATTTTTTTTTTCCCACATGTCTGCCTCTTAGCAAGTTCACATAATAATCTGGGTTGATTTAAATGACAATTTTATCAGATGTTTATCTCCCTATATGAAGGCACCTATTAAATTTTGAAAGTTTTTAGATCCTATTCTCGAATTTTTTGTTTTTATGTTTTTTATATGTAACTGGCTTTGCAAACTCACTTTTTCCTGCTCAAACAATCTAAGCAGAACTCAATGGGTGACCCAATAAGTCACTTTTGTTTCTAGTTAATGTTGAAAATTGGATATTGTATTTATTTTCTTTTTCTTTCGCACAATGTTTTTATTGGGCGGCATAAATAAATCAGATGGTGACATTGTACGCGCTATTGGACTGTTGTTGCTATCTGGTATCTGTGGGTGTGCGGGAGAGAAGGGGTTCTTAATGGTAGCACCACCATTTATCAGATACGTGTCTGTATTATATATATTACTTTGTATTTTCATTAAGTAGCAATTGACCAATATATCACATGTGCACACTTGTGCTTAATCTAACTTTATTAGTTAGACATCGACACTTGTTTAGTTGGACAAATCCTGGAATGTGTTTAAATAAGGAAAACGAAATAAAATAAAGCAGATCGTGCACACATTATAGCGACATCCAATATTAATCAGTAAAGCCAAATTAACACAGAATAAAAATCTTAAAATAGACTTACAAACATTTCTACAATTGAAAATGTAAAAATATGCAACACTAGACTACCATTGACCTGTCGGGTCACAACCACTAGAACTTATTGTTCCGCTTTAATTCATAGACCGTGATAAATCTGTTAAGAACTCCGTCTTGCATAACTAAAAGTAATAAGTCGCTTTACTTCTATTTTATCATTGCGTATAATAACGAAGTAAAACAATCTATTATCTTGCTATCTAATTTACGTTCATGTTTGCGGTGTGCACCGATTTTATTTATTTTTACTTTAATTCACCTCAAACACGGTATATTGCCACGAAGACGTAAGGGGCTACTATGGATTAGGGGCCAGCCTTATAAAAGGCACCCTAAGTGAGAACTTGAGCAGCGAGATATTAAATGTAAATTTCTGCGTGTCGGTACAGTCAGGGAACCAGGGAGCAGGGAGGGAATTCCAAAGACTATTAGAATAGAAAGTATTTCAGCATCTGAGGACCTCCACAATGAATTAATGTGATTTAGCTGACTGTCGAGATTGTTGGGTGTATTTGCGTCGAAGGGGCGGGGGCCATAGCAGCAAGTTCATCGGAGCACATTCCATTTAAGTACTTATAAAAGATATACAGGGACGCAACATTGCGGCGATGGGACAGGGGTTGTAGCTTGGTAGATAGTGTGGGGTCTATTAGATTACAGACTTTTTTTAGACCCTGTCTAGGAGGGAGAGACTAGTTGATAGTGCAACAGCTAAAATGTGACAATAATACTCCATGCATCAGCGGATGGTGGCCTTGTAGCGATAATTTACATACGTGATTGGGGTGTGTACGCACTATGCAAATTAGATAGAAAAGTTAGAGTCACGTTTTCTATAAATGTTCACCGAGACATTAGGAAATATTAGGTGGTTGAATCAACATAGAGTGAGAGTTGCGAAAGAAATGCATAGATACTTAAGAGAGCCTTTTGGCTAAGATCAAAGTGTAGTATCTGTTCCGATGGATACTGCACTTCATAGATCGGTATTGTCTTGGCCTTCGGGGCTTGATTTCCGCCGGTCTATGGGTCTGATCTGTCCTGTGCAGTTCTAGGAGGTCCACCCTCCCAGGCTTTGCCTCCCCTCTTTGGGGAGGAGTAAGTTAATTGCTTACTGCCTGAGGCGCCCCTACCGGGGAATGCCGACGGGGCTGCCCAGGCAATTTTTAATGGCCAGAGTGCTCACCTTCTCGAGCGCTGGCTTTTCAAATCCCACTTTCCGACCTTGTGTCACATATTCCTATTGTGGGTAGGGGTTAAATAACGCCTTGTAGCGATAATTTACATATGTGATTGGGGTGTGTACGCACTATGCAAATTAGATAGAAAAGTTAGAGTCACGTTTTCTATAAATGTTCACCGAGACATTAGGAAATATTAGAAGGTGGTTGAATCAACATAGAGTGAGAGTTGCGAAAGAAATGTATAGATACTTAAGAGAGCCTTTTGGCCAAGATCAAAGTGTAGTATCTGTTCTGATGGATACTGCACCCATAGACTGGTATTGTCTTGGCCTTCGGGGCTTGATTTACGCCGGTCTAAGGGTTTGTCTTGTGCAGTTCTAGGAAGGCCACCCTCCCAGGCTTTGCCTCCCCTCTTTGGGAAGGAGTAAGTTTATTGCTCACTGCCTGAGGCGCCCCTATTGGGGAATGTCGAACGGCTGCTCAGGCATTTTTGTAGGCCAAAGTGCTCACCTTCTCGGGCGTTGGCTTTTCAAATCCCACTTTCCCGACCTTGTGTCACATCTTACCTTGTGGGAGGAAGATAAATAAAATAGATATTTGAGAGAGAGAGAGAGAGAGAGAGAGTGAGAGAGAGAGAGAGATGGGTAACTAAAGCAGAACATTTTCAAGCATAACTCAATCCTAAGAAGTAAGGTATATTTAAGCATGTATTTGTGTTATTAAAGTATGTTGGAAAAAAATTGTCGTTCTAACAATGAAGGCTAATGTGGTGAGAAACGTTGGGGTGGGGAATAGCGGTATGTGGTGTATTCTTGTTTTCTTTTACTGACGTGTCGCCACTTATCAAGCTAGGGGAGGCACTAAAATATAGGGATTAAAGAGATCGTTGATTGGCCGACAATCGCCACCAGGAGAGGACCGGAAACAATGGGTGAAATGGGCAAAAGATTACTTAATAAACAAATGATTATCCAAGAGGACGGGTCAACAAGTATTTGTTTACATTAGACTTGAAGACGACCACGCTGTAGTCGGTTGATAAACAGCTTCTTTCTTCGTATTTTGTTCTACAAATGGAATGTCTTGGGAAGGGGGCTTTGTTCATGCAAGTTCGGTTTGATTTTTGGTAAAGAGAGAGAGAAAGAAATGTTCTCTGCTGCGGCTGTAACTCAACGAGTTCTTGCTGTGAATGTTTTACAGGGGAGGGGGATTGGAGCTTAGTCAAGCACCTACCATGAACATGACGAAACATCTTAAGACGTGTCTGGTCCTTAACAGGTAGAGGAGTGCGTCACAAATGCTTTGTATTTCGAAAAAGTTTTTACATTTTTAGATACATCCAAACATCTAAGAGTCTGTCTGTCTGTCTGTCTGTCTGTCTGTCTGTATGTCTGTCTGTCTGTCCCACTTTAGCTTGAAATAGCATTTTCAGTGTATGATTTTAGATTATTTGGACTACTATTCCTATCCCGGATGGTACTCTCATAATTTTAAACCGATAAACACAAAAGTCTCGTTATCTAAATACTTTGAGGTCAATTTCTGTACAGGGTAGTACATTTAAAATTTTCTCTTCACTCATACCCACGAAAAAATGTCACTAAACAATAGCCTAGAAGAAACTGGTGATGTAAATAGTTTATTGCTTAAATATAAAGCAATATTATCTCTTCTCTCTATATAAAAATTTAGGTATATATATATATATATATATTTACTTATTTATTAAAACCAAATAACCTACAATTAATAACATTACGTATGTACCAGTAACAACATTTTAAAATGTTTAACTTCATACAATTTTATCCTGCGACGTCAATTCTGGCGTCAGGGAATTTAATTTGTTAGCGTCTTTCCTGGAACCGGGCGAGTCCGTTCTTTTGGTGTCTAACTGATTCCACGTACGCATTTCTCGGCCATTTTTGAAATTCTTTCCTTTACTCCAGCTTTGATCTTTATTTGCTTTTGTCACCTGGAGATGATTCGACGAAGATCCAAAAAAGGTTCGTGATGCATATGAATCATACATTATTTTAATTTTAACACAAAAACGACCGTTAGAAATTTTTTTTTAATTAAATAGGTATACTTAAACGGAATCATTCTGTTATTTTTTAACAATGTTTGCTTAAATGAAAAATGCTGCCTAAATACACAATATATTAATAGGTATAATAAATATAATATATATAAATATATATATATATATATATATATAATATATATAATATATATATATATTATATATATATATATATTTATTATATTATATATATATATATATATATATATATTTATATTATATTTATTATACTTATATATTTAACTCTAACTCTAACTCTAACCCCCTCAATGTATTGCCTTCCGTTATAAATCGTATAATCCCCCTCCCTCTCTCTCCCCCCTCTCTCTCTCTCTCTATATATATATATATATATATATATATATATTAATATGTTGTCACTCTCCCCCCCTCAATATACGTCTTAAATAGTTCGTTTCTCCCACTCTGAAGATATGTATTAAATAAGTTTTCGCTCTCTCTATATGTATATTGAAATAGTGAGTGTAGATTTTTTTTTCATTTTCAAAAATGTAATCACCTCGCTTGTATGCTTGAATAAGGCCGCAGGGTCGAAATAAATTATTGCCCCGCTGATTATGTGATTCCGTGTTTCTTTATTTTATTTTCTTACATTGAGGTGTCATGCCAGAATTTCCTTCTAGAATTCATTTCACTCTAACACACTATATATATATATCAAGGGAGGCGCGAGAGCGCTCTATCCCTTAATAGACCCCACGAATGGCCTATGCTGGAAATCTCATTTCTTTGATCAATCATAACTCAAAAACCAATAAACCAAATTAGTTAAAACTTTGTACAACATTTTTTTTGATAGGTTCTATAAGCGTGTAGAATTTCAACATCATCAGTCAAGGCAACCCAGAGATCCAGAAAGTTCAATCATGAAATCATGTTATCTGTGTGTACGTACGTACGTACGTACGTATGTGCCACCCTGTATCTCATCAACTATTTGATGGATTCAGCTGATTTTTGTCAGATGGCATTTTAATTTCAGTTTATCATATACCTTAGTTTCCCAGAAAATTCCCCAAAACCTTAAAAATGACCAGTATTCATACACTTTATTCTATATCTTATCGACCATTTGATGGATTCAGCTGATTTTTGGCAAAGATAGAGGTTCTAGTGTCTAGTTGACGGCATTTTAATTTCAGTTTACCATATACCTTGATTAGTCAAACTACCAACTATATCAGTTATGAGAAGGCATTGTATTGATGCATAGCCTTTACAAAAGTGGTGACATTCCATGAAAAATTCCAGTATACTGAAATCATATGCCCTTAATAGGGTTAAGATGAAAATTCATATACACTAAATGTACAAAAGCAAGGAAATTCCCAAATGTTTACACTTTTATTGTCATTAAGGGTATGCGAGCAAAACAGGGCTATGTATTTTACTGGTAGGAATTTTTCTTCAGCGCACCTCACACACTTCATCCACTCATGCATAGAGATTTATACTGTAGTGATGTGATAATGAAATGGTTTGCTTGATATGTAGTCATACCCTTAATAACAATAAAAGTGTAAACATTTGGGAATTTTCTTGCTTTTGTACATTTAGTGTATATAAATTTTCATCTTAACCCTATTAAGGGCATATGATTTCAGTATACTGGCATTTCTCATGGAATATATATATATATATATATATATATATATATATACAGAGAAATCTCTTAAATTAACTAACAGATGATTATGAATTTGGCAACACATATTCTTGGCAATACGGTGAGTAACATTGGCACATTACTTTTTGTAAATGTTAACATTTAGCGGGTGCATATATATATTTTTTTAAATGTTGTTTTTTTTATGAACCGATCATTATGAATTTTGGAATATACCATCTCGTCAACCCGGTGAGCAACACGGGCACATTATTTCTTCACAAACCTTACCATTTAGCTACCTAAATCCACCCAAACTCACACCGCCCCCAGAAAACTTTTTAAAATAATGTAGATAGAAAAAATTTCAAAAAGAAAAGAATTGCTCTACTTGAAATTTTGAGTTATATTAAATAAAACCTTTTAAAAGGATCAGTGCACGCGCATGAGCGTCAATAATATGCATGTATTTGGTAAAACTTTAAGCTATAAGCGTATAAATTATGGAATATGTATTCTCAGCAAATAGGTAAGTAACGTGGGCACATTATTTCATTTTTTTGTAAACTTTACCATTTATCGGGGTGGGAGTACAACCGAAACCCTACCATACCCCGAAAAGAAAAAAAAACATTAAATTTAAAACTGATGCTATATTTATTGCTTACACTCATCTTGGGACGGGTATTTGCTAGTTGTGATTTAATTCAGATAAACTTTAAGATTTTAAATAGTCATCTGTGTAAATTCTAATTTCTCAATTTGAACAATTGGATTTGTCGCGTTTTGCATTCTAACTTTTCATATATATCGAACGAGAGGGAGATAATACAATTTTATAGTAAAACAATGTTATTTTTTAAAAGAAAAATGGGTACACATTTTCCTTTTTGACATTTCTTCATTTTTATCCTTACCCTCGTCTGCCCCTTTGACACCTTTCACATTTTGACACTATTTCTGGGATATCAGCTTCACTTTCTTTTTCTATCATACATTTTATTCAACACAAAATGATTCCTATTTTCTTGTAGTTCTTCCTACTTCCTATGATGTTGGCTACTGTCTACCATTTTTCGTTTTTGTCTCCCTCTGTATATTGTATCTTTAAGCTTTTACACGTTAAGAGACAAAAAAGAGGGGAAGACAAACAGAGAGAAACAGAGAGCGAGGGGGAGTTCCCAGTTGCGATGGGTTATCTGGAATGATTAATAAAAGATGATTTTGGCGAAGTAGATTACTGGTTGGTTAGTTCACCGTGTTACGTTGTATATAGTTTAACGTACAGACAGTTGTTGCTTGTATTTTAGTAAAGTTATACTTCATGTAAGGTTATAAGGTTTAGCCAAAATCAACTCCAAGCTAAGGGAATAGAGCTCAAGTACTGAAGTGACTCTAATATAGTTAACAATAGAACCATGTTTGTTTCTTTCTTCATAAATATGCACGCTTCCCAAGAAAGGTATTAGGAAAAAATCTTCAATCCTTGATCAACGAAAAATGGTCACTATGACATAGTCTTATTTAAAAATATATAGCAATCATTTTCTTAAGAAAACGAAATCTCGTCGAGTGTTGGTACTTTTAGCTAATCTTATTATATATAACCATCTAAGCTTCCTGAGTGATGCGCTATAAGAATGGTTGGATTATCCTACCGCTACATAAAATAATTAACTCCTGATACAACTCTCTAAGAATCAGATACGGTCTAAGGTGAAGTACTGTTATCACATCTTGGGAGTTCTCGCTACGAGCATCCTTTCCTGCTTGGACATACTACAAAATTGACTTCGCAATCTAGTTGGAAATGATATATTCTCTTTCCTACAGTCCCTTTCTCACAGAAAAGATAACGCTAGTCTTTCTCTACTCTATCGTTATTTACATAGTAGGTGCTCGACTTAGCTCCAATATTTGGTTTCTCCCCCCCCTGTAAAAAATTCACAGCAAGAACTCGTCTCTCATCCAACACTGCAAGAACTTTTCATTTCTCCCTCCGTGTACCTAAAACGAGGCGGAACATCCATCGACTGAGTTAGTTTTCAGGAACTTTCCGTCCGTGGAACACGTTGTCGCGAAACTGGTTTCCTGCAAACTACAACATAACCTGTATTATTTGGATATTTCAGACTACTGTTCTCATTTAGTAAGTTATTTTCACAGCGTTTCGGCCGATGTAACCTCCAAAGATTTTTCACGTGCGTCTTGTCGCACTTGGAAATACTTATGTGGAATTCCGAAATCTATACGTATTTTCGAAGGGTGAATCATCAGTAGAAAAGGCTAGAATTGTATCCAAAAAGAAAAGAAAAAACATTTGTAAACGTTTGAATAGGCAGATCATTTACGAAACAAGTTGGTGTTTGCATTTAGAAATTAGCGCCATCTTTAATCCGAACAAAGCTTAGTTTCTAAAGCAAATCACAAAAATAGAAAATTAAAGAAACAGAAATAGAAGAAAAAAGAACGAAAAAATAAAGAATACAAAAAAAAACAATATTTAGGATTAGTAAAAATACGTCTACTAAACCCCACTGGAGATAACCTACAATGATTTTTAATTCAAATAATTCAGATAACGTCCTTTTTATTTCCACCTTATTTAATCTAATTCCAATGTATTCATTTTCCCTAAAAGTTTATTTTTAATGTAAATTATTTATTTTTATTTTAGCAATTAAAAATTATAATATTAATGTGATAAATACCTCAAAACTCCAAACCACAACAAATATACAACTCACCAAATTACTACTATAATATTCAACCTATCGAATATACATACATGTCAAACCAAAGTTCTAGGCCTATGTATTATGTTTAGTTTTCTCTTAGCACTTATGTAATTTATATACTATGTTATTTATTATGTGAAGTATTTATATCCTTTAATATTGTTCTAGTCTATTTCAGCCCAAAAGATTACTACATTTAATGCAAATGCATTTAGTATACTTTTAAGATATTATTTTGGATTTTTAATTAGACCTAAATTTCGAAAGTGCGAATTTTGAAGAACTTCATGTCTTTTGTTAATTAAGTTATCTTTAGATGTTATCATGTGACAAGATTCTAGGATACAATTATTACATTTTTTAAATTTACTTGTAGAGTTCTTATTTGCTCTACTAATAATTTACCATTTTCAAGTTGTATCTCATTATGGAAATAGATTGAAGGCAATAGGTTGTCTGACTTGATATTTGCTTCTTCAATTCTCTTACATACTTGAAATGGATTCAATCAGCAGTTTTGTTTTTACGCGTAAACTGTTGTGTGACAGGGCACACGTTTATACAAATGAATAAACATTGCTTTATATTATAGCGTGCAAGATAAATAGATAGATGATTATATTCTATGTTTCTTTCGCTCTCTCTCTCTCTCTCTTTCTCTCTCTCTCTCTCTCTCTGTCTCCATCTTTCTCTCTCTATCTCTCCGTCTTTCTCTCTCTCTCTCTCTCTCTCTCTATATATATATATATATATATATATATATATATAGAGAGAGAGAGAGAGAGAGAGAGAGAGAGAGAGAGAGAGAGAAAAGAGGGAGAGAGAGAAGAGAAAGTGAAAATAAAACAAATGCAAAGTTACATACTTTACAAGTTTATGATAATCAAATAGAGATAACAAAGAAGAGATTATCCGGAATGATTGATAAAAGATTATGTCGACTATCCTTAATTATACTATTTAAATATAATATACTTGTAAAGTAAGTAACTTCACATTTTTTTTAATTTTCACTTTCACTTAACTATAATAATACTCTATACTCAATATTGAACATACTTTTATCGCATTAGTAATTGAAATAAGACAATTACTGAATTATATTTTTTTAAAATAATATATATATATATATATATATATATATATATATATATATATGTATATATATTGACATACTTATGTTGGTTGGTCTACTTTGAGCGAAATGAGTTCGTAAAATAATGGCACTAAATACTGTCTGTTTTGAAAATGTTCTCGTAAGATAAAATACGATCTTGGCTTTCGGAATGCTCTGGAATAAGTTGCTAAACGTAAAGAATAAAAAGTATGTGCTAAAACATATATTTTCACATACATCCGCGTGTGCATCCACCTGACATCCAGTTGCAAGGGTCTCTGGGGGATGGCTATTATACAATGCGACACAACGGAGTGTGTAAATATCTTCACTCGACTATTTGTAAAAAGTTGAATATCCAGTGTAGCAGCAAGTCCAGAAAGAACAGTTGGAAATAACGTATACACCATCCACTATGATTACGGAATCCCTACAGCTACATATCTAGAAAACGGAGCTGTTTAACCTGACATCGTAATATGGGACAAAATGGAGTAAGTAGCAACCCTAGTTGAAGTCAGTGTTCCTAATGATGCAGGATTAAACAGAGCTGAAAGGGAAAAGATTACGAAATACCAAGGTCTTATGTACGACATGAAAAGAAACTGGAATCTTTGGAAAATCTCCACTATACCAGTAATTATAAGAGCCACAGGACTAATGAAAAAGAATTTCAAATGCTATCTGGCGAGTATACCCGGTGAACGGAGTGCAAGCGAAATACACAATTGCACTTAAAGGGACGGTTAGAATCTTTAAAAAGATCTCTAGGCTGGAGTGTCTTAAATAGCCGGTGAATGTCTGGCATCCGGCAGGATGCCCCATCTCCAGCAAAACGGAAAGATAAGAAAAATAAAAAAGAGAAATATATATATATATATATATATATAGAGAGAGAGAGAGAGAGAGAGAGCGAGAGAGAGAGAGGGAGAGAGAGAGAGGGAGAGAGATAGAGATAAAGAGACAGAGAGAGAAATAGAGAGTGTGGAATATATAGATAGATAGATAGATAGATAGATAGATAGATAGATAGATAGATAGATAGATAGATAGATAGATAGATAGATAGATAGATAGATAGATAGATGATCCTACTGGCTGGTTGTCATAAGTTAACATGAACAGATACTGTTAATTTGATACATAGATAGATAGATAGATAGATAGATAGATAGATAGATAGATAGATAGATAGATAGAATAAGATAGATAGAATAATATAGATAGATAGATAGATAGAATAATATAGATAGATAGAATAAGATAGATAGATAGATAGATAGATAGATAGATAGATAGATAGATAGATAGATAGATAGATAGATAGATAGATAGATAGATAGATAGATGATCCTACTGGCTGGTTGTCATAAGTTAACATGAACAGATACTGTGTTAATTTGCGTCCATTAAATCTTCGCATTAAGCGATGAAAATATTCTTCCAAACTTTAGCTTGACGGATGCAAAAGGCATCTTATAGTGATTTCTGCTCGCATCTAAAAATGCAATGCTAAACTTTAGCATTTTAATCTTGTACGTGACTGATCGACAAAGATGCTATGTCAACCTATATAAAATACAGACGCGACCATCGGATCTGCACGGTGTAACGATGAAGATGATATTTCAAACCGAGGTGCGACACACCGTTCGTCCGACAGACAGACACTCTAGTAAAGGTGCGAGGACGACAGTTTTAACCGAAAATTTTTCCTCGCTTCTGAACGACGACAAGAAAAAATACGGGAGCATATCGTTTACAGCTAGTTCGAGACTTCAAGCGATCCGTGTGCCCCTTTTTCTCGGCACATAGTTTTAAATATCATCGAGCATCCACAAGCGGTAGTGTGGATAACAGGGCTGGTCCTCCGCGAGTAGGTCAGCGTAATCGCTAACGACACCTGATCGGGTCACGGGCTGAAATCGGAAACAAGAGAAACGATTAGGGCGTGCACCACAGGGGAAGTGTAACACGACAGGTAACCATTTTAATGCCCCCACCTGTTTAGCTACATCGTCGACATTAGAAGGTAAAAGCAAAATATTGCCTGCATCGTAAGCTTGAATCATCTTCGTTGCTAATGTGTCGCTATAAACACGATATTTTTTTTAAATGTTATTTATTTACTAGATCACGCGTAATCTCTTGGATCAGTATTTGCAGGGATTTACCCGTTCCACTAGGTTGGGAGCGGCTCCTCGCATGACTCCCCTCAAAAGGAGTCGCTCCTTTCCTCGCTCAATCTGCTCCTTAAAAACAACTGTTTAAAAATTCACCACATTTCAAACATTATTTTCAAATATGTCCTAATGTAATTGACTCCCCACTGCTGGAGAAAGATTAGCCCTCCGTTCCTTGGCTATAGCAAAAGAAAGGGAGCGCGCTCGTTTCTGTAAAGTCCTGAGTATTTGTTTTTAAAATTATTGAATTATTTATATCATAACATCACAAGAGAGTTCCGCAGATATTTGTTGATTCCAAAATGTTTTCACAAATATTTTAAATTTCCAATTATTTATGAAAACCTTTTGGAAATTCCAAATGGAGGGAGGGGAGAGAGACATAGAAAAAGAGAAGGTGAAAGAGTGAGAGAGAAGAGGAAGAGGAGGAGGAGAAGATAAGAGTGAAATAAGGAAAAGAAATAGGGAGGGGTATATTATTACATCACAATGTAAACCTTTTGGAAATTCCAAAATGTTTCATAAATACTTGTAAAGTCCAAAATGTTTTCATGAACATTTCGAAGTTTCAAAAATTTATGTAAACATTTTGGAATTTCCAAATATTTATTAAAATATCTTGTGATGTCATAATATACATCTCTCTTTCTGCCCCTTTATTTCTCTTTCCATTTTTCTCTCCCTTCCGCCTCTAGCTTTCACTCTCTCCCTTCCCCATATATGTCTTCTCATATCTCTCTTTCAATTATTTGCATCCTTCTACTCCTGTCACCACTTCTTTTATCATCCGCCCTTTATCTTATGCGCTCGTCATCCCATCATCGAGAACATGCATATAAAGATACAAAAGTGTGCACGGTGACAAGCAAACAATCAAATAACAGTATCATTAGAGTTTTAGTAGTATATACATTTAATATGTATTTTGATGCTTCAGTCAGGAAGTCTAGATAAAGGGCGTGGCAAAAAAAGCTAATCGAATCTAGTCAATTAGCTTTGTTCAATCGAATAGCAAAAACGCGTTTTAGGAAATCCTCTACTCCCCCACGGCGAACTGGGATAAATGTAATATTACTATATACAGTAAATATTCTAAAAGAAATCTAAGAAAAAAATTTTTAAAGAAAATATTAAAATTCAAAAGGGGTGATCTAGCTCACAGAAGAGACAGATTTTGCGAAGTTCTCTCACCCAAGAGGAGACTAGGAAAAACGTTATATCACTATATACTGTAAATATGCTAAGAGTAATTTTAAATAAAAAGAAAAAAGAAAATATAAAAATTGAGAATGTGTGTGGTTGTTATTCTCTATAAAAGAAAAAAGCGGTTTAAAAACTACCACAACAGCTATTATAGTGGATGTAAATAACAAAACATAAATAAAAAGACAGTCATAGCCTCTATAGACTGTCGCCACTACCTACGATTAATGTTGCTACGTGTCAACAATACTTCTTCTATGAGATTCTGTCGATCATATTTGTTCTGGTCGAAGAAATTATGATGCTATACGACAAACCCTTTTTTGTTTCTGTAACGATCAGACCACTTTCCAAGGGTGATTGGAAACGAAATAAGATTCCTCCGCTTTTTTTTGCGCATAAAAATTAAATTGGCATACATGATTATTGAAGCAAGTCGGACACACGTACGTTCACTTTTATTATTTATGATAAATTTCAGTCTGAACTCTCACCATTTAAAAACAAATTAAATTCTACAAATCTGCTATCCAGTCTATTTCTGCAATGTTCGTTATATTTAAACGCATTATTTTTGTTATGATAATTTACCTACGCACGCATGACTTCTGTCAGCAATAAATAGCAACAGGTAGTGCTTTTAGAGGAAGTAAATATTCCGACAGCCCTGACATTAAGATCGAACAGTCTCGCTGGTAACCCTCTCAGTGGTGTATGTTTTATACCACTGCCGTTTGTTAATATCTTTGTTTACTCAATTCTGTTCGTGTGTCTTTATTTCTGGCCTCTAACAAGGCTATAAAACTTTTGTATCTGCATTAAATACTATGCGGAAAGTGTCGAAAGCTACACAAATAATTACTTGCAGAAACAGTTATTTTATTTGAAATTAATTTGGCCCCAAAATGAAGTTTTCACACATTCACACTATTTAAAACTTTAAGATTTGCTGATATGTTTAACCTTGCCCTACTCATTCTTCAAATTATTTTGCAGATTTTAATTTATAAAATGGGTAATTAACCTAATTGAAGAAAAACAAAATTGCAACAAAAATAAATTAATGTGAGCTGTGAACGGAAGACTCCATAACATCTGTTCGGCCTTCGGGTTAGAGTCAGAGTTCTCGGTCGGACGAACAGTAATATTAATAGGCGAGGGCAATCTCGATTTGTTCCCAATCCAGAGTACCACGTTTTCGAGTAGTGGATTTTTCCTACATTAAAAATTTACATTGTGTCTAACTTTGCCCTCGTGTACAGGCAAGTAGATCAAAACCTCACATTATACACCGCAGTAAAAAAAAATCACTGCGCCGTACATCCACTGCGGGCCTGATTCTCTGGCATCATAGTTGTAATTATTGCACGTTGCAAAATTTGACTTAAACGAACACTTGAGAAGGGGAATCTTTACCTGAAATATCGTGACATACGGATTTCCGATATAATCTCAAGTGAATGAAGTAGAAACTGAAAGCAAATAAGATTTATAAACCAAGGAGAAAATAAAAAGTTAAAATGAAACTTACTTCCATTTTTTATTTTCATCTTATTTTTCAGTTCCCTTCCTAACCACCCGGCATATTTCCTCATCGTTAATAGCCTTCTTTAAAATGCAATTCTATATTATACACCCAATTCTTAAAGACAACGACATCAACCTCTAATATATATATATATATATATATATATATATATATATATATATATATATATATATATATATATATATATTACAGGAGAAAGGAACAACATCGGTACCGTCAGTTTCAAATCCTAACAAGGGAGACATATAATAATCCTCTTTACCGGACTCTCTTCAGCCTCTGTTGATGTCTGTCTCCTCGGAACAAGTGTGGCACGCGCGATGTGTAATGTTTTTACGATATTGCGATCCTCTGTTTAATTTTGATTTTCATTATTTGTACTAATTCAGCATGTCTACCTCCAGAGGCTGAAGAGAGTCTGGTTAAGAGGCCTCTTTAGGTCACCTTTGTTAGAATTTGAAACCGACGATACTGAGGTCGTTCTGGTCTTCTGTAATACATATATAAATTAGTATAACGCTCTTATTTCTGAATTTTCTTAATAATCGAACACCTGCTGGAGTTCTCGCTTAATCTCATATATATATATATATATATATATATATATATATATATATATATATATATAGGTGTAGTGTTTGTGACCCAACCGGTCACTAGTATTATAATATATATATACACTTATTATATATATATATAATAAGTGTATATATACTATATTACCAGTGACCCGTTGGGTCACAAACACTACACTTATTTGTTTGACTACATTTCATTCGAAAATTTTAAAAACTGTGATATATGTTTTAATATATACTGCTTGCATAAGTACAAAATAATACTTCTGCATACTTCTTTATTATTTTTATGAACAATATAGAAGTAAAGGTGTTTATTGTTTTGCCATCTAATTTACATACCTGTTTACTGTGTATACGAACAGACTATTAAATTAGCTGGAAAGAAATAGTCACACTTTCTCATAATGTTTACAGATGCATTGATAAATATTAGAGAGTGGTTGAATCAACGTAGAGTGAGAGGTGAGATAATTATATAGATAGATGCGAAAGATATACTGAAATGAATAAACGAAAAAGCGGGACGTCAATTGGTTAAATAATACAATTATGTAATCACGAGTAATTTGAAACTAAACCACTTCAAATTACTCAGGAATATATAATTGTATTATTTGACTAATTGACGTTCTGCTTTTTCGTGTATTTATTTCATTATATATTCCGTTTATGGGAATTTATTTTCATTTTTATGCCTATTCAAGTTTAGTTCCTTTGACTTTGAGTATCAAAATGACCATATAAAATAACCTTTTTGTTTTTGTTTTCCTAATTAATAAAATGTGACTATATTCATACATATTAAATATTCTCAACTTTGAAATGTATCAAATAAAACCATTACAATCATCATTTGGTTGTTTTTCTCCAAGTTACAAAAATGTGAAATGAAAATTGTTTTTCTGTGAATGAGCGTTCAACTAGATTCATTTCTACGAGGAGAACAGGTAGTTTTTGCTAATGTATACATTTTTTTCAAGTATTGTAAAATTATTATTTTATATTAATTCCTAATCCGATAGAATTATGATAAATATTGGGGATAGAGCATTATTATAGAAAAAGTAATAATAAAACAAATGTAAAGTCACATATTTTACAAGTTTATTATATTCTTACATTACAACAAATAATATGTTTAAAAGAGTTGCTTAAAATATGTTTTTTCAAATAAATAAGTCGTATCATCAGAGATAAAACAATAAATTATTCAGCATTGGTAAACATTATTAATTTGATAAAAAAATATTACAGCCACTTATGTATACAAAAGAAATAAAGTCTTTGTAATAATGTATCTCCGGATACATTATGAGGTGGTAAAATATCATCCACTGAAATATTATTATATTATCAAAAGCATTGGAATCAAAAACACAGATGAAAATACAAAACATTCAATATATTTGAAGACCAATATATATAAATGCATTATACCTGAAAGTATCTTTCTTGGCATTATTTTAAATATGATAAAGTTTGTTCAGAGTTAAGTTAATAATAATAAAAAATAATAAATAAAGAAAAACAGAAAAATAGCAAATAATAAACGTTAAAGAGACGCGTAGAAATTTAAAAATGTTAAATATTAAAAAAAATGTTTAAATATATTAAAAATCTTTTTAAAAGACGCTGCAGAATTAGAATTAAGGAAGTCAACATATTGAATTGAATATACAAGTAAAGAAATAAATTACAGAAATTGATGAGGTGTGGGGATAAGGATGGACAGGTAAAAAAATAAAGATTTGTTATGTAGATAATAATAAATAATAAACTGGGAATTAATTAGAATAAGAAATAGTATTCAAAAAGACTTTAGATATAATAAACTAAAAAGTAAAAATCAAACCTAGGAATACGATGTTATAAAATGGCATAAATCATTTAAAATACTAGCAGACCTCGTTGCCCGGCGCTGCCCGGGATTAATATAAAAGAATGAATTAAACAGCTGACAGAACGCAAATTTGTCACATCTGATATTTTCATTTCTGTCTAAATCCAGTGATCCTATTTCTTGAGCTGGATTTTCCCCACATTACTAACCAACTTTGTCTATAACTCTGTCCTCGTTAGGAAAAGTAAATAGGGACAATAAAAAAGAAAATGTCCAGTAAAACTGCACAACACGAATCTCATTTGTTTTGTTTCACACTTTGTCGCCACCCTTGTTTGCACACATTCTTAAGGAAGGATTACTATACCGGCCTCAGGAAACCGCAATTTAAAAATCTATATCATATCTTGCATTGCGGCAGTTGAGAAATATTGGTGTGATTTTTTTGTATTTTTAATAATCCAGTTTTATCAGATTATTTCTCGACAACCAAATTATATAAACAAAAATAACATTTTAAATAGGAAGATGTCTTTACGGGGTGTACCTCTTAAAAAAGGTCAAATTTGATTTTTTTACGATACGTGAAAACATTAAAACAACAATATTTTATGGTATGTAGCATACCGATCGATCAGGGTTGTAAAAAGAAAAAAATACTTATCTGTTGAATGTGTAGTAAATCGTTTGTTTATTGAAGTATCATTTTGGTGTAAATCATTTATGTACGGTTTCAGCGTCCTAAACGTAAAATTAAATTGTGTTTTAGCGATAAATTTGATTCTAAAGCGCATAATATACATTATGTTGTGAAGTGTTTATTGAATGTTATTAATAAAAATGATTCATTAATTGGATAAAGCTTTTAATGAATGTCTCTAAGTGACTAAGTTTGGACAACGCGTAATTGTGACGACGCGGTCGTGATTAAATGTGTTTCATGCCTATGTAAGCTGATCGCTGATTGGCTGTTTTATAAATTTTGTAAGCGGTGAAAGTGGGTCGCATTTCCTCGTGAAATAATCGCTAAACGGTGTTTGATATGTGTAAGAGTAAATAAGTCATAAAGAGAAATTAGCGTGTTACCTTCCAGTTAAGGGACTTAGTTGTATGGGATAAATACTAGGAATTAATGTTAGGTGTTACAAATATGTGTAAGTTGCTAGAAACACGGTCGAGGTAAGGGTGTATAGGTAGTGTTGATTTTCGATGTGTTTGATGCATTATTTCTCTTGCCTATTCTAATTGATTTGGAAGGAGAAAAATGCGTCCACTTTATATAGTAGATAAATATATTCGTACTATGGTATGTTAAATAAGTTACATTTAGATGCACTGAAAATGCTTATTATTTATTTATCAAGTAATGCTTATCTTAGTATTATGGAAGAATGAATGTATGTAAAGAAAACAACTGTATTTGTATATGAAAGCTGCCTAAACTAAAAACAAAGTAGCAAATAAGTTTAATCATTTTATGTTTAGCAGAATAATAAACATTATACTTAAAAGATTATATTAAATTTATTTATCGATTATATAAATTATAAATTTAAAACAATATAGAAAACTACTTGTCGGGGTAAATTCTAGGAAAAACCTAAAATTAATTGGAATATTTAAAGAAGAAATCGCACCGTTTAAAATGATATCTATGAAGAATTGGATTGTCAATATATTTAAAAAGACGAAAAACGAAAACAACATATATATTGAAATTAGCATGTTATAATAAAATTGGGTAAACTAGTACTACTAATCGTAACTTAAACATTGGAACGATTGTATTAAATTTTTTTTCTAAATAAAATAAATTGAAAAGAGCTGAATAAATTTTCGTAAGAAGATTTATAAAGTATTATTTATGTTTAATGGGTGGATACTAATTTAAATTTTAGAAGTTTATATTAATAATATGGTGCTGTTAGATTTATATTGTTAATTCGTAGATATTATCCCAGAAATATGACGTAATACAACGAACGTAAAGGAAACATTTTTAAATGATGGGACCTAATTTGTATAAACATATTACAGATACTTATTTTAGCTTAAAGGTGTGTAGTTTAATTTGTCTTTAGGAAACACCAGTACCATTTTTGGTTTTTACTTTTTTACTTAGTTCGTGAACAAACAAATAAATAAAGGAAGGAACAGACACGAACTACAACTTTATATATAGATAGAGATTCCATTAGAAATTAATTAGTGTTATCATCCAGAATTCATCTCTAATGTTTTAGCCTATTGAAAAAGAAAAAAACAAAATAATATACAGGGAATCATTCAGTGTCTAGACTATCTTATTTTCGGTTTTGGAGTATATGCCAGCTTTGATATTGGGCATAGTGCTGGATTTAGGTGTTTATATTAAATTATTAATAGTAGTTGAAGTTATTTAAGCTATGTTTATTCCTAGTTTGTGAAGTTTTGTATAAATGATGTTGTTATTAGAGTTAGTAGGTAAAGCAAGGTGTCTGTTTATTATTGGGCTAGTTAATGTGTTATCGTGTTTTTTATTTGCGTGAATCCGGAGAGCTTTTCTTTTGGAGGTATGTATAAAATACATTGTAGCTGGCATATACTCCATCCCTTGTCGAGACTGCAATAAGTTCTACTGTGGAGAAACGCAACGTAACCTTGAAAACGTATTTATGAACATAAGAGAGCAATTAAAACA
Organism: Sepiola atlantica; assembly: GCA_963556195.1. NCBI lineage: Eukaryota > Metazoa > Mollusca > Cephalopoda > Sepiida > Sepiolidae > Sepiola > Sepiola atlantica. Next base: position 63,113,950 of record OY744517.1, on the reverse strand, counting down.
AACAACATGCTTAACGCCTTATGTACTCATACTATGGAGTGTAGGCACAGCTTTGACTTTAACAAATCTACTCTGATCAGGGTGGTACATAAAAAGTCGATACGCCGTATAATAGAATCCGCAGTAATAGCCCTCTCTACAAACAAAATCAGACAAAGAATGGGTTTCTACTGTATCTCCCCCAACCTCTCTAAAACAATCTTAAACGAAAATAAGATACGTCTAGACACTGGATGATTCCCTGTATATTATTTTTTTGTTTTTTTGTTGTTTTTTTTTTCTTTTTTCTTCTTTCTTCTTTTTTCTTTTTTTCTTTTGCCCCCCTATCTTCTCTCTAGTTTCTCCTTCTTTTTTATATTACTATGCACATTTGAAATTGCAATTTTATTTACGCATGCATATATGTATATAAAATATTTTTAAAAATATAACAATAAAAAATATATGTATGTATAATTCTATGCTGACATTTTGCACACTTATTTCTGACACTTTACATATTTGCATATATTTCCCTCCATTCAAACCCTACCACTATATATATATTCCCCAATTATATGACCTTCCCGTCTTTAATCATTTTTAGTACACTTTAAAAGCCCACATCACATCGGGCGAAACGTTGAGCTTATAGGTCTTTCACTGTTTCATATATATATATAAGTTTAATAGACTACGGTATAGTGTGGTGTACACTACTATGAACGAAGAAAATCAAAGAGAAGGAATGAATAAAACAGTAAAAAGGAGAAAAATAGATAAATATGGATTATTATTTGCATTGTTTTTATTGAGCGAGGATGAATATTTTGAATGAAAAAATGAAAAAAATTCAGTTGTCATAACATAGTGTGGCCTTTTAACTCCTAGTGAATGGGGTTAAAGTAATAATTTCATTTTGGTCTGAGTGAAAAAAAGAAAAAGAAAAGAAAAAGTGACATATAAATTAAATGAATACAATTACATTTTGATTTATTTATGCTTGATTGCGCTCAATGTACACTGATGAAGTTTTTAATAAGTGTTAATGATATGTTGTTTATTAGAAAAATATATATTTCCGGAATGGGCAGGAACAATTGTCTTATAATAAAGTTTTGTATGATGTCTAAAATGTTTTCTGAATAATAATAATAATAATAATAATAATAATAATAATAATAATAATAATAATAATAATAATAATAATAATAATAATAATAATAATAATAATAATAATAATAATAATAATAATGACGAAAGTCAGTGTAATACCAATAATCGTATGAGCACTAGGAACAATCTCCAAAAAACTGGAAAAAGACTGGGAGAAATTGGAATCAAAGGGATCATTGGAACTATACAATGCACGGCAATGATCAAAACAGCTACAATCTTAAGAAAACCCATTGAATGCGGAAACAAACCCACATAAGCTACGAAGAGTAACACGGAATCTACTACAGGAAGAAAACAAAAACACAGAAAGAACACATAATAAACAAAAAAAAACAGAAAATACAAGAAACATCACTTTATAAGCTATTGCAAAAAAGGAGATGCAGATCGATTGTATCTACCATGAAAAGAAGGTGGTCGCGATCTACTTAGTGTTGTAGATGTTGTGAATATAAAAGAAGGTTGTCTATATAAAAATATTTCTGAAAGTAATGAGATTCGTCTTCGTGAAGTGAAAAGAGAATCAATAATAAGAACTGGGGTGAAAAAAAATTCAAAGGTTACAAGAGAAAAGGTTAAAATTATTTGGAAAGAAACTACATGTGTATTTTTTAAGAATGATGGAGATTGATGGCCGTCCTGATGCCTTTTTATCTTTCAAGATTTTTTAGTTATTTGTAAGATCATTCACTTCTGCATGATAACCCGCTGTCCCTTAAAACCCTAACCTGCAATGAACTGCATTTAGAGATAATAACAGCTGGAAGTCATTGGTCAACTGAAAGCACCTTAATGGCAACCGAGAAACAAGCCACTCGCAATAAAACTGCAGAATCACCGATATTCCGATTGTATAATGAAAGGGAATAAACATTAACACATATTTATCTGAATACCCAATGCTAACACCACATTAGTATAAAAAATGGAGATACGACAAAGTCGCTCAGATACTACACTGGAATATATGCAAACTTTATGAATTGGACCACAATGATAAGTAGTATGAGCATAAGCCAGGAGTGGTGCAGGCGAACAACAATCTAAAACTTCTTTGGGGCATGCGTAAAACAAACTGATTAGGTTCTTTAACATTCCAAACCGAACTTAATCGTTCTAAACAAAAAAACTGGAGAATTCTCTTAATCATTTATATAGCTTGTCCATTCGATACGAGAGTGCAGCAGAAAGAACATGAGCGAATAAATAAATATAAAGATCTAAAATAAGAATTAGTTTGACTATGGAAATCTAAAGAAGTTAAGGTTATTCCCGCTGTAATTGGAACGGTTGGAACCATAAGGAAAAACCACCATAAATGGCTTAAACAGATTAACGAGACAATTTTTCCCCAATTCTAAAAAAAGCTTTCTGTTAGGAACGGCGAAGGTGTTAAGGTACAGCTACAATGTCTAAAGTCAAAGGAATTGACTTGATGTTCAAAAAAAAAAAAAGATCCAACCAAAAATATATAAAAGTTGAGACTACTATGAATAATAATAATAATAATAATAATAATAATAATAATAATAATAATAATAATAATAATAATAATAATAATAATAATAATAATAATAATAATAATTATATATATATATATATATATATATACATATATCAAGAGGGCGCGAGAGCGCTCTATCCTTTAATAGACCTCAAAAATGGCCTATGCTGGAAATCTTATTTCCTTGATCAATCATAACTTAAAAACCAATAAACCAAATTATTTAAAACTTTGCACAACATTTTTATTTGATAGGTTCTTTAAGTGTGTAGAATTTCAGCATCATTAGTCAAGGATACCCAGAGATCCAGAAAGTTCAATTATGAAATCATGTTATCCGTGTGTACGTACGTACGTACGTACGTATGTGCCACCCTGTATCTCATCAACTATTTGATGGATTCAGCTGATTTTTGGCAGAGATGGAGGTTCTAGCGTCTAGTTGATGGCATTTTAATTTCAGTTGACCATATACCTTGGTTTTCCAGAAAATTCCCAAAAAACTTTAATATGACCATTATATTGAGGCATAACCTTTACAAAAGTAGTGACATTCCATAATAAATGCCAGTATACTGAAATCATATGCCCTTAATAGGGTTAAGATTAAAATTCATATAAACTTAATGTACAAAACCAAGGAAATTCCCAAATTGTTACATATATATATATTACATATATATATATATATATCACCAAATAAAGAAGGTTTGTAAAAATCGGTGTACTTCCTGTTCATGTTGTTCCGGATGAAAAAGCTTTGTCCGTAATCATTTTGAAGTTAGACTCGAGGTCGGCTTTGAGTCTAATTTGAAAATGGGTCCGTTTGTTTATTTCATCGATTTCAGTGTTGGAACGCACCGATTCGTTTTGGATAAATCCGAGAAAAGTTAATAGAGATAAAATGGAAAAAGCAGATATACAAAAAGATTTTTTTAAACTTATTGATACGATGATATTTTCATATTTCTTTTTATTGATTAAGCTTTTTTCTTCCGAGGAAATATTGTTTAACCATACAGATGAAATAGTAATTATATTCCACAATATCTGTTGGATAGTCGTGTCGTTTGATGTGTATTATTTTATCATACACACAACGGCTGGCGCCCCTCGTTGTATTTTACACGGACACATAAAGTCTCCTTTTAATTAAAGATTTAATATATATAGGACAGAGTTACAATAGGATTACAGATATCATATATATATATATATATATATATATATATATATATATATATATATATATAGAGAGAGAGAGAGAGAGAGAGAGAGAGATAGATAGATAGATAGATAGATAGATAGATAGATAGATAGATAGATAGATAGATAGATATATATATATACATATTTATATATAGAGAGTGCTACCTGTGTTATATATAGACAGAAACAGACAGCAAGCGTGAGAGATATGTGTTATATATATATATATACATATATATATATATATGTATATATATATATTTATTTTGGTACAGAAAAATTAGTACAACATTCGTATCGTTGGTTTTAAGCACAGAAGGACTTAGCCATCCGGCTCTCTTCCTGAAGATAACTAAGTCCTTCTGTGCTTAAAACCGACGGTACGAATGTTGTACTAATTTTTCTGTATTAAAATAAATAAATATTACGCTCTTAATTTTTAATTTTTAACTTTAATTCTACCTTAATCGAGAACTCTGCTGGGATTTTCTCTGCTATATTACAAAAAAAGTTGTTGGTCCGCCCCACGCATTGTGTTTTTTCGAAACGAGCATTTTTTTTCTGGCCGTTTTACTCAGGTGGTCGATAGGAAAGAACCAGAATTCACTTTTTCGTAAATTGAGTCAAACTCTTAACTTCCGCTTACCCGCTCGGGTAATTTTTTGAAACCTTATCCGTCAATCATTCCAACCGCTCTATCGCTCACTCCTTCCACTTGAATGATGAGAGTCATCATTATATAACATATCCTCTTTCATAGTTTTTTGTTTTTAATTTAGGGAGAGATTGCTCAATATCGGGGATAGAACTTAGATAGCTCCAAGTTTGGACACATGGAGCAAACGACATATGGTTAATGGCAGTTTCGCGCCCTGTGTTCTTCAAGGGACCGAGAAGAAATACTAAAGCCATTTGACTTGTCAGTTTAGATTTAATAAGCGGAAGTAGAAACAAGTTGCTTAATTTCCTTTATAATTCTTTGAAGTCTTTTTGTTTTGGGTTTTTTGTTCCTCAATATTATATACGTATTTTACGGGTGTTTTTACTTCGTGTTTACAAAAGAAATCAATGCTAAAGAGATGAAACGACTTCCTTTCAAACGAATTAAATAAAAACAACTAGAAGTAGAATAGACATAAACTAAATCCATGCAAAATGATAAAACATGTATTGGGGCTCTTTTGGCACGGTTTTATATTCTTTTAATATTTCATTGTTTTGTTTTCTGGAGTCGAGAGTCATGTTGCCTTTGATAGTTTACAGCGTTTACGACGTCCGTATAGATTCAATCAAAGCGGTCGACATTTAACTAAGCATCCTAGTTTTTTTTGTTGATCTATCCGTGAAAAGAATGATAAACCGTACAAGATCATACAAATATAGACGTCCTCATAAAATATGTTTTATTTCCATTACGTTTTTTTTTACGTCAGGTTCACTACCAATTTTTGTATTTTAATATGAGACCACTTCCGGTAATTCTTACGGACATTTTTATAGTAGACTTTCTTCTTTGTGGGTAGGTTTGCTTCATACTTTGGAGTAATTTGGATTCCTGGGTCACTTCTAAAACAATGTCTGGTTCGGTTTGTGTTTCTAGTTTCTATAACGGCATATCAACCCTTTTTGTATTATTTAATACCGTTTGCCACAATGGTTAGAGTGTTCCTTAATGGGCCTGAGTTTTCCTCAGTCGAGTCATACCAAAGATTTTTTAAATAAATACCTTCTATTCCTTCCAGAAAACTGGAAGAATGGGCCAACCAACAATGTGCTAAGTATTTCCTAGGTGAATTATCCCAGGAATATATAGATAAAGAAGGCCGTGCAGACTAGCTAAAAAGACGATCTCTCCACTATGATTAGGAAAGAATGATAATGGCTGCTCAAGATCAAGGCTTGATGACCAATGCCTTTAAAAAGATGAGTGGTCTCAGCAAAAAACAAGCGCAGGTTCTGTCACACAGAAGTAGAGAATGTGAGCCACCTGACATCCAGTTGTAAGGTTCTCCTGGGGGGGGGGGACTATTATACAATGCGGCACAACGGAGTGTGTAAATATCTTCACTCCACTATTTGTAAAAAGTTGAATATCCAGTGTAGCAGCAAGTCCTGGGAGCATATACCAGAAAGAACAGTTGGAAATAATTTATACACCATCCACTATGACTATGCAATCCCTACAGCTACATATCTAGAAAACGGAGCTGCTAAACCTGACATCGTAACATGGGACAAAAGGGAGAAAGTAGCAACCCTAGTTGAAGTCAGTATCCCTAATGATGCAGGATTAAACAGAACTGAAAGGGAAAAGATTACGAAATACCAAGGTCTTATGTACGACATGAAAAGAAACTGGAATGTTAGGAAAATCTCCATCATACCAGTAATTATAGGAGCCACAGGACTAATGAAAAAGAATTTCAAACGCTATCTGGCGAGTATACCCGGTGAACCGAGTGCACGAGAAATACAAACAATTGCACTTAAAGGCACGATTAGAATCTTAAAAGGATCACTAGGCTGGAGTGCCTGAAATAGCCGGTGAATGTCTGGCATCCTACCGGATGCCCCATCTCCAGCAAAAACGGAAAGATAATAAAAAGAAAAATAAGTGAAAAACTCTCTTATATCGGGGAGGACGGGATAAAATTTCTCTTCTATCCGGGTATCGTATATCCGGGTTACACTGTAGTACATAATCCTCCCTTATTAAGCAGTCAGCGTTATAAAGTGAGGATCAATAGTAAGTGTTGTAATCCTGGAAAAAGAGCGCCACCTTCTCTTATATGTTGATGTAGTAGCCAATGAAAAGGGAGCCTTCGGGTCACCCTCGACTACGGTCGACCACTTTAAGTTTTCATACTAAAACACAATACCTGTTACAAACGATTTAGTGTATACGATTAGTTGAACACAAGTTGCTATTTTATTCATAATCTATGGAAAAATTGGGTTCATACCTTTCCTTACTCTATTAGTGCAAAAGCCAATACAATAGATTCAATCGGTATTAAACTTAGCATAACTGACTTCATAATCTTCGACTCAAATAATTAAGCAGTGGAGTTTTTTCTTTTAACGGCTTGTAAAACTTCACACATACTTTCCATTACGCAAAGATATTTGGTTTGGTTAGTTTGTTTAACGGAAAACCAACCCCTTGGGGAGATTAATGGCAAAGCGGTCCATTGTATACGATTACTTGAATGCAAGTTGCTATCTCTATTTATATAACGTTAGATATGTGTATATGTTAATGTATTTCTATGTACAGGATTCACTAATTAAGCGATCATTAAGAATGTTGGAACACAGCTGCTAGGTGTAACAGTGTGGAATTGTGGGCTATATTCAGTTTGATGTAGTTCTACGCAAAGGGACAAAGATGGGGTGGGACCGTTTATGAAATTTCAGATACCTCCAATTTTTGTGAAAATTTACAACAGGTATACACTATTTCATATTCCAAAATTTCAGTTTCTTTGGGGTATTTTAAAGGATTTCTAAGGGGGATAATTTGGGCACAACCTTCTATTTGAAAATTCCAATATTTCAGATTTGCATTAAATTCGATCCATAACCATTAGACACCAATTTAGCAAGATTCACTGAATTTCAATTTCATCTTAAGACCTATTAAGCTTAAGCTTTAAATGTTAGACATTTTCTAGAATAAAAACCATGTAATCGACTCCGATCAAAATTGGAATAAGGATTCTAGACATACGGTTTTATAGCATTATATCTTTATTTTAATCTTCGTAAGTCGAAATAGAAGTTGTAAAAAGCTGTTCTGTTCAAAGTAATAAATTTTAGCCGTATTTTACTAGTTATATTGATAACTTGAAGAGATTACTGATTCATACTCTTCCCAAAAATACTAGTGACTGAATGACTATAGATGCGACTGGATTTAAATCGGAACAAATTAACCAGTATTCCGGGCGGTATCTTTGGTGCTAATGACGCATCTCAATCTGCGATGGAAAGAACCAATAACAGCATAATATATACATCATAATGGCATACATCATCAGTTAATTAAGCAGCGTTCATTCATATATATTTGATCGTAGAAGTAAATACATGAAACAATGGACAAAATGAAGGCGATATGTTCGACATACTACGCATTTAATGCAAACCAAGAAAATGTCCCTTCCAGTTGAATGGCGTACATTGGCTCAGAAAAGTCTGAAAAGATTGTGAAGAAGTTGGGAAAATGTGTCTCGCATACCTTCGCGTGTGTGCGTCCGTTAGGCGCACGTGTTTCAGGCGAGTCAATAAAGGAGAAAGGGAGATGATCTCTCGGTATTTCGGCTTTTTAATCGCTGATCCCGCATTCCACCCTAACGTGGCAAAAAGGGAGGTAATTAGTTCTTGGCATCCCCTGGTGTATGTATGTGCGTGTGAGTGTATTTAAACGTAGGTAATGTAACCAGAGTATTGATGATTTACCTTTATCAATAAATACTTATTTTAAATTAAACGTGTATTTCAAATGTTTTGTGAGTTATTTAATATAAAAGCTATGTAACTATAATGTCTATGGACTCGGTTGCTTTCTCAATATACCAAAATCAGATTTGTCTCTAGTTTTAACATTTTAACATTGTCGCCATGCTGAGAAAAAAACCAGCACAAGTTAAAATTTTGAGGAACTTTTGTGTTGCTTGTTTCTCGCAACGTAATTCTGAAACATTCAGGCTGTTAACCTTTTAGAAAAGCATTAAAACTAATTCATAAAAATGTGGACGCCATCTCGGTGGTCAAACTGGTAGAACTTTACTATGTTGTAAACAAACTAAATACCACAAATTATTAGCGTTTTAATGAGTTCACAGTCGGCCATCTTAGACATCATTTTGAAAATATTACCACGTCAGAGAACCATAGATGCAGGGTGAACCATACCGCCCCCTCCCTAAAAAAATCCAAGCATAAAATGGTTAATAACATTCACAATCTTTTGTGCAATCTAATCATATTTGGTATAAATAAACTTTAGTCTATGCCTTACGTGTCTACCAAGTTTCAGTATTACGTGCACATGGATAGCTATTTATACATATTGATATGACGCTGATGAGCCGGATAAATGGCGAAACACGTGTCCGCGGATAACTATTTTATCTATAAGTGAATATATATATATATATATATATATATATATATATATATATATATATATATATATATATATATATATATATATATATACTACCGTCGCAGGACGGGTATAAGAAATAAATATATAATTTGTTTTAATTTTTAATGGGTGTTTTTTTACGGTTATACCTCCGTAAATTAGTTTACAACAAAAGCAATAATAATATGCCCATGTTACTCAGCGTGTTGCCTAGAATATATATTCCATAATTCATAAAGATCAGTTCAATAGTTTAACATTTTAGCAAGCACATAAATATTATTGACGCTCATGATATGAGTTGATATAACTCAAGATTCCCTGTAGAGCATTTTTTCTCCATTAATTTTGTTGTATCTACATCATATATTTTCTTGTTTATCAGAAGAAAATTACAAGATATGTTCAATCAGTCTCATCAGTGGGTGATTATTGCATCTGAAACAAAAACGAAATGTGAATAATTTTCTGATAAACAAGAAAACGTATGATTAAATACAGTGGAAACAATTGTTTGAGCAAAACAAAATATTTTAAACAAAAAATTCGGACTCTATCCCTTTATTATATTTCAACTCTAATATTTTAATTACTATTTAGCTTTCGACCCATTTTCTGTGTGATCTTTGAGAATGAAAATAGAATATACATATAGTTTGACGATGTTCTACGGGGATTAAACGCGGAAGCCTCTGTGTAGCTTAATTGCCATAAATATATTTTCATAACTCAGTATATATATATATATATATATATATATATATATATATATATATATATATATATATATATATATATTAGTATTTCATGTATCCACATAAAATTTTATAAGGAGATATAATTTTTATGTATCAATCTTCAGTATTTACTTCAACAGTGCTCGATACGTAAGTAGAGCTTGGTAGTAAGCTATGAAAATATATTTATGGCAATTAAGCTACACAGAGGCTCCCGCGTTTCATCCCCGGGGGGAATCTTCAGCCTGATAGAACCAGATCGACTATTCAGCACTGTTCAGGAGGCGAAAACACGGGAAAACGCACAAATGGCAGTCTTATTTCTTTGTAAGTTCTATCTCTTGTACTTTATTAGGGTTTTTTTCAACTAACTTGTTATACATGTTATATATATATATATATATATATATATATATATATATATATATATATATATATATATATATATATATATATATATATATAAGAGAAAGAGATATAGGGAGGCAGATAAAATTGTCAAAATAAAATAGATATTATTAACATGTTCAAACTGAGACAAGAGATTAATGTTTACCCGCCTTTTCTTTTATTGTGTTACCTAGTACGCCTTTATCGTGAAAGTAGAAAGTTTTTGTTCTTAAGTTTAGCCCTTTTTGGCGTTTCGAATATTTATGTTCGTCATACACGCACATTTGAAACAGCCCACCCACGAAATTGACACAGACTAAGTAAAAATGAGCCAACCTTCTAGACATGACTTACAAAAACAAATAGACTCAAGAGAAATGACTTTAATCATGAAGAAAGCAATAATATGTGATCGGTATCCTAAATTACAATGTTTGTAAGTAGTAGTTTTTCATATTTAATTTCATTACGCCATTTTATCCTCCAATTAAAAAGTTGAGTTTCAAATAAATAAAGCTCAACACAAGGGAGATAAAGTTCAAACTACAAAGAGCCAAATTTCAAATTATAAAATAATAATAATAATATTAATAATGATAATAATAATGCTGATAATAATGCTAATAATAATGCTAATAATAATAATAAAAATAATAATAAAAAATGATGATGATGATGATGATGATGATGATCATGATGATGATGATGCTGCTGCTGCTGATGATGATGATGATGATGATGATGATGATGATGATGATCATGATGATGATGATCATGATGATGATGATCATGATGATGATGATGATGATGATGATAATAACAACAACAACAACAATGATGATACCGGTCAGGTAGTATTGTTTTCTTGATGGCTAGCGCAGAAACTGAGAAGAGGTATCCATAAAACAGACGTACCAGAGTGAATTACCAAAGGAAGGAAAACACTCATACAAAAGACGCCAAAAAAGGGACGACACGAAGCAATTACAGACCAATAACATGCTTGCCAACGATGTGGAAAATCTTAAAAGCACAACTAAGAGAGCAAATTTACCATTCCCTAAACAGACGTGGGCTACTCCCCGAAGAACAGAAATGGATAGCTGAAAGGAAAAAAGGGCTGCATGATATATTATATATAGATCAAAAGATCCCGAAGGAAGTCAAAAACAGGAAAAAGAAAATATCCATGGCATGGATTGGCTACAAGAAAGACTACGATCAAGCATGGATAATTGCATGCTCAAAAATGTACAATATACCCGACAGGATTATTAATCTCATCAAGACCGCAATGGGAACATGGAGATTAAAACTGACAGCTGGAGGACAACACCCGAGGGAGATAAAAATACAGAGAGGCATTTTCCAAGGAGACTACCTATCACCACTACTGTTTATCATAGTTATGATTCCACTCAACTACATACTCAGGAAATGTGATGCCGGATACATATTCACAGGCACAGAACAAACAATAAACCACTTCATGCACATGAACGACCTGAAGCTATTTGCAAAAAGCAAAAAGGAACTGGAAAAGCTGGTAAATACGACCAGAATCTTCAGCCACGACATTCAAATGGAATTCGGAATGGAAACGTGTGCACTGCTAGAGATGAAAAGGGGCAAGCTGAAGACAACATAGGGCATGGAACTAGTCAACCAAGAGCAGCTGAGGGCGCTGAACGAACAGGGCAGCTATAAATATTTGAGTGTTCTGGAAGTATTTGATGGTGTCCATCAAATCTTCAGAAATGAAAGAGAAGATTGGAAAACAATATCTGAGAAGAACAAGAAAGCTCTTAGAAAAAAAACTATATAGCAAAAACCTAATAAAAGGAATGAATACCTAGGCAGTATCACTAATAAGATACTCTGAACCATTCATAAGCTTGACAAAAGAAAAACTCAGGTTCCATTGACCAGAAGATTAGAAAAATAATGACCATTCACATCGCACTACATCCGAAAGACGATATAGACAGACAGACTCTACGTGAAGTGAAACAAAGGGGGGAGAGGACTGGTAAATATTGAAAAATGTTTGGACGACACTAAAAAAGAACTGAAGAAATGCATAAAGAATAACACAGGAAGGCTGATCACCGTAGCAAGAGACACCGTCCTCACAAACAATACAGGAAGCACCTAAACTAAAAATAAACAGACAAGAAAAGGAAAGTGGTAAGAAAAACAACTACATAAACGTTACATAAGAATGACAAGAGAAGAGACACACGAAAATAGTTGGGCATGGCTGAGAAAAAACACCTGAACAGAGAAAGAGAATCCGTACTGACGGCTGCACAAAACAATGCGGGTAAGACAAACTACATTAAAGCTAACATAGATAAAACCGAGGAAAACAATAAATGCAGATTGTGCGGACAATGAGACGAAACAGAAAATCACTTAATAAGTGAATACCCAAAACTGGCCCCAAAAGAATACAAAAATATGCATGACTGCGTGGGGAAAGCAGTACACTGTGAGTTATGCAAACAAATGAATTTCAAACACTCGGACAAATGGTACAACATAAATACGCGAGAGTACTTGAAAACGAAAAACAGAACATTCTCTGGGATATGAGGTACAAACAGATAAACTCATACAAGCAAGGAAACCGTATGTCATAATAGTAAACAAGAAAGAAAAATTGCGCCAAATCATAGATTTTGACGTCCAGCCGATGGCAGGGTGGACATTAAGAAGACAAAAAAAGAAGCAAGTACACGAAACTTGCCAGAGAATTGAAAGAGATATGGAGTATGAAGAAAGTAACCAGAATACCAACAATCGTAGGAGCACTAGGAACAGTTCCGAATAACCTGGAAAAAAGACTGAGAGAAATTGGAATAAAGGGAAGGCTGAGACCATACAACGGACGGCATTGATCAAAACAGCTGCAATCTTAAGAAAAGCTTTTGAATGCTGAAAACCTTTCCACAAAAGCTACGAATACTAACCAATCACATGCAAGGTGAAATAGGAAGAAAACAAAATCACATAAAGAACACCATAAGAACCCAAGAAACAGAAACTTCAAGAAATTTCATAACCTCTCCCCCACCAAAAAAATAGTGATGGCACCAGCCCCGACTGATACCACATGAAACAGTCGTGAAGGTCAAGGAGAATTGAAAAACCGAGGAGGATCAGCACTAACCAGACTTCCGCTGGAAGAGTGCGGAGAGCACTGCGACATTTGGAGGCTTATTGCCACCTTAATCCCAGAGAAAACCAATGGTCGTTTCCAATGAGAAATCGATGGTAAGCGTCTGTTGTGATTTGCAGCAGTTATCGGAAAAGGTAGAGAGCACTGGAAATCTGGGGAGACTTGTTGTCACTCAGACTCCAGGGAACACCACTGGCGATTATCAGTGAGCAATCACTGATAACGGCCTGCGTAAGAACCCCGAGTGAGTACACATAATATTATTACTACTACTACTACTAATAATAATAATAATAAGATGAAGAAGAAGAAGAAGAAAGAGAAACAGAAAATGCAAGAAACATCACTTTATAATCTCCCCCCCCCCCCAATAAATTACACTGGCCTCAACTGACACGACACAAAAATGAACCAATGAACAGAAATAGCAAGAAACACCATCAGCTCCCCGCCCCCATTTTTTTTAAATAAATAATTTTTTTTAAATTAATAAAAAAATTTCAAATGTTTAATTTGAAAAAAAAATATGGTACCAGCCTAGGCTGACACCGCACAAAATATTTGCATAGGATCAAGGAGGGTGAAAAGACCGAGGAGGGACAGCACAAACCAGACCTCCACTAGAAGTGCAGAAACTGCTGGGACTTGGGGAGGCTTATTGCAACCCAAATCCCAGAGAAGACCAATGTTCCCTTACCAGCGAGAAATCAATGGTAAACGGCTGTTGTGATACTGTAAGTTTATTTGTTGTGGCTATCGAAAAAAGGTGGAGAATACTGGAAATCTGCGGAGACTTGTTGTCACTCAGACTCCAGGGAATACCACCGGTTGTCGGTGAGCAATCACTGATGACCTGTGTGAGAACTCCTAGTGAGTAAATAATAATAAGCTTATTATCACTCAAATTTCAGAGAAGACCAACTGTTGTTGCTAGCAATAAATCAAGGGTAAACGGTTGTTGTAATAACGCAAACTAATTCGCAAAAGTTATCAAAAGAGGCGGAGATTGCTGGAAATCTGAGGAGGCATGCTACTCAAAATCCCGGGTAACACTACATATAATTGTCAGTAAGCAATCATTAATAATCATTATAAGCTACCATTACTAATGACTTGTGTGAAAACTCCGAGTGAGTAAAATATTAACAACTAATGGAACTCCGTGGAGATTTCACAGTTGTTTCGTTGCTCTACCTCTATAATATATCTACCTTGATCTATCTGTATAAAAATAAATGCGAATGGCTTGGCATAGTACGACTTTTTCACCAGCTTAATTTTGTTCTTGGCATTGGTTCTCCGAATCCTTTTTTAAGAGGTGGGATGAGATACTTACGGGAGGGTTTTATTGAAAGTAGCCAACATCCATACGCGAAACTCATGCTATGAAACCGACGAGATTCGAACTTGGCACACCAAAGTTGTCAGTTCGCGTCGTCAATTATTTCACCACTACCACTTCCGATTTATCAATAGAAACAACTACCCCCTCTAAAAGAACTAACCGCCTAAGTGATAGTAATTTTATAAAAAGGGACGTAATATCGCGTAGTGACTTATAGATAATAAAATAATCATACCCTTTGACTGCAGTAAAGACGAAGACAGAATTCTATTCTATGGTAATCCCTTCAAAATGACACCGAACAAATAACATACCCGTGGCTATCAGAAGAAAGATCTGAGT